>CALNVZ010003426.1:1078172-1161745 GCA_940671915.1 Paracentrotus lividus | reverse complement strand
ACATTTATCTTCTGTTTGTTGTGGAGGAAGTCCAAATCGATCTGAGATTGCTACGGTGATTCGATTTACAGTACCGATCAATTTAGAGGAACTTCAACGAAAGATTATTCTTACGTCCGGGACCTCATCGCGAATCCATACCAATATATGGCTGATTCTTTCCACATATCAGTTTTTTCCCACTAAATAATATTATAGGTTTTCGCCGGCCAATTCAACATTTACCATCCGTTTTCAAATATCATGTGTATCAAATTCGTGTGTTGGTGCGTAGACTGACAACAAGTGCAAACAATTTCGTGTTCATGCTCTCAAAAATCATTTTAGGCACACAAATTAATGCTTCGAAGTCAAATCGAATATAATCATTCAATCATTATTAATCATTCACATTAGTGTGATGGTAGGGTACCTTAAAAACACTTCAATTTCGTTTTTCAGCGATCGATTCCATGATTCAGCATCCAAATCCGTTATACATGTATACACATATTTATGAAAGGAGTAGGAATCTGACCCATTTATCAGTAAATGTGATTTTATCATAATTGGTGAATTATCGTCTTCGTCTTAATTGCAACACCTGCTCTTACTCAAAGTCATTTGATAAAAAATAAATCAATGCCATTATTAGTGTAATGCATTTGTGAACATCAATTTCCTTATTTATTCTATGTTTAAGTCTCTTCAATTGTCAATCTTATTTCATCGTTCTATAATGCAATTTTTTATGGGGCTCATTTTTACATTTCTGTTCACACAGGCATGATTATTATAAACTTTTTAAATTAAATGAATGTTCCTGACAATTCCCCAATTAAAAATACTGCATGAGCAATGTAAATTTCCAATTGGTACTTACATGTTAATTTGAAATGAATAATGTCAATGAACTGTTTGTCTATAAACGAATTGAATATACGGAATGAGAGAGCACACGAATTTGAATAAACATTGCCTGAAATAATACTTATTATGTGAACTAGATGCACAAAATAAACGAAACGGGTTACAATAATCCGTAATCGTTAATTTTGATGACTGAATACGATTTTGAATGAAAATATTTCTATGCATCAGCGTATTTTTACGAAAATGAATGTCTTTAACATGAAATTGACTGACAAAACAATGAAATGGACCGGGAAAACCTATATTAACTAAAATGATTTTAGATGTTTTCCTTTAAAACATTGGTTGAAGCTACAGAAAAAAAATAAACCATGGTCATTTAAAAATCATAATCAGGAGTTCCTCGACCGGTAGCGATCAACTCTCTGCATCAGCTTGCAACCTGGTACAGATTGGACCGAGGTTCGAATCCCAGTCTTTCGGATGGTGACGTTAAATGTTGGTCCCAAACGTAAATGATGAGTTGGTGTGATATGCGTGGCTGCGTCATTACCGGTTGTAACAGGCCAGCAATATCAGTATTTTATATACTTGCACGTCATATAATCCCCTCCCTGCTCTTCTCTAATTTATTTCACCTTATTATTATTATTATTATTATTATTATTATTATTATTATTATTATTATTATTATTATTATTATTATTATTATTATTATTATTATTATTGTTGTTGTTGTTGTTGTTGTTGTTGTTGTTGTTGTTGTTGTTGTTGTTGTTGTTGTTGTTGTTGTTGTTGTTGTTGTTGTTGTTGTTGTTGTTGTTATTATTATTATTATTATTATTATTATTATTATTATTATTATCATTATTATTTACTCGTTCGTATCCTCATTCCCTATCTTTTATTTGACACCTAAACCCATCACAAAAAGTTCACAAATGGACTTTGGGCCATGATAATTTTTCAGGTATGCTTTAGTTATTCATGGTATTCACACTAAGATGTTAGAAAGATAATTTATTCCCCTTTTTATTGACATCCTATTTGTAATGATTGTGTCAAGCTTCAATGCACAGAATATCAGAATATGGAGAAAAGTAAAAAGTCAAATCATGTTGCAATTGCATTTTTATTGAACATATTGAATTCCGCAACTTGAATTTAGACCCTCAATTTCAACGATACCCTAATTGTAAAAATAGTGTTGTTTTTGCATCCACAGAACACCTAAATGTTAGGACAATTCAGAAGTCAAATGATGCAAATTGAATGCCTATTGTGACACACTCATCGACTAACTTATGTGCGAAAATGAGATGAAACCTTTGAGTCATGCATGAATAAACCCACGTTAAAGGCAAACTTGTCATTACAAAAGTCACAAAAGTCACCTTTAAAGTGTGCTCACTCGTCCACGACACGATAATGTTGATGATAATATCTGATTTCAATTCTTTAGATAAAATTGTTGGATTTTAACACTTTTGGAGGCCTGAACATAATTCTTAAAATTATGCTCACTCATCCATGAAAAATAGTAAAATATATCGGGATTGGTTTTGGATGATCAAATTTTGAATGATAAATCCACCAAAACAATTAAACACAAGGTGAATAGAAAATTTTACAAAATTGTTATTTTTACAGCCTCCAAAATGATCCTTGTGACTTTTGAAAATGTCCATTTTCGTTTTAAAAGTTGATCACTCATGCTGCACTCAAGTGATCGATGTCATTTTTTTCACAGAAGGTACTCAATAAGTGGATAAAGCTTCCCTCAAAATTATTGTACTCAAAACAAGCTCGTTCAAAAGTTACATCATTTTGATTAGGGGGTGACTTACTTTTTTGTTTTATATATATATATATATATATATATATATATATATATATATATATATATATATATATATATAATATAGTATCACTCTCTTTCGCTTACCAAGTTCAAGAAATGTAAATATTTTGGGTAGGAGCTCTGAACAGTGCCCGTGCCAGTCTTCAAGACGCTGGATGTATATCTGACTTCGGGGAAACACTCTCAACCAGTCTTTTACATAGACTACATATAACCCAAGAAGAATTTTCTAGATGGGGAATAATAAACAAATAAGAGTTCAGAGATGGACATGATAGTTGAACAAAAAGGGAGAAGATCATGTACTTGGTTTTCTTTTTCTACTTTTATATGATTTTTTTTTGCTTTCCAAGTATAGAATTAAAATAAAACATATCTGAAAATTGAACATGTACTAGTGCGTATCAAAATAAACGGGGCAACAAGCTTTGAATTCCCAAGTTGTATGAGAATGTGGTTAGTTTACAAAAATTGAGTAGCAACACGTATAAGCTATCATTCTCCTGCTTCCAATGATATCTTATTAATTCTACATGGTCATGGATGGCTGAGTAATGCATTCTTTTTGGACAATGGGACAAAGAGGAATGGGGCCAAGTTTTAGAACACGGCTTCGATGGCATCAAACTCATAAATGATTCTTTGTCGGAGAGTTGCAATGTCAGTCGAGGTGGTAATAACATTTGCTTTTGAGATACCCCAAAGAAAAGTTTTAACAAAGCCAGATGCCGGAGATCGTGGTGGCCACACCATCATGATACAAGGGAAGTAGATGCCCCAACCTCCAGCCAAATGTTCTTACTGCAGGTTTTGGACATCGAGTGATTGCAGTGTATCATGATGTGGAGTGGCACCGCGTCCCGGATCTGACTAGTTGTGACTTTTTTCTGTGGGGGTGGGGGTATCTCAAGAGCAAAGGGTTTATTACCCATCCCATGCTCCACCTGACATTGCAATCTTATGGCAAAGAATCATTAATGAGTTTGATGCTCTAAACGCTACCAGGCAACAATAGATCCGCAGGGATGTGCGTGACAGGACTGGTGAGATGAGATGGAGAAGAACGAGCTAATCTCTGTGTGGAAAGGAATGGGTGGCCATGTTCGAGGGACATGGGATGTAACGTTTAGAGAAGAGACTCCTATTAAGACAATGGTAGATTGTTATTATAGTCCATTATTCCATATTTATTGAGTTACTTCTAGTAAGATGCCATGATTCTTGCGTGTCTGAAACTTGGCCCAAGTCCACTTTGTCCCGTTGTCCAAAAGAATGATAACTCAGCCATCCCTGACCTGTATGAATAAATAAGATATCATTAAGAAAGAGGAGATAGTGACTTTAACGTGTTACTACATTTTGGTATAAAACTAACACAATCTTCACACTTTGAAATTAAATCTTGTTGGCGTTTATTTGGATACGCACTGTATAGCATAGATGAATATGGAAAATTATTAATATCAGATTCATTTTAATGCAATAATGAGTCTACTCAAAGAAGAATTGGTGGAAAATTAAAAGAAGAAAGGGAATAATTTACCACATCGTTCATTATCGAATTTGTATAAGTGCAGGCACGCATTGTCATGTTTTTCCTACATTCTCGGTATCTAGCGATGGTCTCAACAGTACTTCGGTGAAACGTGTCTGGACTGCAATCCGGATAATGATAATGGAGATAGTGAGAGTATAATCTGCATGAAAGGAAAGAAAATAAAATAAGAGGTCAGGAAATGATTCTGTCGTTTTCATATTTCAACAGGTATGTATGAAGCTAATAAAAATTATGTATAAATCAGTGTTTTGACTCTGTATACTGTAGGCATTGTCTTGATAACGTATTATTTCAGGCGAAGTTGAATATTTATCATGCGCCAACGTTTTTATGGGAAAGACTTTAAACTTATTATTAAAAAAGAAACAAAAACAAAAACTTAAGTTTTAAATTAATTTTTTTTTTAACGAATTCGCTTAATACTCAACTTTTTATGAAAAATGTGATCCCATACCTTACTGAGAGACTGTCCAATATAGGCCTACTGAGAAAAATCTTCTTCTATGTCTCTCTAACAGATTTAGGATGGAATAACTTGTATATTAATGCGCAAGACAAAATGCATCTTTCAGCATAGCCAAGGATTCTTGGGTGTTGGTTTCCTCTAATATCAACTGGAAACTACAGTGCTGTCGCTTATTAAAGTCCCCGACCGGACCGAGAAATGAAAACCCAAATTACATATCAAACTATAATACCGATAACGATAATACAACAATTCCCAATTTAAGCATTTTTATTTTCCATCTAGAAAGTATTTCATTAAAAAGGTGATCGGACCTGAACCAGGCCATCCCTCCCAAATACTCGAAAAAGTACCCCTATTTTAATGGCGCGGCTGATGACGTCAAAAGATGTTAACGAAATTCTGCATGCTAAATGCTGAATGAAGTTGCCCTTTCATTTCATTACAATAGAATTCTAGCACATGAGGTTTATTGTTCTGACATAGCAATACAAACGTGTTTTCTAAAGGCGAAACCTAATGCCGTAGCATTCCCTTAACATTCTTTGACGTCATCAAATAGGGGTAACTTTTCGAGTATTTGGGAGGGATGGCCTGGTAGAGGTTCGATCACCTTTTAAAGAACACTGATATGAAAATTGAATTTATTTTTGGTGTATTTATGTTATACGCCTACTTAGCTTTCAATCGATGTAAGGTTGTATTTACTCCGTCCACGGTCTTTAAGCAGTCAGTGAACAGTTATATACGGCCACCAGAGGGGGTGGTTGGAACTATAGTACCCGAACTGACGCAAAGAATGCGACTATTTTTCCTGAGGGGCGCAGCCCCGAAGGAAAATAGTCGCATTCGCGTCAGTGAGGTGACTATAGTTTCACCAAAACCTCTGAAGGCCGTATATAACTGGTTTATATCTGTCATCGGAAATAAAAGATTCTAACGTTAACGTTAGATCTCTAACATTAGAAATCTAACGTTAGAGGCCGATATCTAGATCTAGAATAGGGTCTAACGTTAGATCTAACCTAGTAACAGTTAGAGGTCTACTCTAGTCTAGGCCTGCCCTGCATCTATGAATGATCTAGAAATTAGAATCTAGACTAGAAGGGGGGTTCTAGAGGTCTAATAGTCTAGATCTAGGCCTAACTTAGATAGACCTAGATAGACAGACCTAAGTTAGATCTAGTCTAGGTCTACATTTTGAATAATAAATGGGCGTTTACTCACTCGACCTTTGGGTCTCTTCTTCTTGTAAAGTGGGGGGCCTCTGCTTAAGTTCAATCACATTCTTGTTCTGCGTAACTAATGTTAGACTTCTACAGGCAACACTGATCAAACGCTGACAAACTAACAGCGTTGCTGTCGCCATTTACAATGAACTCCCTGAATGAATAGACGAGACGAAAACCTCGGCTTGCTATCATCATCAGATCCTCCAAACTACTTTACACATTACTTGTAAAAATTATCCATAATCCATGTCACTGCACTGCCATGATCCTAGGGCTAGGCTAAGTTGTAGGTATGTCACACTTATACTCTCGATCTCCGGCAAACATGACAGAAATCCCGTCTAGCTAGCCTACTACGCGCACGCGAGATCAAAATGTAAACAAAATTTGATGAGTCACGCGCATCACGTACCGTATGTACGTACGCGCACCATCGTCAAAACAAACCTTACGTCACGCATAGAGGTGGATACCTTTATGACGTCACGGCATGCCGAGCACACGATCGGGGCTACGGAGCCGCCGAGGGCTGGGGGGGGGGGGGGGGGGGGGGGGTTCAGCAACGTAAACGTGTACGAAAATGGGGTCTTTGCTCTCAGCTAGCTTCGATCACTCGATAGGCCACTATCGTTTGATCGAGCCGTGGCTATTCGCAGGTACTATCCACGGCTCAAGGGAATATTCCCGGCTTGTGACGTCAGATGTCAGGATTAGTGGCATTTTTGCACAATTCATGACGTTGGTTGGAACTACCTTTGGTCACATGACGGGGTTTAGACCAATCACCTATTAAGATTCTTACCATGACGGATATAATCTATTCTATGTGTAATGACACCATACGTAGACAGGGTATAAAATGTGCTACTATGGAGACTTTAATTTTTCTTGAGTTACATTAATCGGCTCATCGTTGTTATAATGCGTTTCTGCAAAATTCTAAAACAATAAATAACGTTTGCTATCAAAACCCTTTTGGGATCTTTAGAAAATTGGTTCAAAATATAAGATTTGGTAGTCTTTATTTTTTCCCCTTAAACATTTATATATATAGTGGTGGTCAAAATTATTAGAACATCCGAAGCTACACAAGGTCTATTGGATTCTCAATGCCCTCGTACATTTGCCGAAGTAAGTTTAAGGATAACTTTTTGGTGCCGACAGATTTCATGATTTATAACATAGAGTCTTATGCATCTTGTGATACTAAATTTATATAGTTTGTAATTAAGTTTGTAATCAAGTAATGCGTTGCCGTAGCTTTAAAAATCGTTGCGCTATGCGCTTTCAGTTTCCCCATAGACCGTGTATTTAACATGTAGTACAAATGTAAAAACTTGAAGTGCCTATTACTAATGCCGATAGCCCAAAAAATGTTTAAGCTAGACGTGTTTAACTTTGTGGGCTTATTCATTCTTACATTCCCCAACTCCATGCCTAGTTTCAGAAAATTTGGTTTCATGGGGAGGGGTTGCATCGGCCCCATCCCAAGGTCGTGGGATGACCATAATAGCCCTGCCAATTTAAGGCTAAGATTATTTTTCATTAAATGAAGAAATTTATTTATAAATACATATATTTTAAAGGAAATTCCATGAGCGTTTCAAATATGGTGAAAATTTAAGTGTCATTTGGAAAGCGAGACTTAAGGGCTCTAAATTCAAAATTTCGGGCCCCTCAAAAATAATTTTAAAATCCCCACATAAGATATTACTAATTCACCCTACCTTATTATGAATGCCATTTTTGACATCCTCAGAAAATTTCCTTTTAGAAAATATATACTTTTGTAGGGAGAGGCTTAACATTTTTAAAGTCTTCTTCTTTCGTATGAGTTAGTAGTGTTGTATGTACATCAGGCTGTTTCTCAATTCTCTAAGTTGGGTGAGCCAGTTGATTAGCGCATCATTTGGGCATGATAGGTCAGTCATTCCATCAGGGGGTTGGAGGTCAGGGCAGTTGCAGATAATATGATTCGCTGTCTGCTCATCTGCTCCACAAGTGCATGCCGGTGCGTCACGAAGTTTCCAGCGGTGGCGCTGAATCTGCCAACCCCAGTTCGCAGCCGGTTGAATGTTACCCACTCCCTTCGAGGTAGTTCAGAGCCAGCAGGAGCTTTGATGCTTCAACGTTATGCCACTTTGATCCTGGTAGGGGCACGGATTTTTAGATTTTTCAATTTTTGGCGTAACACAAAATAGGGCGACTTGAGCGGGGCGAGATTCCAACGCATAGCTATATTATTAATTTTTTAAAGCATAATAATGACTTTCGGAGACATTCCAACCATTTTATATGTATTTAAATGTTCAACTGAATGAAAATATCTGGAATAATTTAAATATGCGTGTTCTAATAATTTTGGCCACCACTGTATATATATATATATATATATATATATATATATATATATATATATATATATATATATATATATATATATATATACAGTCTGTGTCAAAAAAAATGGTACAGTCGGGGAAAAAATCATTTAGGTGTGAAATCTTTTCATATAATGTGTGTTTGTGGTTTCAAATTAAAGCCAAAAGATTTTTCTTGCTGATGCGCTTTTTCCTGTATAATTTGCTTTTGTAAAACAAAAGTTATGCTAAGTTTTGTGCGACGAGGAACAAATCGAAATTACGCACTTCTATTGTTCTGGAGCGCTGAATTCACGGTCATTATGCGAAATCGTACACAAAGGCATGGGACGGCGTGCGAAAAATGGATTTTTCTTGATTGTAGAAAATTAGCCATATCTCAAAAAATACTGCACCAAATGTGATGAAAAAATTGCAGAAGAAAGAGTGATATACCTGCTTTATGAAAATAACAAACAATACCACGTTGATATTAACCTTCACACTATAAAAAAATGTTTTCCAACTGTACCATTTTATTTGACACAGACTGTATATGCAGCAATGGAAATACCCACATGACAGACAACCCGGGGTTGGGCACCCCCGGGGTGACCAACCCTGGGTAGACTAGGGAACTTAGTCATTTTTCTAATGTATATACAGGTAGCATTACACATGCAGTAGCATTACAATAGGGCATGCTAGTTTTCCATCGTAATCTCGAAAAGCATTTGGTAGTCATCACCTTCATGATATCAATTGATTTGATGTGGCTGTACAAGATGACAAGAACTTTAGTTGAAATGAATTTTTCAGTTGCTTTGAATGTCTAATTCAATGTTCGAATGCTCTTCGCTTCATGGTCTATATAATACACAAATAGCATTAGGGGGCAATTTCGGTTATTAGAACAGCCGAAAAAGGTATTCGTAAACGATATAGCCTTATTCAAAGGCGCTATAGGTAGCGATTGGAAATTGCGCCCTTATTTATAGTACATTGTATTAATTCCAGCAAGGAGCTAGATGGGTTGCATGCTCGCGCTAGCAGCGATAGTGCTACGCAGGTTCTTTGCTAGTGGTACGGTACCGTTGTTCTCAGCTAGCTAGCTGAGCTTGCGAGCTCGCTGACTGAGTGTGTTTTGCAGAATGTGGCCGTGGTGTACTGCGCTGTGTAGCTGCATCTAACTTTAGTTTTCCAGAAGTGGATTTTTTTTAAAGCAAGCCATCTACTGAATCTACCGTTACAGCTTGAACAGGGACATATGAAAGTTAGTCTTTAACTTACGTGAAACTAAAAATGGCACACTGCTCTAAGGATGACGATTTTACTTTGTTGTCAAACCAGAGTGGTCTATGATGCCATTTGGTCAACCCAGGGTAGACAACAATGCCAACTGTCAATATCACATCTAACGTTAGATTTTAATTTGTTGTCAACCCAGGGTTGTCTATGATGCCATTTGGTCAACCCAGGGTAGACAACAATGCCAACTGTCAATATCACATCTAACGTTAGCATGGTTAGATTTTAGTTTGTTGTCAACCCAGGGTTGTCTATGATGCCATTTGGTCAACCCAGGGTAGACACCAATGCCAACTGTCAATATCACAAGCATCTTCTAGATTTTCGTTTGTTGTCAACCCGGGGTTGTCTATGATGCCATTTGGTCAACCCAGGGTTGTCTATGATGCCATTTGGTCAACCCAGGGTAGACAACAATGCCAACTGTCAATATCACATCTAACGTTAGATTTTAGTTTGTTGTCAACCCAGAGTTGTCTATGGGGCCATTTTGTCAACCCAGGGTAGACGTATTACCTAAAGTTATCGCCTTTGATAAAGGCTATACCAATTTTTCGGCTGTTCCAATAACCAAAATTCCTCCCTCATGTTATTTTCATTATTGTATTGACCAACAAGAGAAGAGCAATCAAACGAAGGAGTTTTGATCAAACATTGAATTCGACATTCAAAGCAAGGACTGAATATCATTTAAACACATTGCTTGAAGCTTGTAACAGCTTTTGTAGTTGACGAAATTGATATCATGAAGCAATGACTACCAAAATGCTTATGGAGATACGATCCCGAAAAACATAGCAGCCCTATTTAAATAATTCACGTTACGATTAGATATACTGTAGTACTATGCGAAAAATGACTAAGTTTCCTGTCTACCCGGGGCGGGAATTTAGTCATCCCGGGGTGCCCAACCCGGGTTGGTGTCATCGGTGGGTATTTCCATGCTGCATTATATATATTATATATATATAAGTATTCATAGTATATATATATATATATATATGTGATGATAGGCAACATACCTACTATTGATATAATACACTGACTTGAGAGGATGCTCCCTCCAGTGTTATTATTATTTTGTGCATTAGGCTGATATTACAGCATGCAAATAGCATCTGCAGTACGTATTTTCAGTTCCCTGGGGCATTATCGAACTCCATAAGATTTTCGCAATTCGTTGTTGTCCCAAGAGTCAAACAGGTGATCCATCTCCTTTCATAATCAATAATAATATTAATGGCACCAATTACGGAATCTGTATATAAACTAATTACAATATCTGTGGATAAATTTGAATAGGCCGTCTCATTGAAAAACAATGGTTTAATCATGACATGCAGATACCTTACTAAAAGAAGGCTAATCTCATGAATAAATAAATAACAATGAAATTCCGAAATTCATTACATAAAATAGAATCTACAATTTACTTTACATCGACTCAATTTTAAAACAAAACCTGCTATTTTATTCAGCACTGCACACCTTGTATTAGAATTAATAAATGTATCCCTTTTATGCACAACACCCTTCGTACTTTCTTCTGTTCGACTGACAGATTTATCAAGTTACCAATACGATACAGTATTGACATAACAAGAATTTATGTCATCAAACCAGCCCCATCTGGTATATTCGCATAAATTTGCATTACCCAGTAATTATATGCCAGTTTTCAATATTCTTTCCGTCGCTCATTGCATCAAGGGACCATTTTGTGAAGATCGTTTACGTCACCCGAAGGATTCAAACGCAGATGTATTCTAAAAAAAATGAGAGAACATAAAACAAAAAAAAATACAAATAGATAAGAAATCAACAATGACTGTATTTATCACTATAACCTTCATTGGATTCTTGTAAATTAATTATGTCAAAAATGTATTACATGAAATTTATGTTAGAACTGTTTATGTATAATATTATTGTAATTCCGCGCACTTTGACTTAGCTTCACGAATTATTTGTATATAATGAGCGTATATTCATGAATCATTGATAAATCAATTATGTCAATATCGATTAATGAGTTTCGTCAGACGCGAGAAAGCGCAGGGTCTAAACTTATACTTTGGATATTATAAGTATACATATTTGTCAATAAGATTTTAAAGCGTCGACATTGTATTTGACAGTGTTATTTATCACTATATTCTATGAATTCTCAAGTTACAATAATTATATTATTTGTCAATATGGATTACGCATGGGTATGTTAAATTATTTGTATATTATTACATTCCATGAATATTGTAAATATATTATTTATGTCAAAATGATTCCAATGATTATGTTAAAACTGTTTATAATTATATTAATTGTTTCCACTCTTATTAAGTCCGAATCTATTGTGTATATATTACTATAATCAATGAACCTTATTGTAAATCAATTATGTCCAATATGATTATGATGAAGTAAACCCTATACTTGTATATATACTACGTCCATTTAATAATATTATAAATTATTTTTTCCCACTGAACTGATTGTGCTTCAACATTGACAAAATACTCTATGTACATTTGCTGCCGGTGAGTCTAATAAATTCCAAGTTCAATTCAATTCAATTAACAATTCAACAAACTGAGCAAAGATCGTCTTGTTAGTTTTTTAAATATCATTGCCCACCTCAAAATTTCTGAAGTTATGTTCTCATCAAATATATTGTAGTGATAAAGTACTGTAAATTCAAGAGCGTAATATCATAGTTTTGTATACTATAATTATAACTTATCATATCACCCCAATTTCTATTTAAACCAGAGAGGAATAATTCATTGTATCGATTTGTTTGTAAGCAGCTGTGATATAGATTACTATTGTAAAGCGTACTAAAAATGATATTATCTATTCATTTAAAATTATTCAAAAATTGACAATCAAATTGTTGCATGATTCAGAGGTCAAATTAAGCTTTACCCTGGTGAATAAGTTATTTAAAAAAAAAATAGCGAAAACACAATATCTTCAAACTTTGCACATTATAATTCAGTTGGACAGTTTGATAACTACTTTCAAAATTTTGAACAAAAGAGTGAAACTCATCAGGATTCATAATGCTTAAAAGGACAAAAGAATGCAGGAAACAGGAACAGGAGATCTCATGCGGGATTAGAATCAGAGACCTCCTAATTTCCTATCATTCGGATTTAATGCAGGCCTCTATATAGTATCTGATCACTCGCGGCATAATGAAAAGCTAAGGGTCATCTGGGCGAATAGCGACATAAGGGGCTTCCCGTAGCTCAGTCGGACTATATCTTCACTGTCTAGATCATCAGAAAGGTCTCGATTCGAATCCGCGTCATGAAACCGTTTTCTTTTGCCACGATCTTTTTTTAAATAGAAAAATTGATAGTGATATACATGAATGTTCATACATGCTGTGTAAACTGCGATTAATTTAGCAAACACTTGTACCATCCTAAAACTTGAAGTGATTTCATCCGGAAACGATATTTTGAAGTACTGTTTTACCTTAATGCATAACGTGCATGTATATAAATTTTAGTGTCTTATAAGTTTAATTTTTTTTAATATAAAAAAGACTCACTCTGCTTTAGCATATGGCCACCACGTAATTTCTTTCCCACATCGATGATATCCGGGGTTTTTCACCTTTCCCCATAGTTCTGGCTGCCACATTCACTCATCCCGATGATCGTAGAAATAGCGGCAGCCCAGTGTTATTCTCTGTTTGCGCAAACATCCAGCATGAGCTTTTGTATCCATTGAGGAACTGGTCTGCGAAGAGATTCGAACAGCCCCCTAGACATGGAAACGGGTCAAGATATTAACTCAGACTGAAAAGGCATACTGTTTAGCCCATAAATTCCATACACCAGCTGCTTTGAGGAACCGTCAAATTTTTTGTTTCATCTATTTTTTTTTTTTTCTTTTTTATGTTTTTTTTTTTTTTTTTTTTTTTTTTGGGGGGGGGGCAAGTTCATGAAACAAATGATTCACACGCAATGCCTTCAACATTTATTCACTGTTGACAGCCTTTCGCACTAAACTCACTGAAAAGAATAGTTGTGTAAATATGCATGTATTTTTCTTTCTATCCAAGTATCCCCCATAACAACCAAGCTGATTATTTAGCAATGATAATTTCGTTGCAAAAGGGTTTAGGTTTCTTGTTGGACATTTCGAGAAAAAAAAATCAAGCTTTTGCTAAGTTTTATAGATTTTTTTTTTTTTTTTTTTTCTGTATATGTATCAATAACATCTAATCCCTACATTGAGTTATTTTGTCAGTACAAAATTCATTTCAAACACATTGCAACGCTGATTGTCATACATGTTATGTAATGTAGAAATACAACCTCAAGTATTGAAATAGCGTTATATTCAAACTAGTTTGAATCGCTGAATATAAAAACATAAAAATACTCACTGGGTTTGGCCATCTTTGTAGAGGTACCGGGAAAATGGGAAAGCGTTTCGATGCACGGTAGTTCGGTCTTAGTTTTAAAACTCATTATGCCTACAGGTCTCTCAGGAGTTGTGTTTACACTCCCTGCAAAATTCACGAAAAAAAAATAATAATTATTGTAAAAAAAATACTTAGAATCGGCCCAATATCTATAATATAAATTGAATGAGTAATATTGATTAATATAATAAATGCAATTATGGAATTTCAATGGAAAAAGACATCAAATTGAAATAAAATTAATGCTAACTGTCTTCACCCTTTGAACCAAAAAGGATGGTTTTTGGGGCCTGTTAGATGCAGTAAAGTATCAAAACAAAACAAAAGGAAAAAAAAAAAAAAAAAAAAACAGCTGCCCAAGTACTCTTAAAATAGATTACTCGTGATTTGATTTTTTTATTTCCTCATTATATTTTTTTTCTTGTTTGTGTTTGTTTTTTGTTTCTTTAGGGCTCACTTTCTACTGTGATCAGGAACCACTTTGACTATTATTGGACACTCATATCTGAAGTAAGTGACAATTTATAACTCAACTTCAACTCTGCTCAAGAGACTGGAATTATACTACAGTCCCATATACCAACTTTGGATGTAGCCAAGAGCAATATTTTTAACTTCTTAGTGTCATCAATCACAGAACCCATCTTATCACTGAACTCACTCAACCTGAACTAAGTATCTTTGCAGCCATAGCCAGTAGTGAACAATGGGTAGCAAAACAAGAGCAGCCAGCTCTTTACAAGAGACAATTGACAGTCTTCTTAAAAGCAAAAGCTTCATAGACTCAGTCCAGACTGCAGTGAGTAGTCTGATTCGCAGAAACTTAACAAATTAGAAAGTACAAGTTGAAAAATGTGAAGAAAAATATTTGATCTGGAAACCCAAGTAGAAAGAAAGGATAAAGAAATAGATGAACTCCAAAAGAAGCTTGGGCACACGAAAGAAGTAACCGACGTCCAACGAGCCCAATATGACGATCTGCACCAGTCGGCCGCCGTCCGTAACAACCTACGTATTTTTGGTATCAAAGAAAAAAGGAGAAGACACAGACCAGATTGTCATTGAGACTGCGAGGAAATTGGGGTGTTGAGGTTTCATTGTCCGATATCGATCGCTCACACAGAACAGGAAAACCTAAATCACAACATGAGCTAGAAATGGAGGAGCAACAAGAAAGGAAACAACAACAACACAACAACAAACGCAGCTCAACAAGCATCACCTTCACAACAGCAACAACATCAGAATCAACAGCAAACATCAACACCAGGAATCTCAACACACGCAGGACACAACCAAGCATACTACAACTACGAAGATACGCCACCGTCCAATTCTGGTTAAGTTCACCAGTTATAGGAATCGCCATGCCTCATTGTCAACAGGAAAACCTTAAAAGATAGTGGGGTTGTGCATTTCAGAGGATCTGATCCCACAAAAGCTAGACCTACTCCGCAAAACCTCCAGATCACCGAAATGTCTGCAAGCATGGTCAAGCGACGGTAGGATCATCGCCTTACTGAGTGCTACAACGGAAAGAAAATAACGAAACTGATATCAACAGAAGCTGACCTCAAGAACATTCCTGAGATTAAGAAAACATAGAGACTTTATCAGAGTGAGTGAATCATGGATTGTGCAATATAAACATACAAATTAACATTTATTATCATGTTCCAAAATCTCATGTCATTTGGTATTATATTGCACAAATTGTATATTATATACTTGATTACGCTGATGGTTCCTGATATCTAATGCTTTACATTTAAAAACCTTGTGTTTTTTTTCTTTTTTTCATGAATTTGTATTTCTTCTTTGATATGTAGTAACTTTGTTTTGTGTTCATTCATGGATTGTAAATGTATTTTATGTAACAGGCAACACTTACACATGTAATATATGTTTCTTATGCCAAAATGATGGGGATTGTAACTTGATAGAGGATGATGAAGATGAAAATAGAATATTTATAATAATCAGTATTACACACCCTCTGAATTTAAAGCTACAATTGCAAATTATGATCATTCTTCCACAGTATCTCTGGCAAGCTTTAACTGCCGTAGTTGAAGCATAACTTTGACTCCTTCAATTATTGTCTTGATGCATTTTCTTACTCTTTATCTTTTATTGGAATCTGCGAAACCTGGTTTAACAAGGGGACGAAAATGATTTTAATCTTACACATTACAACCTAATTGCAAATAGGCGTCATGACAAGAGAGTGGTGGTGTAGGAAATATGTAAATGATAATTTTAGATACAAAAGAAGACTAGACTTAGACATTTTCTGTGACAGTATTGAAAGTATATTTATTGAAGTGTATAGGCAAAATTAAAAACTATATTGTTGCTGTAATATATAGACCACCCAGTCAATTCTTCAGAGTTTTATAGATAAAATATATGTACCATTGAATACAATTCTACAAGAAAAAAAGGATGTATATTAATGGGTGACTTAATGTTGATTTTTTGAAGATAAATGAAAGTGTAAATGTAACTGAATTCTTTAATAATTTTGTAAACTTTTCATTCCTACTTATATTCATAACCAACCAAGATCACAGATCAATGTGCATCTACTTTGGATAGTATTTTTTATAATTGTTCTAAAATGTTTTATTGTTCGGTATTATAGAATCTTGATGTGAGTGATCACTTACACCATTTATAGTTTTGAAATCTGACCAACTTATAACAGAATCTGAAGCGGAGATGACCTATATTGACTTGAATGAGAAAATTATACACTTTTTTGTCAGGAATTGGCTGTGTAAATTGGCAATGTCTGGATCAGTTTGTAAATGCTAATGAAAAATATGATCACTTCTTAATATATATGTTGAATTATTAAGAAGTGTCTCCCTCTAAAACATTCAAAAATAAAAACAAAAATACCAATAAAAACCTTGGGTAACTAAGGATATAGTAAAGCTGTAGCAAGAAAAAACATTTTACTGTATCGTAAATATTTAAGAAACCGCACCCTAGTACGAAAAGAATCCTACAAAAAATGTAGAAATATTTTAAATAACCTTTCTCGAGAAAGTAAACGCAAATTTACGACTCAAAATTTGAATATCAGTCCGTCATGATAAGAAAGGAACATGGAACTCCATTAATAATTTTAAATAAACAACTAAGAAAAGGGCAATAAAGAAATAGAAATGATGGTGTGATAATCACAGAGAAACAAGATATTGCCAATTTGTTGAATGAATACTTTAGTACTATTGGAAAAAAAAATTACGAAAGTGTAAATAAGATGTTGACAACAGATTCATTAAATCACGACAGGTTTTTACATGGTAATTTAAGGAATCAATGTTTATGCAACCAATAACAGAAGCTGATATATATGATGTTATTTTCAAACTTGTGTAAACAAAAGCCCCGCGATATGATGGTTGTACATCCTAAGGTATTGAGAAATCTATTTATTTTGATACTCACTCACTAAGCAATATTATAAATGCATCAATTCAACAGGGTATCTTTCCAGACTCATTAAAAATAGCAAAAGTTATACTGTATATAAAAAAGGAAATGAATCACATGCCACAAATTACAGACCAATATCTGTTTTATCTGCTTTTTGTAAAATATTTGAAAAAAATTATATATAATAAACTTACCTCTTTTCTTGACCCCATTACTTTGTATAATAAACAATTGGTTTAGGAAAAAATATAGTACCTCTTCATGCTCTTTTGGATTTCACTGACAGAATTTCCAAAGCCTATTGAAAATAAAGATTTTTTAGTAGGAAATATTTTTAGACTCTCTCTAAAGCGTTCGATTGCATTGATCATACATTTTGCTTAAAAAACTGTACTTTTATGGATAAGAGGTACCCTTTACTTTTAATAAAAGTTTATTTATCAAATAGAAAACAATTACTAATGTAGGTACTTATTCTTCTACTATATAATGAAATAACTACTGGAGTCCCTCAGGGTCAAATTTGGGTCCGCTTTTATTCTTATTTACATAAATGACTTACCTTCTGTTAGCGATGTATTATCTTCGATTTTATTTGCTTATGATACCACTTTTTTCTGGGAAAAGACCCTGTAATAATTAACAATCTACTTAACAATGAATAAGAAAAAATATATAAATGGTTTAATGCAAATAAACTTTTTGATTAACTTTGATAAAACTAATTATGTCATTTTTAAGACTAGAAACAAACGTATCGATGAAAGTGCAATACATATATCTGTAGATGGTAAAGAAATAAAGAAGTGTAATTCTGTGAAATTTTTAGAAATCTATATAGACTGTGATTTAACTTGGAAAATCTCATATTAACTACATCTCTTGTAAATATCTAGAGTTATTGGAGTCATTATAGAACTAAAACATTTGTTACCCATTCGGTGTTCTTGTTAACTTATATTAACACCATGATATTGCCAGATTTGACTATTGTATCATTTTATGGGGAGGCTGTGCTTCCTATTTGTTCAACAAAGTATTTGTTTACAAAAAAAAAAGTTGTTAGGATAATTACAAACTCTCATCATATAATGCTCATTACTGGATAAATTATTGTTGAAATTAAATTTCTAAAATTAGAGCACATTATGAACTATCAGTTACTCTTTTATGTTTTTGTATATGAAAAATGCTTCCTTTTGTTTTAATAATTATTTTGCTCAAACAAAACCATAAATACATATACTACTAGAAATCCGAAAATATATATTCCTAAACCAAATATAATTTCTCCAGAACATTATTAGGATATAAAGACCAGTTATGTGGAATAACTTATTCAGAAAGTCTTAAAAAACCTCCCCTTCTCTATCTTCCTTGAAAACGTAATTTTAAAATGAAATATTGAACCCTCTTAGTAACGCCTGTTAAAGCCTTTTTTGTGTTTGTTCGTTGTTGTATTTTTGTTTTAAGCCCCCTTTTCTGCTTTTTGTTAGTTTAGACATTTAGTTTTTTAACAATGTAGTAAAATGGGATCAGCCTGACAAGCCAATGGCTTTGCTGATCCCTCCATCCGCTGCATTGTTTTTTCTTTTATCTTTTATATATTGTAAACTGTTATATGTTATAAGTAAAACAATGATTGTATTCTATATCTATAGTATTTGCTTGTTTATTAATATTGTATTGTAAATCATGTATTTTTTTAATGGATGTGAAATAAATGAACTGAACTGAACTTTGTAGTTTTTAGAATCTTCTTTTCGAAATATTACGAATCACGGATTGCCATTCGTGAAATTGCTGGTATAATGACGCCATCATCCCTCGTTTCAATCATGTGAATAACATTGTGTATTGGTCTACTCATGAAAATGTACAAATTAATCAGGGTTTAAAAGGTGGTTTATCAGAGAGGCACATTTTTAATGTCAAACTTTGGCCCGTATTCTGCGGCGAAGCATGAGGTCGCAAGAACGTGCCAAGCTATTGGGCGATCATGTTATCTGTGATGTACTGATGCATGGCAGAAAACAGGACCGCACAATAGGTTTACAGGAACTTGCGACGCCAGACATACTCAGTCTTCAGTCCAGAACGGCTGGGCCAAGAATTAAATCGCACATTAAATAGAGAGGTTATGTATTTGTGTGTTGTTTTTTAAAGGGATTGAGTAACTTTCCAAAACAAGAGCAATTAGATCAAGATTAATAAAATTATATTGTTCCCACTGTAAAAACAAACTACTGAAAGTTCAGATCAAATGGAAGTCATTTACTACCTTAAAACAGTGTAACAAACAATGCCAAGCATACAGCCGAACACCAGTACCCTCTGCTGCCAGCTCACTAGGCCGCTAGGGACGGGGCTATAACAGAAATGGTGTATGTTGTACCATGTGGGAAAGCACATGGTTTTGTAAACCATCCGGGTGTTGGTTTATAAAATTGAGTATGAATTCATTGATATCTCGAAGGTAAAGCAAGCAATTAGCTTGTAATTTTGAAGAGATACCAGACTGACCTCAGTGTTTATAATTTTGTTGGCAAAATAAGTTAAATCGAATAAATTGTGATTTGAATATTATTCAATGTTACTGCATCCCTTTAAGGCTGCTATCCGGCTACCATGGCTATTCGGGATATGCATGTATTTCGTCGACGATTTTTGCTTTGTACCCAGAATTTCACACTTCTTGAATACAATTTTTTCCCCCATTTAATCTATACCAAATATGTTGAGAAGAACACAATCATAGTTTTTAATTCTTGACATTGGTTTACGGAAAGACGCCCATCATAATAGCAAAATGAGTATTTTGTACAACATATATTGAGATTTATGACCAAATTATTGTAAAGAATTGCTACGGTAATGCCAGATAACACATTGCCCAAAGCCACAGGTTTCTTATTCTGTGTGTATTTTCGGGTTTGTTCAAATGTTCGCTTACCTATTTCCAATCGATTACTAATTTTAACCTGTTCGTGAGCACAATATATCATTCTATATATTATATAAAAGATGGCCCTTTTTTTTTCACTAGAATATAATGAAATAATACATGAAGAATACTCATAGCAACCATTAATGATGTATTTCGGATACCACGTTCCAGTCGGTGACAAATAATGCAATTATATATCTATACGAGTCCTCGAAATCAATAGTAATACTATAGTATGTTAATAACATGCGTAGCCTATGCATATTTTATGTCGATTTTTTTTAAATGATATTAAAGAAAGCAAATATAAAACTATTGATTCATTGCAAATTTCCATACAATAACAGAAAAAAAGTTTTGTGAAAGTTTACCATGCGAAATTAGCGTCAGATATGAGTCTGTTTTACGAACTAGCAGTTGTATACCACCAAGCTTGTGGTATAAAAGTGCACCTAACATAAACAGAGATGTAAATAAGCTAATAACTTTTGAACGTCTTCTGAAATTCCACAACGAAACCATCCTGAACTTAATCCTATCCACTCCTCTAATAGGCGTTCACAAACTATTGTATGCACTTCCAGATTCGTCGGCAATTGTACAGTAGTGTCCAATGGATAGTATGTCCAGAATCGAATACTAGAAAACAAATCATATCACATCATCATTAACAATTGTTTTGAGCTATCAGCACCGAATAGATCAGTACGAATGAACCGTAAGTCAATACGAAGCTTGTTTTCCCTATAAGGCTATACCCTAAACGAGAAATAGGCCTGTACAATGAAACGACCATTTAGGGTATTTTCGCCCCAATACAATTTTTTTTCATTGTTCAGTGAACCAAAATTGATATCCTTTTGTTGAGGACACGCCCATGTTAACAAGGAGATAAATATAAAAGAAGAATAACCTGATTTCACTAGTCGGCCGTTCGACTTTTGTATACTCAAATTATATTTGAAAGGTTTGTCCTTGAACTGTGGTCATAAGGTAGGTGACAATGGGCCGAGTGTTCCAAAAAATAAACTATTAAAATCGTCCTCGGAAAAAAATTTGTTATTAAATTAGATTTTTTTTTTTTTTTTTTTTTTTTTTTTTGTAGACGTCTATTGATTGGATAGCTCAAAATATGTTCTTTTCATTCACGCGTGGCACCCAAAATGGGGCGAAAATGTTTCATCCTAAAAGAGCATTGTGTAATTTGTCAACATATGTAATAGACCTAACAATTATATGTTTAACAAAGTGGAGATATACACAATGTTGATTAAATAGTTTTTCGACTTTTATTTATGATTGATTGATAGGCTGATCATCAATCACGATTAATTTATTACTTGAATAATTGATTGGTCTAATAGGTATTATTTCGATTAATGACTACTGTGGTTGACTGACTAATTTGTCAGTCAATTGATGGATATTATTTTTTATTAAATATCCGTCATATATTCTGTGTCACCTCCAGCATACATCCAATATTTTTTCATCAAAAGCTTGCGATTACTTTTGATAAAAAATCAGCGTTGGCACTATTTGATTTACTAAATAATTTTTTTTAAATCTATATATATATTTTTTTTAATTATATATATATATATGATGTGTGTGTGGGTGTTGAGCGTGTTATGAGCTGAGTATACAACGTACAGTTAGCAACTATTTTATGGTTTATTTCTGTTAGATTAAACGCGATCCTGGCACTGTCCCCCCCCCCCCCCAAAAAAAAAAAAAAAAAAAAAAAAAAAAATGTCTGAGGCCAATTCCATCGTTACGGACGTACATTGAGAGGCGACTTAGAACAATTAATCGATAAACAAATGCCTTTCCAGTTGGAATTGCAGTTTATTTCTTTGTACGTTTGTAGAAAACATATAAGAGTTTCGATATTCTAAAATTTCATTGCTTAATTCATTGGCCTAATTTACCACGATTGTTGGAAGCAAGCGTTACGGGACGTTACACAAAAAGGACATGGATGGTTTTTTGAAATTGAACATAATGGTAAAACTCTGTGAAGTAACATACTTCAAAGTCTCTTAACCCTTAATTTCAAATAAGTGTTACTTCATTCTAATATGCATTCACAAACAAAAAGTTTTTTAACAAGTACTTGGTATTGTTTAATTTGGCTAATTAAGTTGTTACGGACGTTACATTTTAATTGTTACGGACGTTACATGTGTACAAAGTCAATGTAAATGAATTTTTTTCCCAAACTATTCATAAATATATGATTTCTTTCACTTTGATTGGATGAGATTCATTCATTTTAGCATGATTATGCTTCATTTTTTTTGTGTGTGTGCAAAAAAACAAAGAAAAACAAAGAAATACATAAGAAATTAATTTTGATACAGAAATTCTTAAAAGTGTTTCTGTGGAAAATGCTGCAAAGAATATTCAAACCAAAGATTAGCCCTCTAGGAGCTTTATTTAGTAAACTAGAGCAAAAAGTCTGATTTATGCATAAATATGCTTAATTAATTACAAATTTAATTATTTCTTAAAATTCAATTATGAGCATTGATAGGGTAATATTTTACATTGGTATTGAATAAAAAATAAGGCTGTATAACATTGTAAGTAAAGCTATAAAGTCCGTATTGTAACGTCCGTAACAATTCATGTAACATCTGTAACGCTCGTTACCCTATTTCTAATTACCATAATTGAAAAAAAAAAACTATTTTACCACATATTAAACAATTGCTAGTTTGCAGTAAATATGTGGAATGATAAACATCAGCTAATCATTTTTTCATTGTAGCTACACAGGTCAATGGAAAGATATAGAACAAGATTTTAATTATGCATATTGGGCTTCGTTGATGAGAGAAACATGTTTTTCTCTTTCCATTCATTTGGAGCATGTTTTCTCTCAGTTAATACCTTGAATGAATATTCTGTGGCACTTTTAATGATATAAATGAAGAATTTTACGAAATCCATCATTTCTGAATTTTAAAAAAAATTGCATTCTGACTCATTCATGTTCGAACGACAACATTATTAGTGAGACGAACATTCTAAGGTAAAATCTTTGACGATCCTAAAGGTATAGGGATACCCCTAAACAAATGGCGAGAAAAAACATACAATCAATTTGAATTTTGGCTCCTATGTCCGTTTTGATATGGAATTGCCCAAGACATGATGGTAGATGTAAAACGATTATAAATGGCATATGAAGAAGTTGTAGATCCAAGACGACGGAAGCCGAGAAGCCACTCATACATGTCATATGTGTCCCTCGTCAATCCTGCTAAAACGCTGTCGCTCTAGAAGTGTATGGACTAACATTTATCAAAGTCTTATCAGGAACCCCACAGCGTTTCATTTTTTGTTTTGTTTTGATTTTCCTTTACAATACGTTCAAAATGAACTCAAAATTAATTTCAAAACTCAAAATCTCCGATAAATAAGTTAACATGAACTAGCTAATAAAAACAATTTAACTGAAAAGGAGTAAAAAATGAGTCGTGATAATGTTTTTAAAAATAGTTTAATAATCAGTTCTAATGACCTCTTAGAAATGATATTCCAGATGTATAAACAGTGTTTATGAAGACAGAGATCTTTGTTTCTCACAAGAACTGATTATTAAACTATTTTTAAAAACATTATCACGAGTCATTTTTACTCCTTTTCCTGTACACATTTCAAATTATAAAAAATATGATTTTTTTAAAACAAATCAAAGCTCAATAGCACTTTTTAGATATGTGATTCTGTTAACAATGCAAGCATCTCCTTCGTACTTCACCCCCTTTTTGTATGAAAGTAAACAAAAGATACAGTATTTAAAAAATATACCTTATTTCTTTCCCGTATTACAACTTTCTTCATTATCAAATCCAAACTTTACGAAAACTAAAGTTTGAAAGCCTGCATACTTCAACATGATCAGTGCCCCGTTTAAGACAGCGATACCGTGGGACACCTAAGAATCTACCTAAGCATTATATATATTTTTAAAAAACTTTTTAAAGCAATCATATATCTCATTTTGAAGTTTATATAGATATAAACGTTTTTGAAATGTTTTGGTTAAAATTTCTTGAAGACCGAAGGCCAAAAAACAAACAAACAAAACAACTGAGAGAATGATTTTGATAAGGAAAAGAATCATGTTTGGAGAGCATTTTCGTGTGGTTGTAGGGAAGCCTCAATTGTGCAATGCTGGTAGCACGGTTAGCTTGGGACCCTATGACAATAAACGGCCCAAAGAGTCTCATAACTTATTATTGGCAATGTATGGCCATAAAATATACTTTACATGACTTGGTTGCCATTTATTTCCACTTTTCTTTCTCTCTTTTCTTTTCTTTTCCTTTTTTTATTTTATTTTATTATTATTTTTTTTTTTTGCGCTTTAAATAAAAGACTTGAGCATAATAAACATGTATGTCCTTGTCTCGAATCGTATTTTGAATTAGCTGCCTCAAATTCCCAGAAAATTTCAGACCACGTAAGAAATACCCATATAATATATTTCATGACTGAGGGCTATTATACAAGCATGTTGTATGATATATCAATGAGTCTCACAATTTTGGCGGCTATTTTGAATTTTAGCAGTTTACAACAAAAAAAAACCTGTGTTTTTTGTGGCTGGTACTTGGCATTTGGAATCAGCGCGTTCGAATTGCAAGAAACCACAAAAATACCATGAGTTATACCCATAGAATACGCATTGTCAATAGTGGGCGGCCATTTTGGCAGCCATTTTGAATTTTAGCGATTTGCGTTAAATATGTTGGGTTTCGCGGCAGGCACTCATCGAATTTGGAATCAGCACCCTCTAATTAATAAGGAACCACCTCCCCCCCCAAAAAAAAAAAAATAATAATAATAATAATAATAATAATAATAATAAATAAATAAATTTAAAAAAAATAAATAAATAAAATAAAATAAATTTTAAAAAAATAATAATAATAATAAAAAAAATATATATATATGCATATATATATACCTTTTTGGCAGCCATTTTGAATTTTTCGATTTGCGTAAAATCTGTTGTGGTGTCACAGTGGTAAATATTTCCACGTTGAAACGTTTGCCGATAAAAGGATGAAATTGGGCCAACTAATGTCTAGTAGTAATTAAAAGACAATTTACTCATCTTCTCATTGATAGTCTCAAAACATGGGCATAGCCAGCTCGATCTTTAATTAAACAAGAAAATATAGCGCCTTCTCGCGACACTTTTGATGGGGATTTGGAAGCAGTAAAATGGCTTGTACGTCCACCCTCGTCGTATAGTTCCAACCCAAAGGCCGAGATCTTTTCCCATTTGAGCAAAGGAGTGTCCAAGTCCATGCGCGTATTCTGGGTGGCTTTACGGGCCCGGGCCCCCCGGGGGCGCGCAGAGGGGCCCGAAAAGAGGAAGAAAAAGGGAGAAAAAGGGAAAAAAAAAAAGAAAAAAAGAAAAGAGGGGGAAAAAAAGGAGAAGGGAAAAAAGGGGGAAAGAGGAAGGAGAAAAAGGGGAAAAGAGGAAGGAAGAAAAAAAAAAAAAAAAAAAAAAGAAAGAGAGAGAGAGAGGAAGAAAAAAGGAGAGGGGGAAGGGGCGGCCCTTAAAAAAAAGGGGCGCCAAATCGACAGTAAACTAAGTGGCGCCAAATTGACCTTAAACTTAGGGGCGCAAAATAGACCTTAAAATTGGGGGGGGGGGGGCGCCAAATCGACCTTAAATTTAGGGGGCGCCAAATCGACAGTAAACTAAGGGCGCCAAATTGACCTTAAAACTTAGGGGCGCCAAATCGACCTTAAATTTAGGGGGCGCCAAGTCGACAGTAAACTAAGGGGCGCCAAATTGACCTGAAACTTATAGGGCGCCAAAATTTACCTTAATTTAGGGGCGCCAAATCGACCAATTAAACTACGGGGAGCCAAATTGAGCTTAAACGTAGCCAATTGACCCCGAAACTTAGATGGGGCGCCAAATTGACCTGAAGATGAGGGGGCGCCTAATTTATACTAAACTTAGGTGCTCCGAATCGACCTTTAGACTAAGTAAGGGGCGCCAAATTGAAAAGGGGGAGGGGAAGGGGGCGCCCTTAACAAAAATTAGGGGAGCTTAAAATAGGGGCCCCAAATTGACCTTCAACATAGGTGGACGCCAAATCGACCTTAACCTTAGCGGCTCTAAATCGACCTTAAATTTAGGGGGGGGGCGCCAAATCACAACTTAAAATTAGAGGGGCGCCAAATTGTGCTTAACGTTGGGGCGCCAAATTGACCCGAAACTTAGATGGGGGCGCCAAATCGACCTTCACTTAAGGGCGCTAAATCGACTTAGATTAAGGAGGGGCGCAAAATCGACCTTAAACTTAGGGGCGCAAATTCGACCTTAAATTTAGGGGGCGCCAAATCGAACTTAAACTAGAGGGGCGCCAAAATGATCTTAAACGTAAGGACGCCAGATTGAGCTCAAATGTAGGGGCAACAATAATGCATTTTGCAACTTTTCACTTTTTACTTTGCTATATATTCATTAATTATGTGCATTCAAACATGATGTTACCATTGCAAATAGGGTATCAATAAAAAGAAGAACAAATTAACTTTTCAATGCTATAAAAATTGATAGTGATAAAAACCCACATTAAAATGTATCAAGTTTCAAAGTTGTGCGGCAGAACATTCAAACAGAAAATTATCTTTTCACTTTTTTACCTGCTATATATTCATTAATTATGAGCATTCAACATGATGTTACCATTGCAAATAGGGTATTCAATAAAAGAAGAACAAATTACTTTTCAATGCTATAAATTGATAGTGATAAAAACCCACATTAAATGTATCAAGGTTCAAAGTTGTGCGGCAGAACATTCAAACTGAAAAATTATCTTTTCACTTTTTACTTTGCTATTATTCATTAATTATGTGCATTCAAACATGATGTTACCATTGCAAATAGAGGTATCAATAAAAAGAAGAACAAATTAACTTTTCAATGCTATAAAAATTGATAGTGATAAAAAACCCACATTAAAATGTATCAAGGTTCAAAGTTGTGCGGCAGAACATTCAAACTGAAAATTATCTTTTCACTTTTTACTTTTCTATATATTAATTAATTGTGCATTCAAACATGATGTTACCATTGCAAATAGGAGGTATCAATAAAAAGAAGAACAAATTAACTTTTCAGTGCTACTATAAAAATTGATAGTGATAAAAACCCACATTAAAATGTATCAAGGTTCAAAGTTGTGTGGCAAACATTCAAACTGACATTATGTTTCGCTTTGCCTTGCATTCAGGGGGTGTTCAGGGGTTCTGTGGACCCGGGCATACATCACCAAGCCAAAATGAGCTTAAACGTAAGGGAGCAAAATTGACCCGAACCTTAGATGGGGGCGCCAAATCGACAGTAAACTAAGCAACGCCAGTAAACTAGGGGTGCCAAATGGACCTTAAACTAAGGGCGCAAATTGAGCTTAAACATAGGCGCCAAATTGACCTTCAACATAGGTGGGACGCCAAATCGACCTTAACCTTAGCGGCTCTAAATCGACCTTAATTTAGGGGGCCAAATCAAACTTAAAATTAGAGGGGCGCCAAAGTGCTTAACGTTGGGGCGCCAAATTGACCCGAAACTTAGATGGGGCGCCCAATCGACCTTCAACTTAAGGGCGCTAAATCGACCTTAGATTTAGGAGGGGCTCAAAATCGACCTAAACTAGGCGCAAATTCGACCAATTTAGGGGCGCCAAATCGAACTTACCTAACGAGGGCCCAAAAACTAACACAAGGGTGCGCCAAAAAGATCAAAATGTAGGGGCGCAAAATGATCTGAACTTAAGGGGCGCTGAATTGACCTGAGACTTAAAGGACGCTGATTTAACCTGAAGTTTAAGGGGGTGCCAAATCGATCGTAGATTAAGGACGCCACAGATTCGAGCTCAAATTAAATGTAGCGGGCGCCGAATTGACCTGAGACTTAGGTGCCAAATTTATCTTAAACTTAGTGGCTCCAAATTATATATATATCCTATTTACCTGAAACTAAGGGGCCCAAAAAACACGCACACCAAAAAAACACAAGGGGTCTTTAAAATGGTCTCTTATCTAGAATAGCAAAATTTTTTAAATTCATGCATCCGGTTCTTGTATATACATAGCAAAATTTTTCGCTCGCGCTTCGCGCTCGCATCATTTTTTCCCCAATTGATTATTACATTGTGTCTGAGGAACGCGTAAAATGCCTTGTTTTCTAATCATTGAATGCATCAAACTTCCGTTCTCCTATTCGCGCTACGCCCTATGTTTTTCCTCTTTACCAAATTGACATTATGGGATTCTAACCGTCAAAACATTTCAATTTATTACTTGATTTCACGTTACATTCATTTTTGCATTTCAAATTGACCTAAATCTTAGGGGCGCAAAATTGAGCTTAAACGTAGGGGCGTCAAATTGACCTGAGACTTAAGGATGCCAAATTTATCCTTAAACTTAGGGTCTCTATATAGATAGAGCAAAATTTCAAAATTCATGCATCCGGTTCTGTATATACATAGCAAAATTTTCGCTCGCGCTTCGCCGTCGCATCATTTTTTCCCCCCACTGAATTATTACATTGTGTTCCTGAGGAACGCATGAAATGTCCTGTTTTCTAATCATTTGAATACATCAAAACTTCCGTTCATGCTTCGCGCTCGCCTGTGTTTTTCCTCTTACCAAAATTTACATTATGGGATTCTAACCATCAAAACATTTCAATTTATTTGATTTCACGTTACATTCATTTTTGCATTTCAAATTGACCTAAATCTTAGGGGGTGCAAAATTGAGCTTAAACGTAGAGGCGTCAAATTGACCTGAGACTTAGGGATGCCAAATTAATCTTAAACTTAGGGGCTCCAACTTTATTTTGAACTTAGGGAGGTGTGCCGAATTTACCTGGAACTAAGGGGCAACAACTTGGTATTTTTGAAATTAATGTCTCTAAAAATTTTTTAATTCCTCCTGGTTCTGATATCTAACATAGCAAAATTAGCTTGCGTGCTATTCGGTGCTACGCATCGAATCTTCTTTTCCTAATGAGTAATATATAACATTTGTTCGTGAGGAAACGAGGCAATGCCATGTTTTCTCATCTTCAAAGACATCAAAATTCCGCTCTCGCCGTGTTCTTTCCTTGACCATTTATTTGCATTAACTATGATGAGAATGCTATCATCTAAGACAGTTTAAATTTAATTTTGAATCAATACATTTATTTTGCATTTTCACAGGGGCATTCAAATCACCCTAAATGATAGGCGCCCAAATTCCAAACAGTAACATTAGGGGCGCCAAATTTGCAGTTAAACTTTAGGTGCGCCAATTTATCTTAAACTTAGGAGGGAAGCAGAAGATAGATAAGCAGCTAGATAGATACGATATTTCATCTTTCTTTCATAAATCATGTAAAAATTAACTGGGCAAACATGCGGGTCTTTAAAAATAAGGAGGCCAAATTCTAGATCCTAACACTTTCAGTCTCTATTACATTAGGAGAAATTTCTCGATCGCGCTTCGCGCTCGCCTTTCATTTTTCCAAAGGAGTAAGTGTATATATACATTGTGTTCCTTGAGGAATGCATAAAATGTCACGTTTTTCAGAGGATCATATCCGATACCAATTTTCAGATGGCTCCCGGCGATTCATTTAGCTCGCCTAATTTTTTTCTTCTCGTGAAACCAAGGATGTATGAAGCTGATTCTGAACAAACAAAAATCATAATAACATTTTTTGATTCACATATACTTGATGGACACCAAATTCACATGACTTTCTATATGGCTTGCTTTCAAAATCGTTTTTTGATGGCCAAATTACAGCTCCCGTTCATTATGATATTCTGAAATGAAGAGCTAACACAAAATTGATACCCCTAATTGCTTAAAGATTCTTTACTTCCTGATTCGATAAAATAGAGGTGGGAAAAATCCCGATCGCGCTTCGCGCTTCGTTATTTAGAAATATTCGCTACTTTCATCTACATGTATAGCGTAATACCTCATATTACCTAGAAATTTCTTTCCATGACTCACCATTGGCAGTATTAAAAAAAAAAAAAAAAAAAAAAAAAAACTTCAAATAAATTATTATTCAAAATCCTTCAACATACATTTAACCCGTAGGCCTATGCTTGCCTTGGGGCGCGGGGGGGGGGGGGGGCGCCATATTTAAAAGTACACAGGGGCGCCAAATTCACGTCGGGCCCCCCGGGGTGCGAAAATCCTGGATACGCGCCTGAAGTCTTGCTCTTTCTGGGGAATTGTGGTCAATAAACCAATCATATTAATACATTTTCATCAATCTAGCGTTTGAAATTAGTTAATTTGTCTTTGGGTTGGCTCAGACTCAACATTTTGTGTCTTCGAAGTAATTAGGCGTGTATTGCCTTGGGTTTCGCGGCTGGCACTCATCAAATTTGGAATCAGCACCTCAAATTGATAAGAAATAACCAAAAGAACCCCAGAAATACCCTTAGAATACATAATTTCCATTTTGGGCGGCCATTTTAATATTAGCCGATTTGCGTAAAATCCCGCGAGGTTTTCGCGGCTGGCACTCATCGTATTTGGATCGGCAACCTCGGAAATGACAAGAAACCACCAAAACAACCTCAGAAATACCATTGAAATACTCATTTTCATATTTTGGCGGCCATTTTGAATTTTAACGATTGTGAAAAAATGCTCAGGTTTCGCGTCTGAACGCATCGGATTTGGAATCAGCTCCCTCGAATTGACAAAGAACCATAAAAAAACATTGTGTATAAAAAAAAAAAAAAAGGTTTACATTGGGTCTCTTAGCCTGGGGACTAAAAGGGGCTAGCTTCCGTCCACACCTATCATCCTATGTACTATCAGTCACTCATTGCACATTGTTCTCTGTCTTGTAATCACTGGACAGGATATTGCACTGATAGCACTTTGGCTTAAGAAAATCTGACTGAAGCTAGCCCCTGCTCCATATAGTACAAGATTGAACTTTCTTATTTTGTGATTGACCCCAACACACTAAAGTTTTCTTGTGTTAAAAGCACCTATAGTTTCATTATTAAAGACCTAAATTATTGATAGAATGAATATATATTAATTCATTTTATTCATATTTCTTGTCTAATATACTTTGTTTTGTTTTGTTTCTTTTCTTTGTTAAATCATCAGCCGTTCGATCATTTAAATATGACAAATTGATCCCTCATAATAAACAAAATTGCAATTGTTTATATTGCAAGACTACATAATCACAAGGACTTTGGACTATCTGCGGGGTACACAAGTGCTATCAATTGCCACTCACATCACAGTTCAATGCAAGAATAATTAAGAATGGGTTGCAGAAATACATGCGAACATTGAGCTTATGGTAATTGACCTCGTTTCTGTGTACCTCGACAGAATATTGGCACTTTATGACCTTCAACAACAACAAAAAGGGGATTCCGAAACGAAACGGTGTGCTTGTTTCGACAATTTCAGGTATCTATTGTTTTTTAAAGGGGCAGCCACTGTGAATAGCCATCTTTGGCTTTAGAATATATGCGTATAATCAAGAACAATAAACATGAAGAACCAAATGGATGCCGACTCCGTTGTCGAACGAATCTTCAAGCTGTACAAAGAATATGGCAATTCGGATTACATCGGTGAACCGGTATCACAAACTGAACACATGGTACAGTGTGCCATGTTAGCAGAGAAGGATGGCTACCCCGAAGAGGTAATAACACGTATAATGTTTGTTCAGTTTATTTGAATATGTCTGACAGCTAAGAAGGCAGTACGAATCTTGTGGGTAAGCGACGAGGTGGGGCGGGCGAATACACCCCTCCCCCCCCCCCTGTTACGCCAACTTTTCATACCTGAGGGATTTGACAGTGAGGTGGAATAATGTTTTACTGGTGCATTAACACGAATTGGTGGTATGGACACAGTTAGGAACACAAAGTCATTTATGTGGTGTTTTTTTATTTATTTATTATTATTATTTTTTTTTTTTGCAGTCCTATGTAAATACATGTCTTAGTCATAATAAGCCTGCATGAAATTAATCTGAAATCGGTTTGATTGGTATAGACAATGGTCCGTATCCATAAAAGAAGTAGTGACTTATTTTAGTGAGCAGTCCTTTTAAGTTTCTTAAAGGAGAATGAAACCCTAGGATTCAGTTGAATTGTATGAAACGAAAGAATCAAAGAAACAGATTAAAGAAAGTTTGAGAACAATTGAATAAATAATAAGAAAGTTATGTGCATTTGAATGTTGTGAGCACTAACGCTATGGAGATCCTCACACTGGCAACAGGCCCAAGATGTGTGATGTCACACATGAACAACTCTCCCATATGACATACAAAAAATACCAAAAATTCTTCTTTTTCCTCATTGTAATGGTAGTACAGACTCTTCAAACATGATTATATTTTGTGAACTCTTTTTACATGAAAAGAATATCAGATCTTTTAACGGAATTAATAAAAAAAGACAATTTGAGTGAAATATGTACAGAAGTAATGGGGAAGTTGTTCATGTATGACATCACACATCTTGGGCCCTTTGCCAATGTGAAGGTCCCCATAGCAGTAGTGATCACAACATTCATATGCTCATAACTTTCTTATTATTCATTCATTTTTTCTCAAATTTTCATTGATCAGCTTCTTTGATTTTCCTGTTTTTGTACAATTTAATGAATTCCTAGGGTTTCCTTCCCCTTTAACTCAAAGCGGTTTACTGTAATAGCAATTTAGTCTATATTTTCCGTGCACACCGTGTATGTGCTACAATAAATCAAAAATGCCGAGGAGATTACGACTTTATTAATCGCTGAAGATTGAAGATCTTCTGTGTGTTCGCGAGTATCTTGACAAGTTATTTTTTCAATTTATTTATTTATTCATTATTTATATTGAAGCGGAATTTTGTAATGTACGAAGAAATTCATTTTGTTTTTATTACGTAATCTACAGTTAGCCAATGCGATGCATTTAACAAAAGTATGTTTGTAACGCTTTTTTCACAAAATTCATCAAAAAATGACGTCAACATTGAATATTGCAGACAGAGGGATAGGTGATAATTTTTTTTATTCACAATAAAAGTTAGAGCAGTAGGTATTGATTCATATAAACAGAGATTAGACTGTGTGTCATTTTGTAATTTTATGCAAATTAGGCAAATGAGCTTAGGGGGCCATATTACCTGCATATACCCTACAGCATGATCTCATTGAGGCGTTTGAAAGTGGCGTTTTTACAGTGTCTTTATCACTTTTTAAACTCTTGAATTACAAAAAAAGTAATATCAGTAGAATATTTTTTCCTTGGCTTTATTTTATTATGCAACAGGTTATATTGGGTGCGCTGCTCCACGACATTGGACATCTCCTTGGCATGGAGCAAGGTTTGACTCGTATGGAAACGGACGGGATTGTACTGGGAGCAGCAGATCACGATATACTTGGAGAGAAATTCCTTATTGACCTCGGTCTCCCGGAAGCAGTTTACAGGCTAGTCAAAGGTCATGTTGATGCCAAGCGATATTTGGTCTACAAGCATGAAGACTATCGAAAACGTGATTATTGTTTTTTATTATTATTTTGTTTTATTCATACATATTTTCTATGCTATTTACGTACTTTGAGAGAATTGTGAAAAAATATTGCTCCAGGTGATCTGTACACGCTGCTTGTATGCAGTGGCGGGTCTACGGTGGGGGGGTGGGGGGGGGGGTAGGGACTACCCCCCCACCCCCCCCTCTTGGGCTCCCTCAAAACAAAACAAAAATCCTACGTTTAAGATATTTAGAAATTATGACTAAAGTATGCATCAGATTGCACAAGCCTGGCTACAAATCTTCACTCCGGGTAAACCCCCACTTAGCAAAAAGCTACATCCGCCCCTAGTATGGGATTACTTTTAACAGTGAACGATTAAGGGCAATAATTGCCATGTATTGAGCAGTCTAATCATAAAGTAAGTGTATATCATTCATTTCTTAAAGCTGTCACTTTTTGTTTTGATAGAATATTTAGATTATATTTGTACCACTATTATTAGGGTATATTATTATTATTGATATTATTATTTTTCATTATTATTGTTGTCATTATTATTATTATTATTATTATTATTATGATTAGTAGTAGTAGTAGTAGTAGTCATGGTAGTAGTAGTAGTAGTAGTAGTAGTAATAGTAGTAGTAGTAGTAGTAGTAGTAGTAGTAGTAGTAGTAGTAGTAGAAGTAGTAGTAGAAGTATTATTATTACTATTATTATCATAATCGTCATCATCATCATCATCATCATTACTTTCATTGTACCATCACCTTTATTATGATCATAATCATTTTCATCTTTTTTGCTATCATTTTTTTATTAGAATGGTTTGTGTCGCTTTTGTCATTATATTCTATTACCATTCTGAAACAGAGCTATCAGAAGCAAGTAAGATGACACTGGTCCATCAAGGTGGTCCGATGGAGGCTGACGAGGCGGCCTCCTTTGAGGCATCTCCCTTCTGTGACGTCATCCTACGAATGAGACAATGGGATGAGGGGGCAAAGGTTGCCGGGATGAAGATAGAGCCAATCGAAAAGTACGAGGACATATGCAGGAGAGTTCTCGAGAAGGGTTGCAAAGTTTGATAGATGGATCATGCAAATTGCAATTTGTAGAGTGGAATCCTTTAAAATTCGTATTACTTTTTGACAAATAGAAACGTTGATCTCCGCAATGTAATCTTACATATTGTGCAATTTGAATATATTAGGGGGCATAATATACTTAATGCAAGTTGAATACTTAGAGGGCTCAAAAGTTTGCATAATGATATTCATTTATGATTATTGCACATAGAGTAAGACATCAAAATGTTTGTAGTGTTTAAATTTTTAAATGGGCGTTTTTTTTTTTCCAGACGGTAAATTAATTCATATTTCAATTTGAATACTAACACCGTTCTCAATTCCATCTCTGTCCCTCCTCTCATTTTATTTCCTCTTATATCTTTGGTTCTCTCTCTCTCTCTCTCTCTCCAATTATTTGCAATGGCACTCCTGAAAATCGACATTAAAGTGCTTTAAAAGAAGTCATCATTTTTCAAAACAGATTTATTTCACTACTTTAATAAACAGTTAGATAAAGGAAAACAAACGTATCAATTTTTTTTTAACGATTTCAAGCAAGGAATTTTTTCCTTTCTTGAGAATGATGTTTGTATGCTTTATAAAACGTGTATGTATATATTTATATTTATAAAATTATTTGAATCAGTACGAATCCGGCGCTGTTTTACAAATTCTAATTAGATTGTTGTTATTCATAAAGTTTATCAGTATACATTTGACTACCACATACTGATTTCTAGGTTTGAAGTTTGTCAATAGTTACACTCACATGTTGATGATATCAATAATCAATAATATATAATATTATTAGAAAGGATGACCTCAAATTTAAATAAACCACATGCCTGAGCTCATGACACAGGCCTGTGTAAAGTTGACACGGAAAATAATAAAATGAAGAGATGAGAATTTAGCCAAAGGAAATGCGAGGGATCTTTCTATGCTCATTCCCGCCCCTCCAAAAAAAAAACAACAACAACAACAAATACAACAAAACAAAACAAAACCAAGTAAAACACATGGAAGGGATTTTCATGATTTCCCAAAGTTTGATGAATCTCCTGTCTAAAGCATTCAATGATAATGATAATAGATAAATACCAATGGTAATCATCTTTATTATCAACACCTTCCTAATAGAAGTAGCTTTGTAAATATTTTATAACAGGCGTTTTACAATAATACACTGTTGCTCATAAAGGTTGGATATTGTTTCATGTGGACATGGTGGATCCAGCAACATCTTTTTGCTACGGCTTTAATTTCTTGAAATTGTTTGTCCCAACTTTCATTTCTCGGGGCCCTGGCTATATTTTGGACGTTCCCCAACCATTCCCGGGTAATGAAAAAAAAAAAGAAAAAAAAAAAGTTTGTCAACACCCACAATGTCCATTTTTGCCATTTTATCTCATTATGGAGCCCCTTTTCTGTTTACCCGTCTGACCAAGGCCCCTTAGTCCTACCCAAAAGAAACACGAATGAGGTATAGGGTTTTTATTGTTCTTTAAGTTAAATCTAGTTTTATGGTCACAGACTTTGATGTCTTGTCTAGGGGAAGGGTCATTTTTAGGGTCTTTTGTTGTTAAAATAGATTTTATTCATTTTTACAAGGTAGAAATTTCTACCTTCCCAAAAATGTATTGTAGGAGCTCAACCAAAAATAAATCAATGAGAAAAAGACTATAGTTGCCATTTACAACCTTGTCATTAAGGCTGAGACAACATCTGGTGGAAAATGATAAGAATTAAGTATTCATGGTTGTATTTTTATTTTGACCATAAAGGTAAAATAAAATATTTCAATGTTTCACCAATCTCACTTCTTACTTCAACCCCTCCCCTAGACAAGAGACCAAAGCCTGTGACCCTAAACTTTCATTTAACGTAAAGAACAATTTAACCCTATACCCCAGACGCGTTTCGCAGGGGTAGGATGGAGGGGGCCTTGGTCACCCGGGTAAACGATTAAGGGGCCCCAAAATGAGAAAAAATGGCAAAAATGGGCATTATGGGGGGTTGACAAACTTTTTTATTTTTCATTCCCCGGGAACGGTTGGGGGAACGTCCAAGATAGAGCCAGGGTGCCCATAATTGGAAGCGTGGACAAACAAATTCAAGAAATTAAAGACGGAGCAAAAATATGTTGCTGGAGCACACAAAAAATATCCAACCTTTATGAGCAACAGTGTACTTCCCCGGTCATCACATACCTACCTACCTACCACCTACCAGGTCATACTATCTTTCTAAAAAGCGCCAAGATATTACTCTGTGTTGTAATGCCATTGTTGTAATGGTCAATGTGAAAGTGCGCCATCTACGATTGATCTCTTAGCCCCTACACTTGGGGTGTCACAGGGTTAAATATTTCCCCTTTGGTTGACTCGTGTGTTAATTTTAGATTTCGAAACGTTTGGCGAGAAAAGGGTGAAAATTGGGCCAACTATTGTCTAGTAGTAATTTAAAGACAATTTACTCATCTTCTCATTGATAGTCTCAAAACAAGGGCATAGCCAGCTCGATTTTTAATTAAACAAGAAAACATAGCGACCTCTCGCGACAATGTTGGATAGGGAATCAGAAGCAGTAAAATGGCTTCTACGTTCACCCTCGTCGTAAAGTTCCAAAACGAGAGCCGGTATTTTCCCCATTTGGGCAAAGGAGTGATCAAGTCTTGCTTTCCTGGGAATTGGTGTCAATAACTAATCAAATTAATACATTTTCGTCAATCTGGCGTTCGAAATGAATTATTTTCTGTTTGGGTTGGCTCGGACTCACATTGTTGGTGTCTTTGAAGTAATTTGACGTGTTTGGCCTTAGGTGACTAAATCAACGTCGCCTCAAAGTCGCTTAGTATATTTCTTTATTTATTTCACAATAATTTTGTGTCTTGTCTAACTAATGGCGAAGAGTCCAGGGATTGCCATTGTAGTTAGTGTAGACCAACCCAGTCTATTTCTTTCGGGTAACCATTTACACTTAGCATTTGCTTACGAGATAATGTTACTCATCTGGCATGCAGTACATGTGATTTTTGCGGCAGCTGCCGCCAAACCGTCACAGAGCAGTGCTGACAATGTCTGATCAATCGAGTCGAAGATTTGGCGACAAGTCTGTATCATCACCTCGGGAGAGCAGGAGCTGGTACATGCATCGACTACAACAGCAGGAGCTACAGTGCTGGTGGTAACTGCCTGAGTGCTTCCAGCAGTGGTGGCTGCTTGAGTGGTGGCAGCAGTAGGTGCTGCCTGAGTTGTCCCCAATGGGGTTGCTGGCTGTGTAGTAGCAGCGGTGGTTGCAGCCTGAGTGGTAGCAGCAGTGGTCGCAGCCCGAGTGGTAGCATCAGTGGTAGCAGCGGTGGTTGCAGCCTCAGTGGCAGCAGCTGGGGTTGCTTCCTGAGGTTGAGTAGCGGAAGTGTTGGTTGCTGCTGGAGTCGAACCTGCAGTAGTTGCTGCCTGAGCTGTTTCATGTGATGTAGACCCAGACGTCATCATAGTTGTGACTGCCAAGGTGGTGACTGAACATGTCTCCATGCAAGTCTGAAAACATGCTGATGTGGGAGTCGTAGTAGCAGAACCTGAAATGATTATGAACAGTCCCAAAAGCATCGTTTCTTTGTAGCGAAGTTACATATCATATTTTGATACCATTGAAATCAAAGTTCGTCGTCATTGTTTCTTAGTTCATAACTCCTATAGATAAGATAGACAAACAATAAATTTATTAGGGGAGACCGGGTATGGACGTTACAAAATTCACATTTTGGGCCAGATAATTCTAATGAAAGTACTCACACACTCCATTTTGGGTCTGTAGTTAGCCTATTACGTTGGCTAAAACCTGAGGCACATAAAACCTGAAAACATGTAAACACTAATTAACTACGGCTTAATTAATGAAGACATTTTTTTTGTAACAACCTACCCCGTATAAGGGGTAAGTTGTTACACCATACGGGGTAGGTTGTTACACTATGTAAACATACGGGGTGAGTTGACAATGTGTAAATCTCTTATACCATACTTTTGTTTCAACTTTCCAGTTTCTTGGTATCGTTAACAGTAGATCAAGTAGAGCTCTAACATAGACTAAAAGTAATAATAGAAATATAAAAATATTAACACCAGAAAATTGAAACAAAATTACTTTACATGTGTAATGTAATTGGGGTAGGTTGTTACATCGACATGGGGTAGGTTGTTGTAACAACCTACCCCATGGGTGATTTTACACATAAAATCAACTGTAGTAAAGCCATTAGGCAGAATTACAGGGCATGGCTAGGGGGTATATTAGTGACATACATGTACTATATTCACAATACCAAACTATCATCATGTGCCTTCAGTTGTAAGAACTATTACAAATTTTAATTTTTGTCAAAAATTCACTTGGAACTGTAAAAAATGGTTTTTGTTGATTTACTTTTTAATAAAACAACGGAGAAACCTCACGACCGGCAGTTCATCACAGATATGTGTAGGCTGTATATAGATGCCAGTTAGCACGAACTCTCTTGTTCCAACTTAGCACACTGAGAACTGTAACAACTGACCCGTGTAACTTCCATACCCGGTCTCCCCTACATTGGACCAAATTTGCTGATTTTTAATTATGTCATGTTTTTAAAATAATTTTTCATTTGAACAAAATACATTATTATTTTTTTTTTATAATTTCAACATAATATACCGCTTTACCGGTTGATCTTCACAACCCGAAAGCTTTCCCGTGGTTTGCCTGATATAGCAACAACTAGAGTATGCCAAATGAATTCCAAATTTTGTTCTTCATTCTTTAACAACTGTTTTTTTTGTTGTTGTAGAAAAGCTCCTTAATTTGTCTATATGAAAGAAAAAATAATAAAATTCAATAACTGAATGAACCCTTCTATAAAGTAAGGCTATTTACTTTACATTGAGCTCAGACAAAGCAATAAACCCACAAACGAACCCGATGATTCGGGTAGAAGAAGAATATTACAATTTTTAAAGATGTTCTTTGTTTTTATTTAGCAAATAAATACTACTTAGTTTTCAAAAAGACCATTTCGTGCATTGTTTATAACATTAATAAAAACAAATCGGTATTGAATATGGTAGTCCCTAAATTATACTAAAGGCATTTTTAGTTATGGTTTTCAATCAAATTCCTTATATTTCGTGAATGTACTACATTAACATTTTATGTTTATTTATTTGTGTTTTAGAAATATATATTATGCTGAAATAAAGCAGGGGTATGAAGAACGTTACAGTAAATTTAGTAAAAAAAAAAAATATAATATAGAGTTATAATTTTTGCATACAAGATTAGCATGCAAATGAACTAATTTGCTTACAGGAAATAGGGGAACATAATTAGAAATAGAAAACATGGGAAACGGGTGGTGTGTTCAATGCATGCAAATTTAGAGTTTGTGAAATAATGTGAAATTATTCATGTTTTTGTATTTCATGTAATATAAAAGATTAACATCTTTTAGGGAAAGTTCATCCACAATGTTGCGTTCTCAAGTTTATGGCATTTAATCATAACCTATACGTTCGAACATTGATCCGCATTCACACAATACTACATTTGCAAGCGGTAATGCGAATGATGGAGTGTGTGCGCTTGTGGATGTGGTTGGGTGGGTGTGTGTGCGCACGTACGTGTGTGTGTGTGTGTGTGTGTGTGTGTGTGTGTGTGTGTGTGTGTGTGTGTGTGTGTGTGTGTGTGTGTGTTTGTGAGAAAGAGAAAGGGAGAGAGAGAGAGAGAGAAAGATAAGGAGACAAAAAACAAGGCAAATTCAATGGAGCTCCGATGATGATGAGGTGAGGACGTGACAGAGGAAGAAGAAAAGGTAAAGCGAGTTCTAGCAGGGAGAGAGAGAGTGAGAGAGAGAAAGAAAGGGTGAGAGGGAGAGAGAGGGTGGAATAAACTAGAGTAGAAACCTGTTTAACCTATAATTCCCTAGATAGATAACCTTACTGCATAGATAAGTTTGAACAAAGAGTGCAACTGACCAGAAATATATCATCTGGAAAAAAACAATGAGCAAAGAAAATGGGATTCCAACGATGGAAGCCCAGCAACCAGAACGCATTCCTGGCGACTGTCAAGGAAATAGATTTTTTTTTAAATATATAATAAAAGCAAATGAACAATACTCCTAATCCTTGCCATTCCTATATTGCGTGAGTGTGCTAACCGAACCACGGAAGAATCATTTCCGCAAAATACAACTCCACCTAAGTTTCTTCTTTCATCCATGATTACACGAACACTTGACTTATTATTTCATTAGCCGTCAAATATGAATACCAACACCGTACAGCTAGCTGCCGAGTACAACTCTGTCAGCTCTATATATCTTCATAAACGAATCCATGACGTTGCTTTGAGTTTGATCGACTTCGAAAAGAACGATGACGTACTCGATGTGGGATGTGGGCCAGGGAAGCTGTGCAAGTCATTGTCGCCCCTCGTCAACTCAGTCATTGGTGAGTCGGTAAACTGCCATTTGTTTTAAACCCATTTTGGCTAATGTCCATTTGTTCTCATCCCACATGACTTACATGGTCTAATTCTATTTCATCAACAGCTAGTTCTTCTAATTACCATCAGGTGTATATATATATATATATATAATAACCACTTTGCCTATTTACCATTTCGTCTATTGTCATTTCCAGTAACAAACTGGTAAGAGACGTAGACCAATATTCATTTGAGCATTAGACGAAAATGCAATATGACCATTTTACTTTTAGACGCGAACTGGCAATTAGACCAAGTATGTATAAAACCAATTATAAATTATACCAAATTGTTCGTAGACCAAATGGGTTAAGCCCATGTTAGACAAATGGATAATTAGACAAACTGCTGGTAGACCAAGTGGATAAGTGATCGGTGTGAAGGATATCAACACGATAACTGAAAACGTCAGTTTATTTACCAATTAACAGCTGCGTTGATTTAGTAGGGGCGGGGAGGTGACTCTTAGGATTTTGCTTACACTTATTATCAAACCGTGATTAATATACCTTTTTGACATACAACATGATTGTGATGTTTTCTCTTTTTTGTAGATTCAATATAGTTCAATGTTCACTCGTCGACAATAATATAGGTTTTCCCGGCCATTTTCATCCTCCATGCAGTTGGTTTCACAAATTTTCATTCAATTTCAAGCGAAATTGAATGTTCCAGTAACCCCTTACTTCAATTAAATAAAGATAGCGTTCAATTTCATTTATTTTAATTCGATTTCATAAAAGATTCGATCAAACAAAAACTGTCAATAGGCGCAATCAATTTCGCGTCAGAGAGAATTTGCGCTTGCCGTTTACATTCAAATTCACCAGTGGATATTTCAAATTAACACGTGTTCAATCAAATTCATACAACAAGTAGCTTAGTATACATGTCTCAGTATCATTATATTCCGGTGAAAAAGTAGAGGGTCCAAATTGATGACTAGGGAGCTTGTACCCCCCCCCCCCCAACTCAGGTGGTAAACGCATACACGTATGCTCATTTCTGATTTCTCCGGAAAAGATGTATATTTTAGGGGCTCACGTATGAGGAAAACCCCCGACCTACTTTTTATTAAGGGTAGTTTTCAATTATTTGAGGGAAAATTCTGAAATAGGGTCCCAAACATGTAAAGGGGGGGGGGGGTAATTTTGCTAAGTGTATGATTAACCCCCTGAGCGGAGGGATGCTTGTACCTTCCCTTCCAACTCCTAGCCATCCCAATTACAATGATGAATAATAATTAAAAAAAGGTTCATAAAGTAATTAAAACAAAAGAAGGGGAGACCGGGTATGGACGTTACAAAATTCACATTTTGGGCCAGATAATTACTAAATTATGCGAATTATAATGAAGTATAATTATAATTCTATTAATAATAGCGAAATACAAGTTGAGGAGGGTTAGCATATTCCAGGTGCTAAGGCAGTGCTTCACACAAAAGAATTTCAAAGCAATTTAAATTCAAAAGAGGTAGGTCACCACACAGCTATAAAAGAGCGGGGTTCTAAATAGGTATTCATCTTTTCAAAGGATCCAAAGGTAAAAAGATAGTGAGGTATAGTCAGGACAACAATCCAAAAAACAATTCTGCGTCACGTCAGCATCACCAACATGAATCAATCAATCAAAACAGATTAACATAATAGGATCAATTCCAATCAGTATTTAACTACGATCAAACAAGCGCATCAAAACAGTCAACTTCTGCAAAAACCAGTACCAGGAAGACATATAATATATCAGATTCAACATCTGAGAAAAGGATATGCCAAGGGCGGGTGCGGGTGGGACCCTCCTCAACTTGTATTTCGCTATTATTAATAGAATTATAATTATACTTCATTATAATTCGCATAATTTAGTAATTCTATTACATAACATCTCATACAAGTCTCATAGGGTTAGCATAGTTCAAAGCATGACCCAGAAGTTGACCTCCAATAGAGCAAAAGCGATTGGAAGAAAACACAGTGAGTGTCACTATATAGAAGGAAAAAACTTATCTTCACAATAAACCAAACTTCCCGAATGGGATTTAACCTTCTTGGCGTTTATATTATTTTATTCATTCATTTATTTATTTTATTTTTTATTTTTTTTTAACAAAAAGTTTCAACTGTTCTTAATAGAACTGTGTTCACTTACACACTCGGGTCACAGTGAATTTACTTTTTTCCATTTGATTATAAAATTTATTATTGAAATTAACAGCAGATTGAAAAGGATTTCCGTCAATGGATTTATGATAGAGTTGCTTAAATGTGCCGACATTCGATCAGTTAGCAGAAATATGATACCACTAAGAGTTGCTCCGTGAGAAATGCGGAGGAAACTGCCGCAATACGATAGCTATGGGCCTGATATATCAATATCCGAAAAACGCAATACTGATTTCATCCACCGAGCCAAAGTCCAGATGCATCGGGGTGGTCACCCGTTTCTGCTTGAAATAAAACAAGTCTAGCTTCTTGTTTGCCTCCCTCAATGGGGCGGTAAGCTTATTGTATTCCAGTAGGGTCGTAATTACACAAATCTTACTTTCATGTGGGTGTGATGAAACCTCAATGATTCGTCAAACCATTTTTAATCGAAGTCGTCGTTTGTAACTCTGTTAAGTAGAACACGGCAAGATACTCTTTGATTGAACAGGAAGAGGTAAAAAGACAAAAGAGTTTGAGACCGCTTAGCGGAAACAAGAGTCATCAAAGATAACAGCTTTTGACTTAATTGGAATAAATGTTAACTCTTGATTCTGTGGTAAAGATCTAATGTAGTTTAAAACAAGAGATACATCCCACGTACTACAGTATTTTGGTTTAGGTGGATTCTAATTAAAAATCCCCTTCATGAAACGAATAACAAGGGGGCGTTGACCCATTGAATGCCCCTCAATTTATAGATGGTGGAAGATAAAGCTGATTGGTATGAATAAATGGTAGCATAAGCTTTGCAAGTTGAATGGTCATTTGCTTGAAAATAAATTATATCAACTAAAGATGGTGAGCAAGGATCAGTTTTCCGTTCACCGTGACACCAATTTCCAAAATTGCTTCCAGCCCGATTCGTATTATCTAGCTGTTCCATGTCGCCATGTTATGACTGGGCGAGAAGGTTTGAAGCCGATTCTGAAATTTTTGCTGTATAGTTCAACGTCGGCCGAGACTATACCCAGATGTAGATTTGGTATCGGTTGGTCGTTCGGGCGAAGACTGTTTCCTGAGAGTATTAAAACATGGGGTAGGACCACTACAGGTGCGGATCCTAGAGATCCGAATTGAATGCATTTCTCGGGCCCAATTGTCTGAGAACAGAAGCGGCTCTAATATGTTTATGCATGGGCCCGTTACTTTCATTGTATGACATCGGTATGTGTCCGCTACTGCACTAACATGTGCAGATCGGGTCGAGAACCACGGCTGCGCTTTCCATAAAGGCGCTATTAGAAGTGTCAAGCGGGTTCGGTCTGCTCCTTACTTGTGAAGAATCCTAAAAATAAGACAAAGGCCAAAGGGTGGGAAATTATGAAGAGAATAGAATTCCCATGAAACGGTAAAAAAGCATCGACTACAATAAATGATCATGGATCAAATTCCCCGATCGGAGAAGTCCCCCGAAGGTCCGGGAAGAAGCTTTTCCATGCGTTTGAAAGCAGCTTGGGCAGGGTTCACGCCTTCCAAGAAGCGTATTACGGAACTTGATTATTATTTTTTGAAGCAAACAAATCAAGGTCAGGGCAGAAAGTGACATAAACAATAGGAGAAAAATATGTTGAAAGGTACTTAATTCTTTATTCATATCCCTTGTTGACAAACATCAGCAACCGTGCTGTTTGTGCCTGCATCATGGAAGGGTGAAATCCAAATCTTATCTTACACTCAGACCAAAAACGTACATGTAGCATACTGTTATCTCATGTAAGACAGGAACGTTACCACTCCTCTTATTGAGATCGAGGTGCCATTGACAGAACAAATATAAATATGAATGTCCCAGTATTGGCTACAAAGGGTAGCTAACCATTCGAGAGCATTGAAACTTATGTAGGTGTTGAAGTTCAGGCGGCAAAAGGCCCTGAGAAAAAAGGAATTGTCAAAATGACATACAGTCCCCCATCCCGAGAGGCTAGCCTTCTTGGATATTGTTATGGACATAATGGTGGGTCAAGAATATGGGTTGAAATAGAAGTCCGGCTGTTGGCAAATCCACCAATTTATTTCATCTTTTATGTTTGTTTGTCTGTTGTTTGTTCTTATTTCCATAGCAACAAGTTACAAATATACAGTCATGGTAAATTCATAAATAATGAATGTATGGCGGATAGCCCATTTCAGTGCAATTTACAAAATTGCTCTTTTCTTCCATTATGTCCATGGGGACCTATTATTGTATGAACTTAAAGAAATAAGCGAATCAAAATACCCGGCGGAATTTTGACGGCCTATCATGCATATTGTCTTTGCATTTTCAAGAGATCTGGAAATACAATTTGCCTATGGGGAATGAAAAAAGGAGGAAACAATATTGAACCTATGAAGCTTGCACATTCTCGCACTTTTGATTTCAAAAGAGAATCACCTTTAGCAAGTTTAGAGTTTATGCGCATAACTGTATCTTGTGGAAGAGAAACCGTCATGTCTCTAGTGTCAATTTCAAAATCTAAATAATACAGCCGACTCCTGGCTGCAAACAAGATTCTAAGTATTGACAATAATTCATAAATCTTTCAAAAAATCTAACACGTATTTCGTAATTATGTTCCTCGCTTTCTTGGCGGGAATCAAAAATTTTTTTTTTTTCTTTCTTTCTTTCTTTTTGTTTTGTTTTGTTTTGTTTTGTTTTTTTTAAAGATCAATAGACTATAGAAAGCCATTTGTATGAATCGAGTTATTTAGTAAATAAATATTCTCAATCTTTTCATTATATCACAAACGAGTTGAGGCTCTTTAGGATTGATAATCGGTCTAAGATCCCTCGTCTACTTACGAAAAATGGCAAGGAAACATATTATGTGCATTGTTTTTGAGAAATTATTTTTATTGCCTTCTTTTCTAAAAGCAGGCACCTTAGTGTAGAAATTTCCTCTACAATCGCCTCCCTCTCCTCCAATGAAAAGGGGAAAATTTGATGGAAGTGAATATTGAACTGGTGTCTGCATAAACACAATTTTTGTAGCCTGAAACTGAATCAAAAATCCAAGAATCAGATGAGATGCGAGACAATTTATTAATGAAGAACCTAAGTCTTCCTGCTTGAGCAAGCAAGATTATTTACTAGTTTTTTGTATTGCCCCTAGCTGGATTGCGGGAGCGCTTGTCAAAGGGTCATTTCTGATGATCGCTGAAGTTTTGTTGGTTTCCAAGGTTACCAGATTGTGAAGGTCTCGATAGTGTCGCTGGAGGTCGGGATTTCCTATGGAAATCACGTCGTGAGGACCGACCGCGAATCGCGGAAATAATTAAAGGAGCCACTGGCCATGGGGCCGCGTCTCGGAACAGCAACATTCTGCCCCACGTATATTCCTCAGACACAGATTTCAGTGTCGTAGACAGGTTGTTTCCGAACAAACCGTTTCAGATAATCCAATTACCCTTCACATTTTCAGCAGGTTCGTAATTATCCCTGCATAGAGCAACAAGTCTTTAACTACATGCAATTGTAGTTTCTGATTGTGCAAATCCAGAGCCCTAGCTCGGAGGGAATGACTGCCAAATTTCACGTTCTACCCGTGAAACAGTGGCAAAACAAGCATTTGAAGGGGCTTGAATCTCTCTTGGATAGTAGAGAGAGCATAATTTTGAGGCGGGGTGGTTAAAAACAGACGGGGAAGTAAAATTTGTTTCATCAATTCCCGCTTGATTCGAAATCATCAAGCGGGTCACTCCCTTCAACGGGGAAAGATATAAGAGAGACTAATGGGTCATAATTATCTCCATTGCCGTTGCCCACTCAGAGGGCACAACCCCTACAGACGGGGTAACAAATTCGCTTTGCCCAGCGAAAAAGCTATGAGGTCGACTTCATCTCCTGCAGTCTGAGCCCCAGCTACAGCCATGACAGCGCTGGAGAAGCCTATCAGGTGCTGTAACGCACGACGTGGCTCGTTACTTGATGTTGCTGAGGCTAAGCGGGAAATCGAATCGGATAGACGCCGAATCTCTTCGGCCTGGGCGGCCAGCTTAGCCTCCAAATCCTGATGTTGTGTAGTAGTATTCTTCTTGAGACATCTTAAACGTGCACTGCCGTCACACGAAGGAAAGATGAATACCTATTCAGAACCCCGCTCTTTTATAGCTGTGTGGTGACCTACCTCTTTTGAATTTTAATTGCTTTGAAATTCTTTTGTGTGAAGCACTGCCTTAGCACCTGGAATATGCTAACCCTCTGAGACTTGTATGAGATGTTATGTAATAGAATTCTAATGAAAGTACTCACACACTCCATTTTGGGTCTGTAGTTAGCCTATTATGTTGACTAAAAGCTGAGGCACATAAAACTTGAAAACATGTATACACTAATTAACTACAGCTTAATTAATGAAGACATTTTTTTGTAACAACCTTCCCCGTATACGGGGTAGGTTGTTACACCATACGGGGTAAATTGTTACTACATGTAACAAACGGGTTAATTTGTTACAATGTGTAAATCTCTTATACCATACTTTTGTTTCAACTTTCCAGTTTCTTGGTATCGTTAACAGTAGATCAAGTAGAGCTCTAGAATAGACTAAAATAATATAGGTTTTCGCGGCCATTTTCATCCTCCATGCAGATGGGTTTCACGAATATTCATTCAATTTCAAGCGAAATTGAATGTTCCATTAACCCCTTACTTCAATAAGATAAAGAAAACGTTCAATTTCATTTCTTTTATTTCGATTTCATAAAAGACTCTATCAAACAAAAAATGTCTTTAGGTGTAATCAATTTCGCGCCAGCGAGAATTTGCGCTTGGTTTTGACATTCAAATTCACCAGTGGATATTTCAAATTAACACGTGTTCATTCAAATTCATGCTATATGCTCGTTCCCGTATGCTCGTTCCCGATTTTCCGGGAAAAGTGTATATTTTAGGGGCTCAGGTAGGGGGAAACCCCAAGAATGATTTAAATAGGGGTCTTTTATCATTCTCTCCCCCCGACCAATTTTAATTAGGGGTATTTCTAATTTTTGGAGGACAAAACCGAAATAGTGTCCCGAAAATGTAAAAAGGGGGTAATTTTGCTAAGACCGTGTTTGATTGACCCATGAGCGAGGGGGGGGGGGGGGTTGTAACTTCTCTTCGAACTCAATAACCGTCCAAATTACAATGATAAATTTAAAAAAAATGGTTCATAAAATAATGAAAACAAAAGTATACAATGACACATAAAATGCACATCAATTGATGGAAAATGCGCATAGTATATATCAAAATAAAATTTAAAAAGAAAAACAAAACAAAACAGAGAGAATGAATAAATTAAGAAAAGAAAATATATGAAAGAAAAATAATGAAGTAGCATTAATTTTTGCTGGCACATATTTATACATTTCAGAACATGATTAAATGAAGGAGGATTATGAAATGAAAATTAAATAATGAAAATATAATACAAATAACATTGCCATAACGTCATTTCCCTGAAGAGGAATGGAGAGCGTGGTGCGTGTGGAGGGCCATCCACGCCATATTTTATCACATATAAAAGACGGAGAGAGAAAACAATGAAGAAAAAAAAATTATGAGAGAGAGAGAGAGAGATAAAGCATGGAGTCTTTTTCAGGCATATGTCCCTACATTTCCAAAAATGATAATCAATAAAGAAAGTTTATGAAATCAGAATTATGTAATGAAACAAAATATATACATATAACATTGCTATAACGTCATTGCCCGGGAGAGGAATGGAGAGACAGGGGTGATGCGTTCATCTCGATCTCTCTCCATCTTCATGGCCTATACCCGAAGTGTTGATTGTTTATCAGAATCTATATTTGGGATATGGTGATGAATATGATTCATCATATTCAGTTATAAGCACAAACGTTATGACCATTCCTTTCAAAGATTGACTTTGATACATAATTTCTTTTGCAATTATAAAATCATGCGTTAGAACGCCATATACCATACACGGTGAAATTGACAACGTTTTGCATTAAATAGATAGCTTTAAAATGAAATAGAAAATACAAATAAGGACAAATTAGCTCTTGTTTACATTAAATGTGAAAATGAATATCACCATTGTGAAATAGGCGAATTTTGTACGTGTTTGATCGACTAAAGTACCTTTTCGGTAGCTGTTCACATTAACATGATTAAGTTGAATTCCTAAAGTGCGATATTGAAATGCCAGTTTAGGCACAGGCCAAAAAAAAGAAAAAAATAACACCTGAAAATTGAAACAAAATTACTTTACATGTGTAATGTAATTGGGGTAGGTTGTTACATCGACATGGGGTAGGTTGTTGTAACAACCTACCCCAGGGGGATTTTTCACATAAAATCAACTGTAGCAAAGCCATAAGGCAGAATTACAGGGCATGGCTCAGGGGTATTAGTGACATACATGTACTATATTCACAATACCAGACTATCATCATGTGCCTTCAGTAAGAACTATTACAAATTTTAATTTTTGTCAAAAATTCACTTGGAACTGTAAAAAATGTTTTTTGTTGATTTACTTTTTAATAAAACAACGGAGAAACCTCACGACCGGCAGTTCATCACAGCTATGTGTAGGCTGTATATAGATGCCAGTTAGCACGAGCTCTCTTGTTCCAACTTAGCATACTGAGAACTGTAACAACTGACCCGTGTAACTTCCATCCCCGGTCTCCCCTTATGCCAAGTTATTCACTTAAAATAAACATCAATTGCATTGATGGAAAATGCGCAAAGTAGAATTATCTTAAAATAAAATTTGAAAAGAAGATGAAATTAGAGAGACTATAAATTAAAGAAAAAGTAAACAAGAAAATATATGAAAGAAAAATAATGAAGCTTGGAGCCTTTGCAGGCACATGTCTATAAATTCTTAAAGGGGAATCCAACCCAAGGAAAGAATCAACCTTACAGGAAAGAGGAAAATGAGAGAAACAATCTAAAAAAATGTTTCATCAAAATCGGTTATAAAATAAGAGAGTTATGGAAGTTTGAAAAGTCTAGTTGTTCCTTCTATTGGGATCCTCAAATTGGCATCATCGGCTTCAAAATGGCCGATCTTGTGGACAACTCTCCATTCACTTTGTACACAGATTTTCAGATTTTCCCCATTTTCTTTCAAAATTTGTCTTCTTTACTTCTGAGCTCAAAATATGTCATGGGAAAATATATTTCACACTACCTATGTTGAGCTCAGAAGGAGGTAAGATATATTTCGAAAGAAAATGGGGGAAAATCTGAAAATTTGTGTACAAAATGAATGGAGAGTTGTCCATGAGATCGGCCATTTTGAAGCCGATGATGCCAATTTGAGGATCACCATAGAAGAAACAACTAGACTTTTCAAACCTTCATAACTCTCTTATTTTATAACCAATTTTGATGAAACTTTCTTTAGATTGCTCCTCTCATTTTCCTCTTTCCTGTAAGGTTGATTCTCTCCTTGGGTTGGATTTCCCTTTAAAAGATGATTAAATGAAAGAGAGTAATGAAATGAAAATTAAATAATGAAAATATATAGATACAAATAACATTGTCATAAAGTCATTTCCCTGGAGATAAATGGAGAGGGGTGCATTGTGCGTTTATCTTTCTCCACTTCAATGCTCTTCCTGAAATTTAGATTTTATATCATAATCTGTCATTCATGTGGGATATGGTGATGAATATTGATTTTATTCAGTTATTAGCACAAACACTATGACCAACAATGTCAACATCCTTTAAAAAAAGATGAATATATTTTTTTTTTATCAATTATAAGATCATGCGTTAACACGCAATATCCCATACATAGTGAAATTGACTGCTCTTTGCATTAAATAGATAACTTTAAAATGAAAAAGAAAATAAAAAATCGGTACGAATTAGCTCTTGTTTACATTGAATACGAAATTGAATATTACTATTGTGATATAGGCTATTTATGCAGGGGTTCGATTGACTAAAGCACCTTTTTGTTTGCTATATGCATTATGCTGAATGCATAAAGTGCGAAATAGAAACGTCAGTTTAAGCACAGGCACAAAAATTTGCTAAATTGACTGCTGCACACATGTAATTGAGTGAATGAAGCATGAAAATGGCCGGGAAAACCTATATTATGTATCGAAATAAATATTTAACATGAAAAAAAAAATAACAAAGAGATTAGAATTCCATCACGATTCAATTTCATGGAGGCATTTTTTTTTCTCTTCTAGCCCCAAGGTCTTACTGAACAATGTTCATCAGCACAAAACACCAACTCTTTTGTCATGGGGGATGATCTCATGCGTGATAATAGAGCATATTATTCTATTTGGACGACTCACAAATTGAATCGATGCGGCCGATACAAGTCGATAAACATGTTCGTCCACAAACCTTTTCAAATGAGATTTTGTGCGATACCCCAGATTTCTAAAGACACAATTCCCCGCCGTAGAAATTACGACTCGGCACTAACGTAGCATTGATTTAAGTAATTACTTAAATCAGACTAGATCTCGCAGAACATCGGTTACAGTTAATAGATGAAATAATTGTAGGTCATCACCAAAATAAGTCTTTGAAACAGGATTAAATTAAATAAATAAACGAAGTCAAATCATGCCTCGCCTCCTTTTTCCCACATGGCTGAAACTCCCGTGACGTAACAATACAATTCCCTCTTGTCTATTTTCGTAAACCCGTCAATCCGAAATGCCTGCCTAGTAATCTACAATATGTACATTTCGCACTGTATAGTTTCCTTCCTGACAGTCAGTTTCACTCTTTGTTCAAATTTAGAAATAAACATTTCTTGCAGGGTTCGATGTGTCACCTGGAATGATAGCATTTGCCAGACGGGAAAACTCGGCGCCGAACGTTCAATTCTTTATTGAGGACGCGCAGACGTTTGGTGATCACCATGTCGATTGGCGCGAAAAGTTCAACAAAATTGTTAGTATGGTTGCTCTTCACTGGTGCAAGGATCATGAAGGTGCCTTAAGGAATATCTTCAACTGCCTTAAACCCGGTGGGACTTTTCTCCAGAGTTTAACTCTTAAATGGCAACTCAATGGCCTGACGAGTTGCTATGGCGAAACGGGTGTCGCATGGGCGAAGAAACATCCTAAATGGGGCTCATTTCTTAAGGTAAGGTATTGAATGAAAGTAATACGTTACAATTTAAATTATGTTACGGGAAGCGTCTACAAGAGCGTTGACAAGTATGACAAATAATTTAAATATAGATAGATACGCACGAACGTCGTTTTATTTCTCACGATACTCATGTAAACAGGAATGTGCTTCTTGTGTAATTATTTACATTTTTTTTTTTATTATTATTTTTGGGGGTTTTGTTTCTTGTTTATAGAGTCAATGAAGTAAGCATTGAAGCCGAAAGCTTGGCAAAAATAAATTGAAATAAATCCCCCGCAGGACATCTCCCCCGGATGAAGGTTCCCCGAAGGACAACTCCCCGGATGACATCTCCCCTCACTTTAAATGCTTTATATATTGATTTTATGCCAACCCCTTGTTTTTTTTCTGTTACAATTATTGCAGTACTTTTCGCATGTAGTAACCCTTCTGCAATGACAAGCGGGGATGGGAATGGTTGTTTAATTGCTAATCATCCATTGAAACCACCCCTTCCAAATTCCAATCTATGAATGGCTACTCCTTCCCTCAAAAGGTTGTTAGGTTTGGCAGATTCAGAGGTACCCCAACAAAATGTGACCCTCAGAAAGGAAAATTAATGAAAATAAGAAATGTTAAAAAGGAAGGATGCTAAATGGGGAACTTAAATATGAAGCTACAGGAGTAGAAAAGAGCACGAAAGGCGAGTTGGCCTACATATCTCTAGTCGTCTTCAGCGGGGGGGGGGGGGGTGAGCCACGATAAAATCACACATAGACAAATTAGAATGGGCGCAAAAGTTTAAACGAGAACACAATTTTTATTTATCAAAAAAAGAAATTCACAAAATCATTCAAACATCATCACTTGTTTTGTCAGTGTTTTTCAGTAATAATGTATACAATCATTGTCATTGGGTTTAAGATTTTACAGACAATTGTTTTAAATTTATCCAAAACAAACCGAATATTCATATCTGAATGGCGTGTGTTCATAAGTATGCACTTGCACAGCTCTCCATTCATGTCGTGTGTTCGCTATCATAAGACGGTTATTGCAACTAGTGTAGGTATGAAAATATCTCCAGAAGTAGATGAAAATTAAAACATCTCGGCATATCAACCAATTTTTCAGTATAAACTGATGTATAGATTCTTCTCATTCATCCAGTCGTGATCAGTATGAAACTTTAAGTCGGAAAACTGGAAAGTACAACTTACTTGTTGCGACGTTTCACGAATTAACAAATGGCTTCCTCGGGCGAAAGACGAACCGCTGAAGGGAAGGCTTATATATATATATATATATATATATATATATATATATATTTTAAAATAATTTTTCAGTATTTCCGTCAACATATGCAATGAAACATTTATAATTCTAAAACATTTGCTGAAACAAGCCAAAACAAAACCTTGTATCAAATTATGCACATGTATTTTTGTATAATTGAAGACGTGTGATATAAAGTTTTCCACTTGAAGCTTCGTGCTCGAAAATCCTTTTTTTTTTTTTGGCTAAAAGAAAGGTGATCGTCACCATTTGTAAAAGAATAACAACATAAAAAAAACCCATAAAAGTAAAAATTAAAAAATTAAAAAATTTTTAGTCAAAATTTTCGGCTTGCGCTTCGCGCTCAAAAATCATCCCTTCAAAAGGTTCATTTTTTTCAAATTTCGAACCCCCGCAAAAATCCTAGTTACGGGCCTTACCATTGGCCTTCATACTCTAAAAATCTAACCAGATCATCTTCCTATGGTGATTTAAGATTGAGGTTGATCTCTCTCTCTCTCTCTCTTTGGACGACAAATTCGGTTCCAATAACAGTGCGCCTCTACATCTGCCATACTTTAACACCCTTTGCCGGGAAAAAAAATGCCAAAGATTTTGTATTTCCATGATGGTTATTTCGGTTAAAAAAAAGCAAATTGAGCAAAAATTAACGAGTGCATGTGGATCTCTTCTCCGAAATGGTTGAGTTGTCCTCCGGGGGACTTGTCCTGCGTGGTAGTTGTCCTCCAGGGGAGTTGTCCTCCGGGGGAGTTGTCCTCCAGGGGAGTTGTCCTCCGGGGGAGTTGTACTCGGGGGAGTTGTACTCGGGGGATATGTCCTCTGTGGGACTTGTCCTCCGGGGGAGTTTTCATCGGTGGAGATGTCCTCCGGGGGAGTTGTCCTTGGGGGAAATGTCCTCCAGGGGTGATGTCCTGCGGGGGAGTTGTCCTCCGGGGGAGCTGTCCTCCGGGAGTTGTCCCCGGGGGAGTTATCCTGATACGAATATAATATATGATACAATTCACTGCAAAGCTAAATGGAGAGAGAGAGAGAGAGAGAGAGAAAGAAAAGAAAGAGAGACAAGAGTAACAATAAGAGGGAAAGATCGAGATCGGGATACGAACATGTGTTATGTACAGTAATAGCATATATAATATCATATATAATACCCAAAAAAGATTTTGTAGCCTGATGAAGGCCATGCTGGCCGACAGCTTGTGAATTGAAGGAATTTGAGAGCTACGTTTCGAGTCATCTGTTTTATTAATTTCGCGTATACTAAATAAAAGATGGTTCACTGCATAGCACGTTACTGAATATATATACAGGGTGTTTCCGAAAAAAGGAAACCCAAATTTGATCAACAATAATTTCAAAAATATTCCAATGGTAATTATGAATTTTATATCACTGTAAAGTGCAACTCATTGCCATTCTAATGATACCTCGCTCACCTCACCAATGTCACGCATCACTAAACCCCATTGTTTTCAAAAAGTCTTGTAAAATTGTGCGTGGTTCACTTTCATGCACCCTGAGATGGTTTGTGTGAATGTGCCTGGAAAGGAAACTCAACTTTGATCATCAATAACTTCAAGAATATTTCAGTGGTGATTAAGAATTTAATATCACTGGAAAGTACAACTCATTACCATTCTAATGATACCTCTCTCAGCTCACCAATATCATGCATCACTGAACCCCATTGTTTTGAAAATAAAAATTGTCTCGCAAAATTGTGATAGGTTCTCTTTCATGCTCCTTGAGATGAGTTGCTTCAAAGATTCCTAACAAATCTAAATAAAGCATTCCAGTGACTTAAAATAAATGAGTTTAATAAATGGGTTGGAAATTTTTATTTATTTAGTCCTTTCATCTTACCATCCAGGTAATTTCAACATGTTACTGGTCACGACAACCCAGAGAACCTTCAGTTCCCCATGGATAATGTAAGAAGCATGACAGCGCATCAATCACAATTTTGCAAGATATTTTCAGAACAATGGGGTTCAGTGATGCGTGACATTGGTGAGCTGAAAGAGATATCAATACAATGATAATGAGTGGCACTTTCCAGTGATATAAACGTCATAATCACTACTGTCATGTTTCTAAAATGATTGATGATGAAAGTTGGGTTCCCTTTTTAGGCACATTGCAGCAACCCATCTCAATGAGCGTGAAAGTGAACCACTCACAATTTTGCAAGACATTTTCAAAACAATGAGGTTCAGTGATGCGTGACATTGGTGAGCTGAGCAGGGTATCATTAAAATAGTAATGAGTTGCACTTTCCAGTGATATAAATTTTATAATCACTATGGTAATATTTTTTAAATTATTGATGATCAAACTTGGGTTTCCTTTTTTCTGGGTCACCCTGTACATCCTTCTTCACAGACTGCATAAGATCACGGATCATGTGTACCCAGAATCACAATCTGGTTACAGAGGTGGTAGGAGTACTATTGACGGAATTTTTTACACTCCGGCAACTGATGGAGAAGAGCAGAGAGCAACAAACATCTCTACATATAGCGTTTGTGGATTTTACAAAAGCTTTCGACAGCATTAACCGTGAGATGCTCTACCTTATCCTTCGGAAAATTGGCTGTCCTGAAAAGTTTGTTGCAATAGTTAAAGCTCTACATACAGACATGAAAGCAAGACTGCTCATCAATGGCGAACTGACTGACAAAATCAAGTACAACAGTGGTGTGAAACAAGGCTGCAAACTTGCTCCAACGCTGTTTGGAATCTTCGCAGCAGTCTTACTTAAACTTGCCTTTGGAAATATGCAAAAGAACACCAGCATCAAAGTACGCTTTCGCTATGATGGAGACATCTTTGACCTCCGTAGACTGAAAGCCAAGAGGAAGACTCTTTCTACGTACCTGCAAGAAGCCCAGTATGCTGACGATATTGCTATCTTCAGTGAGAATGCAGACGATCTTCAAAGACTTCTTACAGCCTACAATGAAATGTCAAAACGAATGGGACTTAGTATCAACAAAGCAAAAACTGAGACAATGTCTGTTGGCACACAAATTGATTTCCATATTGATGGTGTCACGCTGACCAGAGTAGACTCCTTCAAATATCTTGGAAGCTATGTCACAAAAGACTGCATGATGAATAAGGAATTAACCGCTCGAATCCAGGCAGCGGCTTGTGCATTTGGGAGATTAAGGAAGAGGGTGTTTGACTGCCGAGACCTCACCATTGCAACGAAAGTCAAAGTCTACAATCAATGTGTCATGCCAATTCTCACATATGCCTGTGAGACATGGACTCTGTATCAGCATCAGGTCAATAAGCTACGCACCATACAACAACGACATCTACGTTCAATAATGAAGATCAAGTGGGATCACTTCATCACAAATGATGAAGTACTGCAACGTGCAGGTGTCAGCGATGTGGAAGTTATCCTCACGAGGGATAGACTGCGTTGGATTGGCCACATCGCCCGAATGGACAATGCTAGCCCAGTAAAAGCTCTATTATATGGAGAACTTGAGACTGGCTCAAGGAAGGTGGGAAGACTACTTCTGCGATAGAAGGACGTAATGAAAACAACATTGAGAAGAGGAGATGTCCTGAAGAAGTGGAAAACAGTAGTAGAGAACAGGCGACGATGGAGAGAGCTTGTGTCTGAAGTGTGCAGCAAAGTAGATGAGATGAGGATCACGCAAAACTGTCTAAGGCGCTCGAAAAGACACTCAAAAAGACAAGGAAAATAGCTTGTCTAGTTCTTAAGCTTTGGTCAGAAGAAGTCTGTCAAACTTTTCAAGTTTTTATCTGTGTTTTTGATGCAATCATTTATGCATGAGATTAATTGTTAGTTCTCTATGCTACATTTACATAGTTTTTAACTATATGTTTGTTAACTTTTTAGTCAAAATTAAAATGTGTATGTATGAAATCAGGTGTGAGTTCTTTAGACAACTTTTGAAACAGTTTTTACTACATGCTTGTTAACCTCTTACAATGTCTTAATGAAGTTGGAAATATTGCACAATGTATAACAGCTTTTTCGATATGTATGTACATGTATCTCATTCCTAAGAGTTTCTGTTCAACCGTTTACCGGGCGTAGGCGTATATATAATATATATAATATAATATATATATATATATATATATATATAATATATTATATATGTATGTATATATATATTATATATATTTAACATGGAGGAAACGTATTCCAAGAAATGGCAACAGACACTGAATGACACGTCCGGTAAATTAAGGGAATATGCACCGAAGCTGCTGTATCCCATGTAGATTTGTTGACGAAAGACATTGAAACTTTGAAAGACCAACTTCGTAACCACTGCACTCCTCGGGAATACCACATCACACTGAACAGCATCAATAAGAAGGTGTGTATCTTGCGCACGAAACTCACTAGAATAAAGAGCAAGAAACTGGAAAAAGACATCAGGCTAGCACACCTTTCTCGACAGAAAGCAGCGTCTTCGATGAACAACCCAGGAGAGGAGGACACAGACAGGGTCTCAAAATCTACGCATGATCCAAGGACAAGACATCCACGAAGTCGATCCTAATACACATCAAGAACTGTACTCTCATAGAAGTTGTAAATATAGTTTCCGAAGAAGTCTATTAAAGACGAAAGCTTAAACTGAAGCATAGTCTCCTGCGTCATTCCTTTGCTTTGAACTCTCTATTATATCATTATATATATATATATATATATATATATATATATATATATTATATATTATATATATATATATATATATTATGTATATATATATATATCATAGAGTTTCACGTATTGGCAGGTGATCATCAAACAAAAAAACAAAATGTAGTCCAGTAATGCATTTTCGCCAATATATATATATATATATTTATATATATATATATATATAATATATATATATATAATAGATTAATAGCTATATTAATATTTTCTAATCACTATCTTCATGTTTAAGATTGTTTGAAGGAAAATATGTTTATTACATACTGATTTAGTTTTGAATATTTTGAAGAAACAATTAATTGACCTGACTTATTTGCAATCCTCTCATGCAGGACTACGAGATTGAAGTCTTCTTCCCGGAGAGCAGTGACACATATCTTGAAGGCATGCAATCTGTAGGTTTCACTGTGAAGAAAGTTAAGTTTGACCCAGCTCCATGGGTCCAATGGGATGAAAAGCTAGTCAAGGGTAAGTGGAGTAAACTTCCAAAAAAGGGTCACTGTCCGTGTAAAAATCAAGAATTTGGGTAGATTCAAAAAATGGCCATGCACATTACATTAAAATTCAGTTTTTCTTTCCTTTCTAAATTTCTCGTGACCCTGTGTGCTCACACGAACGTAAAAGATCATGGATTTTGTAAATAATAATAATGATAATAATGATAATGTGGTTATTCTCGCGTGACGTCCACTGATCTCACCAGTGGTGACGCCATCGTACAGGTAAGCTGAGATGAGCCATTTCAAGTTTTCTATTCAGAGTATTCAGCCTGTCAGAGGCTTTGAGCGTCGTTCGTTAAAAACTCGCTATCATCAGTTTGAAACTCCCTAATAACAAAGGGACTGAAATTGTAAAACGGCAGAATGGGCCGCAGTGAAAATATGAGTGAGACATAAAAACAAATGCATGAGGTTTGCCGCGAATGAGTTCAAGCAACAAATTGGACATAAACGCAATACAGCCATGCCGGTGCAATTGCAAACGATAACAAAACAGGTCGGGGTAAGTCGTCACTTGGGTAGATCGTCTAATCAACAAAAAACAAACTCTTTCCCCCGAGGGCCCAGGGGGTGGGCAGAGGCCCATCATACTCAATAGGGGTGGCGATCACTACCAAATTTACATGTCGTGCTTTGGCTGTGAATACAGTCTTTCTTTTTCTCTCTAACGAAAATTGTAATATTGCTCATTGTTACAGCTCAACTGCGGGTCCTTTTCTCCCCTCTAAAGCAAATCCCAATCGACCTCCATGACGAGTGCATCGATGACGTATACAGATGGCTGTATGACGTAACACCAAAGACATCTAATGGCCTTCTGCTGGGCGAAGTTGGACGCTTAGAGGTCATGATAATTGTTGCTACGAGAGAGTGATCCTGAGTACAAATTAGTATATCCTGATAGAACAATAATATTATTGTTTAATTTGATTTGATCAGAGGCGGCGGAACCAGGGGGGCAGGGGGGGGGGGCACTGTGACCCCCACTTTTTCATCCACCCTCAAAGTGCACCTTTTCATGACTAAAAAGTGCCCCTTTTCTTAGCTAATAACAAATCATTTTATACTTAAAAGGGGCACTTTATTACTAAAAAGGGGCACTTTTAATACAAAAAAGTGCCCCTTGTTACTCCATATGTCTTTTAAAACCAAATTTTTCGGCTCACGCTTCGCGCTCGCGGTTACTAAATAGGGTGTATAGTGCACAATAAACTCAAATCATAATTTTCAACTTGCGCTTCGCGCTCGCGGATACTTAATAGGGTCTATAATGCACAATAACCTCCATTTTTAAGCTCATAATTTTCAATTCGAGCTTCGCGATCGCGGATATTTAATAGGGTATAATGATGCACAATTAACTCCAATTCTGAGCCCAAAATTTTCGGCTCGCGCTTCGCGCTCGCGGATACTATATGAGTTATATAATGCACAATTAACTCAAAATTTTCAGATAAAAATTTCAGCTCGCGCTTCGCCCTTGCGAATACTAAATAGGGTCTATAGAATGAACAATTATCTGGAAATTTTGGGCTCGCGCTTCGCGCTCGCATTCTTTTAGTTTATCATTAATAAAATACAAATCCATTAAATTTTGATGCACAAATTTAAAGGCAAATTTTCTGCACACCCCTATTTTTCTGAATACTTTTCTCTTTAAGCCTTTGGTCTCAGGTGCCCCCCTTTTTAGAAAAAGTGCCCCTTTTCCGTCGTGACCCCCCACTTTCAAATTCGTTCCGCCGCCTCTGGATTTGATTTATTGTTTTCTTCTGCATACATAGAAGTAAAACATTTTTCTTCGATGACAAAGTAGATTGACATAAAATAATGAATTTATAATTAATCAAGATTAAAATAATTATATAACACACAATTATTTACATGAAATACTAAATGATGAATTGTCAAAATATTAAAACAAATACTTTGCCAAAACATAACGAATCATATGTCGAAGAAGGACTATCAAAATAAGCAAAACGCTTGAGAGTATGAAAGTCCCTAAAAACTCATTAGAAGATATCATTATTCAGCAGAATGGATGAATAATTATTGAAAACAAAATCCAATAGGATAACAATATTTTTTACTATTTATATATAATGCTGGTGACACTGATGATGATGATGAAAAATGACTATGGAGATGATGGTGACGGTGATAATGAAGATGATAATGATGGATGAAAGTATGGTGTTATGAAAATGATTGAAAAGTTGACACAGAAAACTTAACTTGAATATTCTGATATAAGCATTATTTTAACTTTCGCCTTAAATGCATAAAGGGTTTGACAGGATTGGATACAATCTTGGAGTGAATTCCGTAAGTCTGGACCGTGGTGTCTTATGGATCTATGGGCAATGAGTAATTTAGTGTTAACTAAATGAAAATTTGATGAATTACTAGTAGGGTAGGAGTGAATAGTATCATTTGTAATAAAGAAGTTTTTAAATGAAAGAGGTAACATATTATTGACATATCTAAACATGATAAGTAAACTTTGTAACGAATGTATATCAAATACATTTAGAGTTTGAAGTTTGTAAAATATTGGACCCGTATGTGATAAGTATGATGAACCAGTACATATACGAAGGGCTTTCTTTTGTAATAAGTAAATGGGTTGGACATTGGTTTTGGCGCTTGTGGCCTATACTAAATTGCAATAAATTATAGTAAATAGTGGTAGTATTTTACGAGCTGTGATTGGTTGAAAGGGTGTCACGTGTCGTTCTGGTATGTTGAACGCTTTTTTGTTATGTTGAACGGTTTTTTGTTATGTTGAACGGTTTTATCCTGTGTTAAAATGAATGGCGAAATCGATTGCTTTGTTGCGCTAGCGCGTAATAACAGTAATTTGGTGCGCACAACAATAGATACGCGGAGCAACAATATACGTAACAATAGCTTAATTAGCACCAAAAGTTTGGCAAACATTGGCAAAGATAAAACCAGATTAGGCAAGGTCAAATATCTAGGGGTCTATTTACTATAATAAATAGTGCATGCTCTATTAATGCAACATTACTAACTATGTGAACTCCAAATACTAAGTTATCCCTCGTGCACATCTGTTTCAACTCGGCCTACGGCCTCGGTGAAATAAACGTGCCCTCGGGAAAATTTAGTATTTGTCGTGCACATAATCTAGTATGTTGCATGGTAGAGCATGCACTATTTATATAATGTAACATAAGGCAGTATTAATGAGTTTTGAAGCATAAAAAAGTGTATTATTTGGGATGCATCTCTTCAGTTTATACAATACCCCAACATTTCTAGATATACAATTAGTGATGTGACGTTCATTCCAATTTAAATTTTTATCAATAATAACACCCCAAAATTTTGTGTTTTTCTCTCTTTCAAAAGGTACATCATTTATCATTATATTATGAGGAAAGTCCTCAACTTGAGATTTTGTGTGCTTGAAATATATGAAATTTGTTTTAGCTATATTTAGGAATAATTTGTTGCACTGAAACCATAAAGATAATTTTGGTAATTCATTATTGAGTGTATTTACTAAAGTGTTTAAATTACGATGTGAACAGAAGATATTCGAATCATCGGCAAATAAAACAAAGGATAACAAGGGTGTTGTATTGATTAATCATTAAGGTACAATAGAAAAAGTAGAGGGCCTAGTATAGACCCTTGTGGAACCCCGCATTTGCTTTATAGAAAATCAGAAGAAATATCATTATGTACGACATATTTTTTTCTGTTAGATAAGTAGCTTTCAAACCATGAAAGAGCAGTGCCACGAATTCCATAACAATAGAGCTTTTTTAGTAAAATGTGATGATCAAGTGTATAAAAAGCTTTTGATAAGTCCATAAATACTCCTATTACATGTTCTTTATTAGCCATAGCATTTGTTATATGATCATATACTAATGCTAAAGCTTGGTTAGTTGAATGCCCTTTTCTAAAAACATATTGATTTGGATTTAAAAGATTAAAGGTATCTAAAAAAAATTATGAAGCCTGTTGTAAATAATCTTTTCCAGGATTTTGGATATGCTAGGAAGAATAGAAATTGGTCTGTAATTATTTATTTCATGAGGATTATCTTTTTTAAATGTTGGATTAACCTTGGCTATTTTGAGGGACTCTGGAAGTTTACCGGTATTAATTGATAAATTAAAAATGTGGGTTAAAGGAGAGACAATAAAATGTATAATCTCTTTTAATAGGGATGTGCTTATATTATCATGTCCTTGTGACTTACTGGATTTTTAGATTTTGTGTTAATTCAGTTATTTCATTCGGGTATGTTGGATTAAAAAACAATGATGAATTTGAAGGGGTAGGGAGAAATGTAGCAAAATTGTTATTAGTTGTATTTAATTTATTGGATAAGTTAGGTCATATGTTCACAAAGTATGAATTAAAAGTATCAGCCAAATCTTCAGGCCTTATTATAATATATATTATTTAAAGTCAAATCATCTTTTTGAGTTTTGTTTGTTTTCTTTCCAATCAAATCTTTTATTATCTTCCATGTAGATTTCATATTTGATTTGATTTTATTAAGTTTGTCGGAATAGTACACTTTACGCGAAATTCGAATTGTGTTGGTTAGTTTGTTTCGGTATACTTTATATTTATTTTTGTTTTGGTTACTGGGGTTCATGATGTAAACTTTATATAATTGATTCCTCCTATGTATCGATCGCGATATTGATCTTGTTATCCATGGCATTTTACGCTTATTTTTTATTTTTGGTTTAACTAAGGGAAAATTTTTTGAAATTTATCGTAAGCTATGTTTGCATTCGATTCACTGAAGACATCAATCCACTCTTCAACAGCGAGATCATTTTTGAATGATTCAATATTTTGGGGAGTTTCTTTTCTGTACATACGGGATTTAGTTAGCTTTGCTATTGAAATGTCATTATTACATATTACAAAAATGGGTAAATGATCGGATACGTCAGAATATATTGATCCACTGGTAATATCTTTATCACATATATTGGAAAATATATTGTCAATAAGGGTTGAAGATTGTCCGTCTATTCTGGTTGGTTTATTGATTTGTGGATAGCAACCATTCGAATAAGTAATATTAAGCAGTGTGTCGCAGTTTGAGCTTTGAGATAGCAAATCAATATTCAAGTCACCCATTATATAAAGCTGTTTTCCTTCTTCTGTAAGGGTATGAAGGCATCTATCAAGATCTTCGCAAAATACATTTGCGAGACTATTAGGGGGTCTATAGATCAATCCAATTAATATATATATTTTTTTAGGAATGGTGATTTCTAAAAAATAAAGATTCACTTTCTTTTAGTGATATTTCTTTTCGAATTTTAAACTGCAAATTTTCATTGATATAGAATGCGACACCCCACCTCTTTTTTCTTCACGATCTAGTCTTACCAACTTATAATTTTGTAAGTTAAATAAATCAGGGGAGTTCTTATGAAGCCAAGATTCTGTGATACCAATAAGCGAAAAGGAAAAGTTATTCAAAGTATGAAGCAATGTTTCAAGAGAATCAAAATTTTTGCTCAGACTTCTAGCATTTAAATGGAGTAAACTGAATTTGTGATGTGCTTTTTGGAAATATGAATTAAATTCATCAGTTGAGTAATATAAGCTATCATAGGGTTGATTGTTGTTATAAAAAATAGAAAATATGTCTAAATCGTTATTCATTACTATGAGCTTTTATTACCAATTTATTTTCATTGAAGTCATGGGAGAAGTTTTGTATGTAAATTTTCTGTGTCGCAATAGTGTGATAATGAACATGAGAGAAGGATGAAAATGAATGAGGAGGTGTAAGGTTGTGGACATGAAATGTATGACATAGGAATGGTTGATGATAATGAGATCCTAATGTGTTAACCAAATTACTTACTTTCATATTAACTAGCTCAATACTTTTGAGCTACTCAACCACAAAAAAAAAACGTCCAAACTAAAATTAGAATTAAAATTAAGGAACCTTGAATTGCTTTCTTGCAATTTAAACATATTACAGATATACTACAGCTAAATTGGAATAAGTACATTATGTATTTTACAAAATTATATGACATTAACTTCATTTCTTCATCTCTATGTGAAGAGGCAGAAATAATTGATGTCGATCTAGAAAATTCTACAACGAATCATTTGAAAGGGATATAAATCAATATAATCTTATCGACATACATGTACATCGGTCTCCCACGATCTACCAGGAGGCTGCCATTTGCTTGTAAATGTGACGATATTCTGCGAAGTTCTCCAAGAAGACCTTCAGCACCCCGCGTGTCTCTTTGTCGATAAGATTTTGACTCGTCTTGTTACACCTGGCCGGATGGATGGCAGAAGCGGCTAGGTGGGGAGGGGGGGGGTGGGCAGTGACTGTAGCATTATGCTGCAGTCACACAGGCACTTAGGGTACAATTGTTTTTCTTCACAATAAAAGTTAGAGCAGTAGTAATTGATTCATATAAACAAAGATTAGACTGTGTGTCATTTTGTAATTTTATGCAAATTAGGCAAATGAGCTGAGGGGCCCGTATTACCTGCATGTACCCTACGTATAGTTACGTTTTTGTTTTTAAAATCTTATTTCATCTTCTATTTTATCATTTCTTATGTATTTCTTTGTTTTATTGGATGAACGAAATTATCACTATTTCCACTGACGATTATGACGGGAAGGCATCTGTGGGGATCATGCATGTTGGGGATCCGCAGAAAAGAAAGTAATTTTTGGACGCAACCGGACGTAACTATACGTAAGTGTCTGTGTTGACTGCATCATTACAAAATATACCAAATACTCGTGAACCCATTGGTTAATAATGAAATGTAATAACATAATTTATAAAAGACTTGTTATATTGACAAATACAGATATGTTGCAATACTGAAGAGTGTATGCATTAAGCACATTGTATTGAAAATGATGTGTTTGGGCATTGTGTGATATTGTTTTCATGATTTCATATGATTTTAAGTGTAAATGTTTAATACAAACGTTATAAAATGGTCACCGGAAAACATCTCTTGTGGACAATTCTTGGTTACGTGTGTGACCGGAATAATGCAAAATCTTGATTTTAATTGGCTAACTCTAACAATTTTAAAGATATACTGATTTAATGTTTATATTATGCTAACATATTTTGTTGGCTATCATTTGGAAATATTTTTTGATGTTAACTATATGCATGTTCAAGGTCAGAGGTCAAAAGAAGTGGGTCACGTGTGTGACTTCACAGAAGGGCATGATTTTGAAAGTTCTATTTCATTTTGAAATTCCTGTGAGTTTTAAAATTATGAAATGTTCTTATTGCTGTAAGATATGCATTAAGAACCTGTTAACCAAAACATACCACTGGATAGGAGTCATCTCTGAAATTTCTTTTTTTATCTATTATTTTATTTCGTGATGTCTGGTCACGTGTGTGACATTTTAGTGGGTCAAGTGTGTGACATATAGCAAACTGTACAGAAAAAATGAATATATTATACATCTGCAGTAAATGTACATTTTGATCAATTACTATATCCGCTGTGGTAAAACTTTTATGAACTCAACCCTAATCAATCACTGGGGTGTTTTGGTAGCTGTCAAGACTGGGGGTGGGGCGGGGAGGGAGGGGGCCCATGATGCCCCCTATAAGATTTTGGCTGTTGATCACGCGAGCGCGCCAACAATTTGCCCGATGGTAGTGTGCCATGTAAACTACAAAAATGCACTGTTAATTTTCCCAAAATAATAATAATTTATTTTATATAAATTAATTATGCTAATTTATGCATTGCATGAAATCAAAATTTTTGTTCTAATTGACAAACTAAAGCTTCTGGAATGCTAATTTTGTGTTTGCTTAATCTTTATATGATTCCTAACAATACTTGGAAAAATGTTGGTATCGAAATAAATTCCTTATGTATTTCATTGTTTTATGAATTTCTTATGTATTACTTTGTTTTTTCGACCTTTTGTTTTTCTTTGTCTTTTTCGCAAATATTATTGCAAAACCATTTTGGAGCATAATAATGCTAAAATTGATTAATTTCAGCCAATGAAAATGAAAATAATCAGACCTTTATGACCGCCCCACCCAGTGGGTCACTTGTGTGACCAATTTGTTTGCTAATTAATAATCAAATTAAAACTTTTCATGGATTCATATTTGGTGAGATGCAAGGCACATTAAATCTAGCTTTGGAGAAAAAATAATAATAATACCAGAGCCATGGTTAAAGCGGGGCATACAATTTTTGTGTTTTCTGGTCACGTGTGTGACACGTGTGTGACAGGGCAATTAATTTCCAGGGTGTGTGTGTGTGTGTGTGTGTGTGTAGGACGCGTTGTCTTTAAGGCAGAGTTTGTGTGTGGTGAGGGTGTGTGTGTGTTAATAGGGTGTGTGGGTTGTAAAGTCAAAGCCTTACTTCTTTCCTCTCTGATAACGTTCCTGACACTAAACAACATCGAAATATCAAAATGCCAAAATTGACTTACCTTCAATGATAATATGTCCCGTGCATGCCTTACTTAAAACCTCATCCGAAATCATGAAAGTTTCTAGATGCGTGCCAACTTCCAACCCGGTACCAACGTTGATTACCGGATTCACAGAGACGGCGCCGCCGTAGTACCTGTACCCCGGAATGCTTTTAATAACGTCACTTGCCTCAAAGGCAGTGGTGTAGGTATAGGTCGGTTGTCCAGGATCTGTAGTTTCGGTTCGATTAAGGTTTGGGCAGTTAACCGGTAGCTCGGTCACTATTCAAAAGAATGGGGCAATAATTAATATTTGCAGTGGGGTCATACAAATTAACGTACATAATAATTAAAATGTAGGACCTAATAAGTTTATAATGCTGTATAAAGATTTATAAATAATGCAATTATTTTGGAATTTTGAATGATTGACCGCCACAGTACATCTTTTTTTTCTTCTTCTTTTTTTTTGTTAATTAATGTTTTTTTATTCCTGCTTCGTAGAAATGAAAGCTAAGATTTGAAATTAGAATCGGTAATTTGCAATATTTTCAATAAGGGAGCACAGATGCCAATAAACTCCTTATTGGCCCGGTCACAGTTACACGACGCACGGCCAGCGCACAAAAAAGATATAAAATAAGCTCTGTGCGTCGTTGTGCGTCGAACTTTCTGATGATTTTGCAGAAGGTAATGCGTGTGTACGGCGCTCCCACAGCGCCCCCAAAGCGCTCCCACAGCGTTCCCACAGCGCATATACTGCGCACATATTAAAGCATCCAACTAATACACAGATTGCTCTGGCTGTCTACACGAATGACCCGCGCAGGCACAGCGCACAACCTGCGAACAAAAGTGGTTACCCCTCACATTGACGGTTCGATTGTTTGCAATGCATTCGCAACGCTTGGACCTACGCACATGTCACGAATGCTTAACGCGTGGTCTACGTGTGTCTGGCGCTGGCACTGCGCGCTCTGCGAATGTCAGGCGCTGGTGCTGCGCCCTCTGCGCATACCTGGCGCTCTGCCGGCGTTTACATCCATGCGTCGAGCTCGACGCAGCTATTTGAGCATGCTCAAAATTTTCAGACGCACAACTGCGCACAACGACGAATCAAAAAGCGTTCATCTAGCGCGCTCGACGAGTGAGCGACGAGTGTCAGCTACAAACCAGCGCAAGACGACGCATAGCCCAAAACTGCTACTTTTTTGTGCGCTGGCCGTGCGTCGTGTAACTGTGACCGGGCCATATGCGCCAGTCACATGTACACGACGCATGGCTAGCGCTCAGAAAAAGTAGCAATTTTGAGCAATGCATCGTCTTGCGCTGGCTTGTAGCCCACAATCGTCTCTCACTCGTCGAACGCGCTAGACGAACGCTTTTTGATTCGTCGTTATGAGCAGTGTGAATCCGAAATTTTGAGCATGCACAAAAATCTGCATAGGGCTCGTCGCATCGATGTAAACGTCGGCAGGGCGCTAGACATGCGCAGAGCGCGCTGTACCAACGCCAGACACACGCAGACCACACGTTGAGCATTCGTGGCATGTGCGTCGGTCCAAGCGTTGCGAATGTATTGCGCACATTTAACGCACGGCTTGCGCGCTTTCAACAAATGATCAGCGAACATAGACGCGCTGAACGAGTCTCTAGCACTCCTTGCGTTCTTATAGCGAATACACTTACAGTTGCATGCAAAATTATTCAATCCCCCTTGCATTTTGGACATTTTGGCCAAAAAGTAATATTACAGCTGCAAACACCTTCTTAATGATTATATTGGTGAACATATAGCTCATTGCAAAGGAATATAAGAGGAAGGGTCAATATTTAATTCATAGTCCATCAAAAAATGTGACTTTAACATAAAAAGCAGGTTGCAAAATTAATCAGCCCCCTATAAATACACATCTAGATTAATACATGAATAGCAACAATTAACAGACGCATAAACATGTTTTAAGGTGATTACAAGATTTAATTTAAATAATGCAACTTTTACACAACTTCTTAACCAACAAGAGTTTGTCTTTAGTACTTTATGCAGCACCCTTTGCTGCAAGGACCTGCTTTAGACAGGAGGTGTAGTCTGTCACAAGCTTCTGGCAGCGCACCTTGGGAGTTTTGGCCCATTCCTCACAGGCAAAGGTCTCTTTGTCAGATTAGCAAGATTCTCCGGGCTACGTGCTGCAACACCTTTCTTCAGATCCCACCACAGAATCTCTGTACTGTTTAAGTCTGGAGACTGTGATGACCACTCAAGAACCTTCCAACCTTTCTTCAAAAACCAAGACTTGGTAGGCTATGCTTGGAGTCGTTGTCCTGTCATGCCTGTTGAAATATCCATTGACGCCAAAGATACAATTTCCTCACGGATGGGGTGATATTGTTTGCGAGGATATCCAGATACCTGACAGAATCTATGGTGCCTTCAGCACGATGGAGATTCCCAGATCTGTTAGAAGAAAAACACCCCCACAGTATCACAGGACTTTCACCATGTTTCATGGTGGGCAGGGTGTTCTTCTCCTCGAACATCTCATTCTATTTGCGCACGATGTAACACTGGTCCATAGAACTGAAGAGCTCAAGTTTTGTCTCATCACTCCAAACAGCGGTGTCCAGGAACTTCAGTGGTTTCGTGAGGTTTCTTTGAGCATACTGGAGATGGCTACTCTAGTGGTTAGGCTTTAGGAGTGGTGTACGTCGAGGCGTTCTGGCATTGAGCCCATCTTCATGTAGTGTGAAGCATACTGTATCCATCAAGACATCAGTCCCGCCTTCAGCCAAGTCTTCCCACGGTTCCTTGGATGCAAGCTGAGAGTTCTTCATCAACTACCTTTTCAGGAATCTTCTTGCGGCTGACGAAAGCTTCTTCTTTCGTCCACCACCAAGTTGTGTTGCTGCAGTACCAGTGGCTTTGAACTTGCGAATGATGCTTCTAATACTGCTTCTTGGAACATTTAAGAGCTTTGCTATCTTCTTGTACCCATTTCTTTCTTGTGCAAAACTGCTATCACTTCTCTAACATCTGGGACCACTCTTGAACTTTAATCATATTGTACTGTACTGTATGGGAAACCGATATTAGGAGTATTAACACAGGGTGTGCCTTTTTTGTTGAAGTACACATACTAGTTTTAAGTAATAAATGCAAAGGTAGGCTGGTAAGTATGTGTTATAGCTGAATGCAAATTTTAAAAATGTGAATGTGGCTTTTGATATGTCATTATTCATGAATTAATCCATGTGTATTTCAGGGGGTTGAATAATTTTGCAACCTGCTTTTTTTTGTTAAAGTTGCATTTTTTATTGGACTATTAATTAAATATTGACGTTTTTTGTTTTTTGTTGTTGTTGTTGTTTTTTTTTTTTTTTTTTTTTTTGTATTACATTGCAATGAGCCATAAGTCACTATTATGATTTAGAAGGATTTGCAGCTGTATATTACTCTTTTGGCCAAAATGTCCAAAATGCAAGGGGGGGGGTGAATAGATCTGCATGCAACTGTATAGCGAATACATCAAGGCGCGGATACAGGGGGGGGCCCGACGGGCCCGGGCCCCCCACCTAGCAAAAAAAAAAAAAAAAAAAAAGAAAAAAAAAGAAAAGGAAAAAAAAAAATCGAAGTAAAAATCGATGAGCGGACCGATTGACCCCCCAACCTATCCCTATACCTGATATAAAGATGACCTCTTTGTTGGACGAAGTGCAAGAAAAAAAATTAATAACCCCCCCCCCCCCCCCGCTTATTGCTCCGCAGCGTGACGTGAAAAAAATTGAGTGTACTTTTGTTGCCGGTGTAACGGGAAAAAAATTTGGGTGTGCCAAAATCTGAAATTCCGATTGTGGGCCCCCCCTGTTATGAAATCCTGGATCCGCCACTTACATTGCGTTCTTACAGCGTGTTCGCTGCGCATATGCAGCGTGTTACCATTTGGTATATAACGAGTCCCGCACCCGATTCCTATTCATTTCTCCCTAGACCCTTGTTGATGATAGAAATTTTTTTTCATAGTTGTACATTAACTGTGAAATTGAATATTAATATTGTAAAATTGGCGAGGTATGTACGAATTTCGATTGACTAAAGTACCTTTTTGTTTGCTATACACATTAAGTTGAATGCCTAGAGTGCAAAATTAAAATGCTAGTCTAAGCACAGGCCCAAAATGATCTAAATTGAATGCTGCACTCACGTAATTGAGTGAATAGAGCATGAAAATGGCCGGGAAAACCTAAATTGTGGCCACTCACATGCAGCGCGGAAGTCTTTCTGCTTTCATTAGGACGATCTGCCGGGATGTGGTGTTCCGCTGAATCGATGTCAATGTTGACAATGTCGATCTTGATCTCGAAGGCGGGACCAGGATAGTTGCAAGAGCATTGGCGGCGATCCGGGGGGGGGGGCGACGGTGGAACGTGCCCCACCCCCTTGAGGGGACCGTCCCCCTTCGATTTTTAAATCTTAAAATTTTTATTTTCTATTTTCTAATCTTTATTAATAGATTTTGTATTTGCCCACGTGTCCAAAAGATAAATGTGATGGACAAAAAAAAAAAAAACTATAAAAGTTCTTAAATATTTCTTGTTTTCAAGTCCCTATACTGAAGACAACTTTCCGCTCGCGCTTCGCATTCAAGAGTATGTTTATAAAAACTATCATATTCAGAAAGGTATTACAAACATATATATATGACCGTTAATTAATAGGATTTTTACTGGCGCTTCGCACTTGTTTTTTTCCTTAATGGCAGTGATTATCAGCTAGTGAATACAGTGATTAATGTTATGATAAGGCAAAATTTTAGGCTCGCGCTTGGCGCTCGTAAACAAATAACAAGACAGTAATTAAACGAAATAAAAAAAAAAAAATTCAGGTCGCTATAAAGTATTCATAATATCAAGTTTTATTTGTTCCAACATTATATTCTTAAAAATTAATTCAAAAATCAAATGTAGAGATGATTTGTAGTTAACTTTGAGTTTTCTTGCAGATTTCGCCAAACGAAGTGCCAAATATTAATGGTAAATTGAGGATGAAAGAAAGATGATGGGATGGACGGGGCGGGAAGGAACTCTCCTCTAACTCTTACTAGCTGCTTCTCTCTCTGCCTCTGATCCACTCTCTCTCTCTCTCTCTGCCAAAAGCATTTTTTTTCGGGTCCCTATTTATACTATTTTTATGAGGGAAAGGTTTGTTATAAAACTAAGTTTCTTATTGGTTACAAGTAGGCCTACTGGTCAACTTTCTAAGAATCCAAAATTTAAAAATTTAAAAAAAAAGAGGGAAAACCAGGACTTTCATGTTAAACTGATGACGTTATGACCATGATTCATGCATTCCACAAGAAAGACCTCTGGTCCTACTCCAAACTTGACCAGCGCTACTGCTAACAGGTGACCAGTGTTTATTATGGTTATGGTTATGTGGGGGCAAAGTCACCCGACTCCTTTTGTTCACTGGTTTTGTGCTATGGCTTCGCGGGTCATTCGTGTGTAGATCGCCAGAAACAAACTTTGTATGCCATGTATGCGCTGTGTATGCGCTGTGGAGGCGCCCTGTATACGTATTAGTGCGCTGGCACCACGCTTTTCATTCGTAGTGGAACTCGTTACCTTCTCAAAAATCATCAGAAAATTCGACGCACAACGACGAACAGAGCCTATTTTTTTAGTTTTTCTGTGCGCTGGCCATGCGTTTTGCACATGTGACGGGCTATTATCAGGAAAGAAAGTGACCGAGTCAATCACTGAAAAATGATTGATTAATCGACAAAATTTATACTTACACTGGTTTTCAACGTAAAAAGTACATGTCGCCAAGTTGTTGAAAGTGTCGACTGCAAGCAGTGCAATTCGGTGTGCGGCCAGGAGGGAAAAAGCCCCAATGAACCCCGTGGAAACGTTATATGAGATCCCACTTGGGTCAGGTTTTCATCCTCGTAAGTATATTGATTGCTGCTTGGGAAAAATGAGTTTGGTACAAAGGCCAATGTTGTGACGTCATCACACGTCACAATCGGTGGAGTGGTATCTGAAAGATTAAAATCGAATTAACAGGTTATTAACTATTTTACTTTTAACAGAAGAATGCAGAGGGAAGTCAAAATCTATCTAATAAAATACTCACAAAACATAAAGATTGGTCAAAGTTTTAGATAACGCCATACTAGAGGAAGAGAAGAAATGGAATATTGGTTAGTGGCGCAAAAAAAAAAAAAAAAAAAAAAAAAAAAAATATATATATATATATATATATATATATATATATATATATATATATATATATATATATGGTGTGTGTGAGAAGGAATTACTCTTTAACATGGCTACTGTTTCTTGTTGGAAAATGTAGTCGAAAATGAAACAAGAGGAGATTGGCGTTGCTGTAAAAACCACTCTATTTTGCCAAGCTTTCGGCTAAAGCCTTCTTCAAGGGCTGTTAACAAAAACAAAACAAAACATATAAATATTACCAAGGAACAATTTCTTTTACATAATTATAACAAATGTATATATATATATATAGATAGATTAAGTCTACGTAACCACGCCTATATACTTATACATGCACATTTCAACTAGGCCTTGAAGAAGGCTTTAGCCGAAAGCTTGGCAAAATAGAGTGGTTTTTACAGCAACGCCAATCTCCTCTTGTTTTCATTTCGACTATATATATATATATATATATATATATATATATATATATATATTATATATTATATTATAGTCGAATAAAGAGGAGATTGGCGTTGCTGAAAAAACCACTCTATTTTGCTGCTTTCGGCTAAAGCCTATTTTTTAAAGCCAATCTCCTCTTGTTTTTTTTATTTCGACTACATTTGCAACAAGAAGCAGTAGCCATGTTAAAGAGTAGTTCCCTTCTCACATTTATACATATATATATATATATATATATATATTATATATATATATATATATATATATATATATAATATAAATATTTGCTTTTTTTAATAATATTCCTAAAGCAAGTTAACCGTCTTGAATGGCAATATAATCAATTTGGTTATGTCCAAATAATTTTAAGAGAAAATATGTGATTGAAATCTTACATAGTTTTCATTCATCCCGTCGGCCCTACGAAATTATAGTTCTGTTGACACTTACCTTCAGATAAAGTGGGGTCTGCAATGGAGGCCCGCAATACCAACATGAGAACGGAAACTCTCACTTTATTGTAAGCCATCCTAAAACAGGAACAAAATTATATTATTAGATGTTGATAGTCTATACTTCATTTATTTCCTTTGTTTATCTATATAAATTATCTAAATTCATATTGAAACAGATCCTTTATTTCATTTCTCACCTTATTGTAAGCCATCCTAAAATAGGGACACAATTATTTTATTACATCGATAGCCTATACTTCATTTTGTTTTCTTCATTTATATATCTTAATTGTATCAATTTATTTTAAAACAGATACTTCATTTTATTTTAGGATTCACATTAATGAAAGTGAAAGAATAGCATACATCATCTGGAGCATGAAAAGGATAAAAAGGTCATAGCAGGACCACGTTAACAATGGCACCAGTGGACCTTAATACCTAAAATACATTCATTTATTTGTTATTTAAAGTTATCCACATCAAGGTAGCATCCAAATCTCGTTAATTTCTCAACGTTTAATGTTAAATATCAATATATCAAATGCGTGTTGTTGTGCAAGAAAAAGTCAGCCGTTGGGGTAAAAAACATGCAATTTATATATATATATATATATATCTAGTATACACATGCCAGATATCTGAGCAAAAATTTAAAAATATTCGTTGTTAATAAGTCAGAAACTTATTAATTGGTAACTCAAAATAGCATAAAGTAATGTTAAAAATCACATGAAAATTTAAGCAAGTTTACCTATTTTTACCTTTTTCCAATCCTCCTTGTTATACTGGCATTACGCTTCGTTTCATATCATTGATGAAAAACTAAAAATTCATCTCGAAAATAATCATATTAACCATCCGATGAATTAATAAATTTAATGCAATTAATTAGAATATCTACCATATGGTGCCTACTAAATACATAAAAGAATACAAATTGTCTAAATGAATTAATTTTGTTTACATTTCCTCAAATAGTATCTCTTTTAATTCCATTAATTTGTTTCATTTGATTTAAATCGCAGAAATGATATTTATTGCAAATATTGAACTTTGATTAATCAAAAAATTTTTGTTGTATGAATATCAAATTTGATACAAGAAGACTGCACCTACGCCATACATGGTATAAACTTGCTAGTTATTTCTAAAGCATGTAAAGGGGAAAAAATATGGACCCAAGCCTGTATTTTGTACAGCATGTACAAGCATGTCAAGTAAAAAGTAAATAACAGAACTATAATACAAACTTCGTACTTAACCCTATCAAGACCAAGGTATTTTGATCGTTCACAGGCCCAAGAGGGGGGGGGGGCACATTGTGCCCCGCCATAATTTTTTAATTACTTGACCGATCACTTTTATATTTGGCATGACGGTAGAGCAACTCAAGCTCTACAACTTGGAACAAAGAAATTTTCTCAAGGATATCGTATGGGAGCGCTATTTGCATTTAAATAATGAAATACATAGAAGAAAAAAACACACAATTTGAATTCAATCATTTTAACTGTCTAAAATCATGGTTTGAAGATGGAAACTGTCACAAATATGTTTTATGATTCATTCATTGTTTATTCGTTCATTTAGAATGTTCAAGGTTGCCAAATGGGGGCGCTTTATGCTCTTACATAAGAAAAATTCAATTTTACCAACTGAGGGCGTTTTTGGTAATTAACTAAAATAATTAAATAATAATTGTTTTGTACTAGTTTTCAATATTTAGGCATGCGAAGGAAATGCATAATAGGCAATTATCATATTCTGTGAATTTCATTGGATAAACTCATTTTTAAATTAGAAATGTGAAAACGATTAATATTTCAATATTTTCTATTTTATCTATTGTTTTGGCAACATTTTGAATTAAAAAAAAACAAAAACAAAAGAGAAAGATTGGTATTCAATTTGGAATGTTTTTTTTTCTTCAATTCAATATGAATAAAGAAACCCCATTTGTAACACCCAAATATTGTTTATAACTATGCAAATAAAAAAATGACTAAAAATTGGATAAACATGGCTGTCAATTTGTGTTGCTATGGCGACACGGAATATCATATCCCCACAAAATATGTATCAAAATTTTCGTGAATAAATTTTAGTAAAAGTCACCAAGTTAGGTGGAAAATGGTCAAAGCGTATAGAAATGGCGTATAAAAGTTTGGTAGGGGGCACATTAGGCCCCCCCCCCCCTCTCTTGGTCTTCATAGGGTTAAGATAGCAACATTGTTTATGAAGAGTCAGTGATAATTGACCCGCGCTTCAATATACAGTCTGTGTCAAATAAAATGGTACAAGTGAAAAACATTTTTTTATAGTATGAAGATTAATCACAAACTGGTATTGTTTGGTATTTTTATAAAGCGGGAAAATCGGACTTTCACCTACAATTTTTTTCATAACATTTGGTGCTGTAATTTTTGAGATATGACTAGTTTTGTGCAATCAAGAAAAATCCCGTTTTCGCAAGCCGTCGCATGCCTTTGTGTACGTTTCACATAATGGCCATGAAATTCAGCGCTCCAGAACAATAGAAGTGCGTAATTTCGATTTGTTCCTCGTCGCACAAAATTTGGCATAACTTTTGTTTTATGAAAGCAAATTATACAGAGCAAAGCGCATCAGCAAGGAAAATCTTTTGGCTTTAATTTGGTACCACATACATACATTATTTGAAAAGATTTCACACCTAAATTATTTTTTCCCCGACTGTACCGTTTTTTTTTTACACAGACTGTAGAATGCGTGCTAACCAAGGTTCAAAGTTTGTGCCATATTTTAGTACAAATTTCAGGTGCGGATACAGGGGGCCCGGCACATCCCCCAGCCCCCCCCCCCCAAAAAAAGAGGAAGAATGGGGGGGGGGGGGAATGGACGACCGGTCTGATTTACCATCTGAACAATATCCCTATGGCTGATATTTGATGACCCTTATGATTGGCCGAAGGCCAAAAAAAAACAACACCTTTAGAGAGACAAGATCATGAAGATCTTCATGATCTTGTCTCTCTTGAGAAAGGAAAAGGTTTTTTCCGAAAATTCGAGAATAAAAAAATAAATCTTCGTTGGAAAAAAGCATGATGTTAATCTTCAATTATTTGTTGTTTATAAATATATATATATATATATATATACAGTTGAGGCCAAAAGTTTACATACACCTGATACGAGAACATATAAGTAATATTTTTACCACCATAAGAACATTGGGCATAATTTATTTCGATGAAGATGTTAGGGTATGGTATTAACTTCGTTTTCAGAGAGTATGCTTTAATTAAAGATATTTAGACACATATATTTATATGGTTCATCTTCCTTCATTTTGGATAAATTCAATGGGTCAAAAGTTTACATACACTAACCAAATTTGGTGATGATTTTACTTGTATTTTGCTTTATTTTTCATTTTTCACTTGTTTAAACGGACAACGAGCTTTCTATATACTTCTCTTGAGATTGTTGCCCATTCCTCCAGCAAGATTGCAACTATTCAGTCCTATTTACAACTTTCCTTGGGCGTATATCATTTTTGGGGACTTCCCATATGGTTTGTACAGGGATCTGGTCTGGACATGTGACAACCCCTCCGTAATCTCCCTTTTTCTCTCTTTCACCTAGTCTAAAACAATTCAAATTAATGTTTGTGTTATTATGATGATTAAAGAATCAATTCTAATATGGTTTCAACTTTCTGGCTGGCCTATTGATATGATGCTACATGCTCCAACATCACACAACACGAACAATGTATAAACCACATTGATAAACCGTATTGTTGTAAAACGTGATGTTGGAGTATGTAGCATCGTATTAATATGCCAGCCTTAATGTTAGAACCATATTAAAATTGAGTCTTTAATAGCCACAATAACCCAGACATCCATTTAGGTTAGTTTTTAGAGTGGGTAAACAGAGAAGAGGAGGATTAGGGAGGGATTGTCACATGTTTAGACCAGATCCCTGTACAAACCATATGGGCAGACCCCCCAAAATGGTATTCGCCCAAAGAAACCTGCAAATGGGATGGAGGAACGGACTATAAGCTCGGGAGAAGTATATAGAAAGCTCGTTGACAGCTTCAACAAGTGAAAAATTGAAAAATAAAGCAAAATACATGCAGCACCATCACCAATTTTGGTTAGTGTATGTTCACTTTTGACCTATTGAATTTATCCAAACTGAAGGAAGATCAACCATATATATGTTTCTAAATATCTTGAATAACATACTCTCTGAAAACAAAGTAGATATGATACCTAACAACATTCATCAAAATAAATGAAGGCCAATGTTCTTAGGAGGGTAAAAAATGTATTCATATGTTTTTTTACCAGGTTTATGTAAACTTTTGGCCTCAACTGTATATATTATGAAGAGTTTGATTCCAAAAGGAGCTAAATCCACTTTTGATGAAAATTGAGTTAATGGTACCCGACCATTTTCCAGACGTGGTACGTGGTATGTGTCCATAAACAAAAGTTGAAACCTAAGTTATGAGAGCAATTTGTGCAAAATGTATGTTTGAATATTACTTTTCTATAGACACCTGTACGAATTTTTGCAAACAAATGCCTTTTTCTCAGAAGTGACAAAAGTGGACTTAGTGCCTTTAGGAATCAAACTCTTCATTCTGTCAACATGCAAATTTCTTATTGTATAATCATTTAGGAATCGGAATGAGCAAATCAAGTTTTGTTAGGCCAGAAGGCCATTATTATGCACATATTTGCCCTGCGTATCATTCATATGGAATGGAACCAAATGACGTTTTCTATCATTGTGTATTTGTGTGAGTGGGGTGTGTGGTGTGTGGTGTGTTGTGTTGTGTGTGTGTGTGTGTGTGTGTGTTAATCTGTTTTTGTACAGTAATATATATTATCCTTCACTCATATGCCACCAATGTCACTCAGGAGTGGGAATTAAGAGGCATTAACACGCATCAACATTTTACCAGAAAATTTATTTCACTCATTCTATAGGTGATCAGACAGGTGCATACATTATATAGTATCATTTTGTTAAGTATCACAACCAAGGCACTTTGAAGAAATTTGTCTTTAACATATATCATTGAAATATGTATGCTTTTTTTCATTGAATATTTTCCCTCCAAGCACAGAGAGGTATTTTCTGGTTTGAAGAATAAGAATAAGAATATTATATATTAATACGAATATTGTTAAGAATACAAATGGAATATGTGGTAAAATTCTCATTAAATTAATTGATCGTTGTTATGGTTATTTATCGGTGGTATCATTATGCCTGTAAAATATATATATATTTTTATTATTATTATTGTCATACGATACTTTCAGACACCTCCCCATTCCCACAATAATGGCAGCCAGTAAGGCACAATCCTCCGTGTCCTCCAGGTACCATATTCAAACCTAGATAATGTTGCTCATCTGGCATGCAGTACACGTGACTGTCGCAGCTGCTGCCGCCAAGCCGTCACAGAGCAGTGCCGACAATGTCTGATCAATCGAGTCGAAGATTTGGCGACAAGTCTGTATCATCACCTCTGGAGAGCAGGAGCTGGTACACGCATCGACTACAACAGCAGGAGCTACAGTGCTGGTGGTTACTGCCTCAGTGCTAACAGCAGTGGTGGCTGCTTGAGTGGTGGCTGCGGTAGTTCCTGCCTGTGTGGTAGCACCCTGAGTAGTAGCAGCAGCGGTGGTTCCTACCTGAGTGGTAGCAGCGGTGGTTGCGGCCTGAGTGGTTGCAGCGGTGGTCGCAGCCTGAGTGGTAGCAGCGGTGGTTGCAGCCTGAGTGGTAGCAGCGGTGGTCGCACCACTTCTGCTCCTACTGAGGTGGCAACTACCGCTGCTACCACAAGGCTGCGACCACCCGCTGCTACCACTCAGGCTGCGACCAACCGCTGCTACCACTCAGGCTGCGACCACCGCTGCTACCACTCAGGCTGTAACCGCTGCAACACTCAGGCTGTAACCACCGCTGCTACCACTCAGGCAGCAACCACCGCTGCTACCACCCAAGCAGCAACTACCGCTTACACTCAGGCAGCGACAACAGCTGCTAGCACTAAAGCAGTAACTACTGGAGCTGCTACAATTCAGGTAGAAACCACTGCTGCTCCTACCGAGGCTGCTACCTCAGGCAACAACCACTTCTGCTCCTACTGAGGTGGCAACTAACCGCTGCTAACCCAGGCTGCGACCACCGCTGCTACACTCGGCTGTACCACGCTGCAACCACCAGGCTGCGACCACCGCTGCGTTACCACTCAGGCTGCAACCACCGCTGCTACCACTCAGGCTGCGACACCCGCTGCTACCACTCAGGCAGCAACCACCGCTGCTACCCCCAAGCAGCAATACCGCTGCTTACCACTCAGGCAGCGACAACAGCTGCTAGCACTAAAGCAGTAACTACTGGAGCTGCTACAATTCAGGTAGAAACCACTGCTGCTCCTACCGAGGCGCTACCACTCACAGGCAACAACCACTCTCTCCTACTGAGGTGGCAACTACTCGCTGCTACCACTCAGGCTGCGAACCACCGCTGCTACACACAGGCTGCAATACCGCTGCTACCACGAGGCTGCGACACCGCTGCTACCACTCAGGCTGCACCACCGCTGCTACACCCAGGCTGCAACCACCGCTGCTACCACCCAGGCTGCACAACCGCTGCTACCACTCAGGCTGCAACCACCGCTGCACCACCCAGGCTGCAACCTGCTGCTACCACCCAGGCTGACCACCGCTGCTACCACTCAGGCTGCAACACCGCTGCTACCACTCAGGCTGCGACCACGCTGCTTCCACTCAGCAGCAACCACCGCTGCTACCACCAGCAGCAACTACCGCTGCTACCACTCAGGCAGCGACAACAGCTGCTAGTACTAAAGCAGTAACTACTGGAGCTGCTACAATTCAGGTAGAAACTACTGCTGCTCCTACCGAGGCTGTTACCACCCAGGCAACAACCACTTCTGCTCCTACTGAGGTGGCAACTACCGCTGCTACCACTCAGGCTGCAAAACCGCTGCTACCACTCAGGCTGCAACAACCGCTACCACTCAGGCTGCAACAACCGCTGCTACCACTCAGGCTGCAACCACCGGCTACCACCCAGGCTGCAACCACCGTGCTACCACCCAGGCTGCGACCACCGCTGCTACCACTCAGGCTGCAACTACCGCTGCTACCACTCAGGCTGCGACCACAGCTGCTACCACTCAGGCAGCAACCACCGTGCTACACCAAGCAGCAACTACCGCTGCTACCACTCAGAGCGGACAACAGCTGCTAGCACTGAGATAACTACTGGAGCTGCTACAATTCAGGTAGAAACCACTGCTGCTCCTACCGAGGCTGCTACCACTCAGGCAACAACCACTTCTGCTCCTACTGAGGTGGCAACTAGCTGCTACCACTCAGGCTGCGACAACCGCTGCTACACCAGGCTGCAACCACCGCTGCTACCACCCAGGCTCGACCACCGCTGCTACCACCCAGGCTGCGACCACCGCTGCTACCACTCAGGCTGCAACCACTCAGGCTGCGACCACCGCTGCTACCACTCAGGCAGCAACCACCGCTACTACCACTCAGGTAGCAACACCGCTGCTACCACTCAGGCAGTAACCACCGCTGCTACCACCCAGGCAGCGACAACAGCTGCTACTGAGTATATACGGAATATTCAGGTAGATACCACTCTGCTCCTACCGAGGCTGCTACCACTCAGGCAACAACCACTACTGCTCCTACTGAGATGGCAACTACCGCTGCTACCACTCAGGCTGCGACAACCGCTAACCCAGGCTGCAACCACCGCTGCTACCACCCAGGCTGCGACCACCGCTGCTACCACTCAGGCTGCAACCACTCAGGCTGCGACCACCGCTGCGTCCAACTCAGGCAGCAACCAACCGCTGCTACCCATCAGGCAGCAACCGCATAGACCACTCAGGCAGCAACCACCGCTGTACCACCAAGCGCAAGTACCGTGTACCACTCAGGCAGCGACAACAGCTGCTAGCACTAAAGCAGTAACTACTGGAGCTGCTACAATTCAGGTAGAAACCACTGCTGCTCCTACCGAGGCTGTTACCACTCAGGCAACAACCACTATGCTCCTACTGAGGTGGCAACTACTGCTGCTACCACTCAGGCTGCGACCACCGCTGCTACTACTCAGGCTGCGACAACCGCTGCTACCACTCAGGCTGCACCACGTGCTAACCAGACTGCAACCACCGGCTGCTACACCCAGCTGCGACCACGCTGCTACCACTCAGGCTGTACCACCGCTGCTACCACCCAGGCTCGACCACCGCTGCTACCACTCAGGCTGCAACCACCGCTGCTACCACTCAGGCTGCGACCACCGCTGCTACCACTCAGGCAGCAACCACCGCTGCTACCACCCAAGCAGCAACTACCGCTGCTTACCACTCAGGCAGCGACAACAGCTGCTAGCTACTAAAGCAGTAACTACTGGAGCTGCTACAATTCAGGTAGAAACCACTGCTGCTCTACCGAGGCTGTTACCCACCAAGGGCAAAC
>CALNVZ010003426.1:1062840-1078147 GCA_940671915.1 Paracentrotus lividus | reverse complement strand
ACCTTCCCAGTAGGAATCGAACCTTAGGGGTGCAATCTGGAACCTAGAGGTATACCTTTGCACCCGATAGGGTGCATGGCTGCACCCCTTGGTGCAGAATTGACCCTAAAGGGTGCATTCACACCCATAAATTCAGTAGGTAATGCAAAAGGGTGTAGAGTTGCACCCTAAAAGGTGTAATATTGAACCCTAGGGGTGCAACTTTGCACCCTCTTATGGGGTGCAAGTTTGCACCCATCGTTGGGTGCACACTTGCACCCTTAGGGGTATAGTATAGCGACAAAGCTGTGCACCCTTTAGGGTGCTAAGTTAAACCTCTATTTCTAGTGTGTACATCGTGAGGCGCAAATAATTTATTAAAACATTTTTGGAGGCTTATCTCTATCATATACTTATTCAAGAATATAAACAAAATGCATAAGCCCCTGTCAAGAATAATTTAGTCTATAGACCATTATTATGATTAAAATTCCACAGAGTTCAGATCAAAATGACTCGCTTTATTATGAGTAAGAGTACGCGATTGACATTCAAAAACGCACGCAAACATCGGAATAAAACCCCAAAAAATTTTAAATAGTTTTGTTTCTAATTAATTTAGCGCCAGGATGTAAACACTTTTCTTAAAAGAGCGGACTTTTCTTAAACAATTAGAAAGAGCATGACGTTTTCATTTATTTGACGAAGATATAAACAACAACCAAATTCAGCTTCTTTTTTTGGAGAAATTGAACATCGCGTTATTTCCGTTTGCTGCGCTTGCCTCGATCATGCGTGACGGACGAGTATTGTTCTCTGTATACCTGAATGCAGCCTCCTCATTGGTCATCGTTTCACCTTTGTAACAAGTGGTTGCTAGGGCATTCGTGAGTACAGCGTGACAGAGTGTTCTTATTTTTCTGGCGCGGGGTACAAAGGAAGTCAAACTTCGCAGACGTTTTCTCTTGATTTTGATTTCCAAGAAGCACCATTTCTCTCGCGTTCAGAGGCTAATATCTCCATTCTATTTACTCTTTTACAGTCGGGTTATATATCAAATTCAAGGCAATGAATCAGGGATCAATAATATCAATAAAATGGATTTCAAAAATTGCGACTAGCTCTCCTTTCGACGTGACGCAATCACATATACAGTTGTGCCAGTTGTATTTTACCCTTTTCCACCGTCTTGTTATTCTGTCTCTGACCGAAAATTCATGCTCTACTGACTTAATGCTACTCCACTTACTCTCTATAATTGGATAAGCAGTTTCGGCAGTTCCTTTTTCAAATCATTTTAAAACTAAACTACATTTACTATATCAAATTAGATAAATTAGAGGAGGAGAAGGTCTCATGTAGTAATGTCACAGCTTTGTGGTAGGAGCACCTAAAACTGCGCACCCAAGCACGTGCGGCTTAATCGCATGTCCGACAGAATGAAACACGCAACCAACGTCACTTTTAAATCTGAAATTCAGCTATCCATATTTATACAAAATAATTACGAAAAAAGAGATGAATAGATATTTCCAGCAAGTTTGATTTCGAACCCCAAAAAATGTATTAAAAAAAAAAAATAATAAAAATAAATAAAGTATTTAAGAACAAATCTTTGAGGCATTGCAAAAATGTGTATAAGGGTTTGTATTCGGGTACCTATTGTTTAGGAGCGGCTGCTACCACAGAGAAAGCTACCACTGTTGCTCCTACTGAGGCAATAACCGTGACTGCTACAACTCAAGCAAAAACCACCGCTGCTCCTACTGAGTTAGCAACCACCGTCGCAACCACTCAGGCACAAACCACGGCTGCTACAACTCAGGCTGGACAACAGGCTGCTCCTACTGACACGAGCAAAACCGTTGCACGACTCAGGGCTATTTACCACGCGCGCTACCACTCAGTCACAACCACACTGCAGGTAAGTATGACTTTCTGTAGTATATGAGTTGCAGACTAGACGGTGGTGGCGCAAAAAATAGTTGCTTTGCCCATGGCTGCCACTGGCTAATTTTACGATTTCTTACGAGTTTGACTTGCTGTAGAACAGGTACGCGAAAACTTCATATTCACTCTGTATGTGTGAGAAAACAAAACAAAACAAAAAAAAACAAAAACAAAGTGGGACGTAGATTTTACTACGATATTCCCTTCAGGCTGGTGCATGATGCCCGTAATGCTAGTTATGACCACGCGCGTAAACGAATAACCTTATGAAAAAAATCAACCATCGTTAAAAAAGAAAGAAGAAAAAAAAAAAAAAAGACACTGGAGAAATGGAATATCGATCATTTGCATTTTAAACATTTTTAAAGCAAGTTTTAACAATGCGATATTCAAATTATATTGGAATAGGGGACAAAGTTAGGTCAAATTAGCACGAATCGAAGATGATATTGGCCAGAACGATTAATACGATGAAGAAAAGTCATCAAATATAATTATGTATTCTATGGTCATTATTTAGAAGGCGTAAAGAATGAAAAGTAATACTTACATTAGACGTGCATTATTGTTATTTAGATTTAGGGTTTAGATGCGTGGATATTTTTGACGTCCTTTCTACAGTAGATTGTTTCAAAAAGCCAAAATTTCCATTCTCCTTTTTAAGGTGCATGCCTATGAAAAGAATCCAATATCTTTCATATTGGATTCATGAATATTTTGCCCCGCCCACATGATTATCATTGTGCAATGAAATGATCAGTTGCGTATTTAAAATGCGCATGCAGATTTGTGACGTCAGAGTTAAATTGCATGGCGTATAAAATGCTATTGACAAGATGTGAGAAACTTCAAATTCGTAAACATTAAATCCAACTGCCATGCCTGTGGTGCACTTTCAAGATCAACTTTTGCGGGATACGTGAAATATTGTTACTCGCTCTTACATAAGTTCTTATAATATTTCTACGTATCCCACTCAGGGTCATCCAATATTCTTTAAATATTTCCCAGTTAAAACGCCCGAAGCAAGTTTACTGAGTATCACTGTACTTAATTCGATTAAAAAACAACGTTAAAAAAAAAAAATGCTTTTGTCATTGTTCCTTCTCATTTTAGGTTCAGCTACTACAACTCTACATCAGCATGTTTTCAGACTTGTATGGACACATGTTCAATTACCACCTTGGCAGCCACACCATGATGACATCTGGTACTACAAACACATGAACAACACAGGCAGCAACAACTGTTGCTAGCACTAAGGCAGTAACTACTGAGCTGCTACAATTCAGAGAAACCACTGCTGCTCCTACCGAGGCTGCTACCACTCGGCAACAACACTTCGCTCCTACTGAGGTGGCAACTACGCCTGCTACCACAAGGCTGCGACCACCGCTCTACCACTCAGGCTGCGACCACCGCTGCTACCACTCAGGCTGCGACACCGCTGCTACCACTCAGACTGTACCACCGCTGCAACCACTCAGGCTGTAACCACGCTGCTACCACTCAGGCAGCAACCACCGCTGCTACCACCCAAGCAGCAACTACCGCTTTACCACTCAGGCAGCGACAACAGCTGCTAGCACTAAAGCAGTAACTACTGGAGCTGCTACAATTCAGGTAGAAAACCACTGCTGCTCCTACCGAGGCTGCTACCACTCAGGCAACAACCACTTCTGCTCCTACTGAGGTGGCAACTACCGCTGCTACCACCCAGGCTGCGACCACCGCTGCTTACCACTCAGGCTGTAACCACCGCTGCAACCACAGCGCGCCTCCTGGCGACCCACCCTGCTACCACTCAGGCTGCAACCACCGCTGCTACCACTCAGGCTGCGACCACCGCTGCTACCACTCAGGCAGCAACCACCGCTGCTAACACCCAAGCAGCAACTACCGCTGTTACCACTCAGGCAGCGACAACAGCTGCTAGCACTAAAGCAGTAACTACTGGAGCTGCTACAATTCAGGTAGAAACCCATGCTGCTCCTACCGAGGCTGCTACCACCCAGGCAAAAACCACTTCTGCTCCTACTGAGTGGCAACTACCGCTGCTACCACTCAGGCTGCAACCACCGCTGCTCCACACAGGCTGCAATCACCGCTGCTACCACCGAGGCTGCGACACCGCTGCTACCACTCAGGCTGCGACCACGCCTGCTACCACCCAGGCTGCAACCACCGCTGCTACACCCAGGCTGCAACAACCGCTGCTACCACTCAGGCTGCAACCACCGCTGCTACCACCCAGGCTCACCACCGCGGCTACACCCAGCTGCGACCACGCTGCTACCACTCAGGCTGCAACTACCGCTGCTACCACTCAGGCTGCGACCACCGCTGCTTCCACTCAGGCAGCAACCACCGCTGCTACCACCGAAGCAGCAACTACCGCTGCTACCACTCAGGCAGCGACAACAGCTGCTAGTACTAAAGCAGTAAACTACTGGAGCTGCTACAATTCAGGTAGAAACTACTGCTGCCTCCTACCGAGCTGTTACCACCCAGGCAACAACCACTTCTGCTCCTACTGAGGTGGCAACTACCGCTGCTACCACTAGGCTGCAACAACCGCTGCTACCACTCAGGCTGCAACAACCGCTACCACTCAGGCTGCAACAACCGCTGCTACCATCAGGCTGCAACCACCGCTGCTACCACCCAGGCTGCAACCACCGCTGCTACCACCCAGGCTGCGACCACCGCTGCTACCACTCAGGCTCAACTACCGCTGCTACCACTCAGGCTGCGACCACAGCTGCTACCACTCAGGCAGCAACCACCGCTGCTACCACCCAAGCAGCAACTACCGCTGCTACCACTCAGGCAGCGACAACAGCTGCTAGCACTAAAGCAGTAACTACTGGAGCTGCTACAATTCAGGTAGAAACCACTGCTGCTCCTACCGAGGCTGCTACCACTCAGGCAACAACCACTTCTGCTCCTACTGAGGTGGCAACTACCGCTGCTACCACTCAGGCTGCGACAACCGCTGCTACCACCAGGCTGCAACCACCGCTGCTACCACCAGGCTCGACCACCGCTGCTACCACCCAGGCTGCGACCACCGCTGCTACCACTCAGGCTGCAACCACTCAGGCTGCGACCACCGCTGCTACCACTCAGGCAGCAACCACCGCTACTACCACTCAGGTAGCAACCACCGCTGCTACCACTCAGGCAGTAACCACCGCTGCTACCACCCAGGCAGCGACAACAGCTGCTAGCACTAAAGCAGTAACTACTGGAGCTGCTACAATTCAGGTAGATACCACTGCTGCTCCTACCGAGGCTGCTACCACTCAGGCAACAACCATACTGCTCCTACTGAGATGGCAACTACCGCTGCTACCACTCAGGCTGCGACAACCGCTGCTACCACCCAGGCTGCAACCACCGCTGCTACCACCCAGGCTGCGACCACCGCTGCTACCACTCAGGCTGCAACCACTCAGGCTGCGACCACCGCTGCGTCCACTCAGGCAGCAACCACCGCTGCTACCACTCAGGCAGCAACCACCGCTCTACCACTCAGGCAGCAACCACCGCTGCTACCACCAAGCAGCAAGTACCGCTGCTACCACTCAGGCAGCGACAACAGCTGCTAGCACTAAAGCAGTAACTACTGGAGCTGCTACAATTCAGGTAGAAACCACTGCTGCTCCTACCGAGGCTTACCACTCAGGCAACAACCACTACTGCTCCTACTGAGGTGGCAACTACTGCTGCTACCACTCAGCTGCGACCACCGCTGCTACTACTCAGGCTGCGACAACCGCTGCTACCACTCAGGCTGCAACCACCGCTGCTACTACCCAGACTGCAACCACCGCTGCTACCACCAGCTGCGACCACCGCTGCTACCACTCAGGCTGTAACCACCGCTGCTACCACCCAGGCTGCGACCACCGCTGCTACCACTCAGGCTGCAACCACCGCTGCTACCACTCAGGCTGCGACCACCGCTGCTACCACTCAGCAGCAACCACCGCATGCTACCACCCAAGCAGCAACTACCGCTGCTACCACTCAGGCAGCGACAACAGCTGCTAGTACTAAAGCAGTAACTACTGGAGCTGCTACAATTCAGGTAGAAACTACTGCTGCTCCTACCGAGGCTGTTACCACCCAGGCAACAACCACTTCTGCTCCTACTGAGGTGGAACTACCGCTGCTACCACTCAGGCTGCCAACAACCGCTGCTACCACTCAGGCTCAACAACCGCTACCACCAGGCTGCAACAACCGCTGCTACCACTCAGGCTGCAACCACCGCTGCTACCACCCAGGCTGCAACCACCGCTGCTACCACCCAGGCTGCGACCACCGCTGCTACCACTCAGGCTGCAAACTACCGCTGCTACCACTCAGGCTGCGACCACAGCTGCTACCACTCAGGCAGCAACCACCGCTGCTACCACCCAAGCAGCAACTACCGCTGCTACCACTCAGGCAGCGACAACAGCTGCTAGCACTAAAGCAGTAACTACTGGAGCTGCTACAATTCAGGTAGAAACCACTGCTGCTCCTACCGAGGCTGCTACCACTCAGGCAACAACCACTTTCGCTCCTACTGAGGTGGCAACTACCGCTGCTACCACTCAGGCTGCGACAACGCTGCTACCACCCAGGCTGCAACCACCGCTGCTACCACCCAGGCCTGACCACCGCTGCTACCACCCAGGCTGCGACCACCGCTGCTACCACTCAGGCTGCAACCACTCAGGCTGCGACCACCGCTGCTACCACTCAGGCAGCAACCACCGCTACTACACTCAGGTAGCAACCACCGCTGCTACCACTCAGGCAGTAACCACCGCTGCTACACCCAGGCAGCGACAACAGCTGCTAGCACTAAAGCAGAACTACTGGAGCTGCTACAATTCAGGTAGATACCACTGCTGCTCCTACCGAGGCTGCTACCACTCAGGCAACAACCACTACTGCTCCTACTGAGATGGCAACTACCGCTGCTACCACTCAGGCTGCGACAACCGCTGCTACCACCCAGGCTGCAACCACCGCTGCTACCACCCAGGCTGCGACCACCGCTGCTACCACTCAGGCTGCAACCACTCAGGCTGCGACCACCGCTGCGTCCACTCAGGCAGCAACCACCGCTGCTACCACTCAGGCAGCAACCACCGCTGCTACCACTCAGGCAGCAACCACCGCTGCTACCACCAAGCAGCAAGTACCGCTGCTACCACTCAGGCAGCGACAACAGCTGCTAGCATAAAGCAGTAACTACTGAGCTGCTACAATTCAGGTAGAAACCACTGCTGCTCCTACCGAGGCTGTTACCACTCAGGCAACAACCACTACTGCTCCTACTGAGGTGGCAACTACTGTGCTACCCTCAGGCTGCGACCACCGCTGCTACTACTCAGGCTGCGACAACCGCTGCTACCACTCAGGCTGCAACCACCGCTGCTACACCCAGACTGCAACCACCGCTGCTACCACCCAGGCTGCGACCACCGCTGCTACCACTCAGGCTGTAACCACCGCTGCTACCACCCAGGCTGCGGACCACCGCTGCTACCACTCAGGCTGCAACCACCGCGTGCTACCACTCAGGCTGCGACCACCGCTGCTACCACTCAGGCAGCAACCCACCGCTGCTACCACCCAAGCAGCAACTACCGCTGCTACCACTCAGGCAGCGACAACAGCTGCTAGCACTAAAGCAGTAACTACTGGAGCTGCTACAATTCAGGTAGAAACCACTGCTGCTCCTACCGAGGCTGCTACCACTCAGGCAACAACCACTTACTGCTCCTACTGAGGTGGCAACTACCGCTGTTACCACTCAGGCTGCGACAACCGCTGCTACCACTCAGGCTGCAACCACCGCTGCTACCACCCAGGCTGCCGACACCGATGCTACCACCCAGGCTGCCGACCACGTTGCCTGAGTGGTAGCAGCCTCGGTAGGAGCAGCAGTGGTTTCTACCTGAATTGTAGCAGCTCCAGTAGTTACTGCCTTAGTGCTAGCAACAGTTGTTGCTGCCTGTGTTGTTTCATGTGTTGTAGTACCAGATGTCATCATGGTTGTGGCTGCCAAGGTGGTAATTGAACATGTGTCCATACAAGTCTGAAAACATGCTGATGTAGGAGTTGTAGTAGCTGAACCTAAAATGAGAAGGAACAATGACAAAAGCATTTTTTTTTTTTTAACGTTGTTTTTTAATCGAATTAAGTACAGTGATACTCAGTAAACTTGCTTCGGGCGTTTTAACTGGGAAATATTTAAAGAATATTGGATGACCCTGAGTGGGATACGTAGAAATATTATAAGAACTTATGTAAGAGCGAGTAACAATATTTCACGTATCCCGCAAAAGTTGATCTTGAAAAGTGCACCACAGGCATGGCAGTTGGATTTAATGTTTACGAATTTGAAGTTTCTCACATCTTGTCAATAGCATTTTATACGCCATGCAATTTAACTCTGACGTCACAAATCTGCATGCGCATTTTAAATACGCAACTGATCATTTCATTGCACAATGATAATCATGTGGGCGGGGCAAAATATTCATGAATCCAATATGAAAGATATTGGATTCTTTTCATAGGCATGCACCTTAAAAAGGAGAATGGAAATTTTGGCTTTTTGAAACAATCTACTGTAGAAAGGACGTCAAAAATATCCACGCATCTAAAACCCTAAATCTAAATAACAATAATGCACGGTCTAATGTAAGTATTACTTTTCATTCTTTACGCCTTCTAAATAATGACCATAGAATACAATAATTATATTTGATGACTTTTCTTCATCGTTATTAATCGTTCTGGCCAATATCATCTTCGATTCGTGCTAATTTGACCTAACTTTGGTCCCCTATTCCAATATAATTTGAATATCGCATTGTTAAAACTTGCTTTAAAGAAATGTTTAAAATGCAAATGATCGATATTCCATTTTCTCCAGTGTCTTTTTTTTTTTTTTTTCCTTTCTTTCTTTTTAACGATTGGTTGATTTTTTTTCGATAAGGTTATTCGTTTACGCCGTGGTCATAACTAGCATTACGGGCATCATGCACCAGCCTGAAGGGAATATCGTAGTAAAATCTACGTCCCACTTTGTTTTTGTTTTTGTTTTTGTTTTGTTTTGTTTTTCTCACACATACAGAGTGAATATGAAGTTTTCCGTACCTGTTCTACAGCAAGGTCAAACTCGTAAGAAATCGTAAAAAATTAGCCAGTGGCAGCCATGGGCAAAGCAAACTATTTTTTTGGCCCACCACCGTCTAGTCTGCAACTCATATACTACAGAAAGTCATACATTACCTGCAGTGGTGGTTGGTGACTGAGTGGTAGCGGCGGTGGTAATAGCCTGAGTCGTTGCAACGGTTGTTGCTGTGTCAGTAGGAGCAGCTGTTGTCGCAGCCTGAGTTGTAGCAGCCGTGGTTTGTGCCTGAGTGGTTGCGACGGTGGTTGCTAACTCAGTAGGAGCAGCGGTGGTTTTTGCTTGAGTTGTAGCAGTCACGGTTATTGCCTCAGTAGGAGCAACAGTGGTAGCTTTCTCTGTGGTAGCAGCCGCTCCTAAACAATAGGTAACCCGAATACAAAACCCTTAATACACATTTTTGCAATGCCTCAAAGATTTGTTCTTAAATACTTTATTTATTTTTATTATTTTTTTTTTTTTTTAATACATTTTTTGGGGTTCGAAATCAAACTTGCTGGAAATATCTATTCATTCTTTATTTTCGTAATTATTTTGTATAAATATGGATAGCTGAATTTCAGATTTAAAAGTGACGTTGGTTGCGTGTTTCATTCTGTCGGAACCATGCGATTAAGCCCACGTGCCTTGGGTGCGCAGTTTTAGGTGCTCCTACCACAAAGCTGTGACATTACTACATGAGACCTTCTCCCTTCCTCTAATTTATCTAATTTGATATGTAAATGTAGTTTAGTTTTAAAATGATTTGAAAAAGGAACTGCCGAAACTGCTTATCCAATTATAGAGAGTAAGTGGAGTAGCATTAAGTCAGTAGAGCATGAGTTTTCGGTCAGAGACAGAATAACAAGACGGTGGAAAAGGGTAAAATACAACTGGCACAACTGTATATGTGATGCGTCACGTCGAAAGGAGAGACTAGTCGCAATTTTTGAAATCCATTTTATTTGATATTATTGATCCCTGATTCCATTGGCCTTGAATTTTTGATATATAACCCGACTGTAAAAGAGTAAATAGAAGTGGAGATATTAGCCTCTGAACGCGAGAGAAATGGTGCTCTTGGAAATCAAAATCAAGAGAAAAACGTCTGCGAAGTTTTGACTTCCTTTGTACCCCGCGCCAGAAAATAAGAACACTCTTCACCGCTGTACTCACCAAATGCCCTAGCAACCACTTGTTACAAAGGTGAAACGATTGACCAATGAGGAGGCTGCATTCAGGTATACAGAGAACAATACTCGCCGTCACGCATGATCGAGGCAAGCGCAGCAAACGGAAATAACGCGATGTTCAATTTCTCAAAAAAAAAAAAGCTGAATTTGGTTAGTTGTTTTATATCTTCGTCAATAAATGAAAACGTCATGCTCTTTCTAATTGTTTAAGAAAAGTCCGCTCTTTTAAGAAAGTGTTTACCATCCTGGCGCTAAATTAATTAGAAACAAAACTATTTAAAACCTTTTTTGGGGTTTTATTCCGATGTTTGCGTGCGTTCTTTGAATGTCAATCGCGTACTCTTACTCATAATAAAGCGAGTCATTTTGATCTGAACTCTGTTTGAAATTTTAATCATAATAATGGTCTATAGACTAAATTATTCTTGACAGGGGCTTATGCATTTTGTTTATATTCTTTGAATAAGTATATGATAGAGATAAGCCTCCAAAAATGTTTTAATTAATTATTTGCGCCTCACGATGTACACACTAGAAATAGAGGTTTAACTTAGCACCCTAAAGGTGCACAGCTTTGTCGCTATAACTATACCCCTAAGGGTGCAAGTGTGCACCCCAACGATGGGGTGCAAACTTGCACCCCATAAGAGGGTGCAAAGTTGACCCCTAGGGTTCAATATTACACCTTTTAGGGTGCAACTCTACACCCCTTTTGCATTACCTACTGAATTTATGGGTGTGAATGCACCCTTTAGGGTCAATTCTGCAACCAAGGGGTGCAGCCATGCACCCTATCGGGTGCAAAGGTATACCTCTAGGTTCCAGATTGCACCCTAAGGTTCGATTTCTGGACCCAAGGGGTGCAATCCTGAACCCTATTGGGTGCAAAGATGTACTTATGGGTTCAAGTTTGCACCCCTAAGGTTCAATTCAGCACCATGGGGTACAGTCCTGAACCCTATTGGGTGCAAAGATGCACCTAAGGGTTCAAGGACTGCACCCCTAAGGTTCAATTCTGCACCCAGGGGTGCAATCCAGAACCCTTGGGTGCAAGGATGCACCTATAGGGTTCCAGATTGCACCCCTAAGGTTCAATTCTGCACCATATGGGTGCAGTTTTCCACCCTTTTTTCACTTTCTCGGGTGCAGAATTGAACCTTAGGGGTGCAATCTTTGCACCCCTGAGGTTCGATTCTGCACCCAAGGGGAGCAATCCTGAACCCTATTGGGTGCAAAGATGTACTTATGGGGTTCAAGATTGCACCCTTAAGGTTCAATTCAGCACCCATGGGGTGCAGTCCTGAACCCTAATGGGTGCAAAGATACACCTATAGGGTTCAAGATTGCACCCATAAGATTCAATTCTGCACCTGAGAGGTGCAATCCTAAACCATATTGAGTGCAAAGGGGGTTGCAAAAAAAAAAAAGTTATACCAACAGGGTCGAATATTGCACCTCGCGGCCAGTCATGGGTGCTACAACAGAAACATACCCTCAACCTGACGCACACACCCCATTCACACCTACACGCTTACAGTCCAACCAGTATGCACATACAAATCACTTTACGCATAATAATGTGTTTAGAAAGATAAAGTATAATAAACCTGGAACTTAGTGAACTTCATCAAGTTATTACTTTTATTTCCCACTCTAATTCGTATAAAATTTATGTATTCCAGTCATTTCACTGTAAATTATACATACAAAAATTGAAGGAGTTACAACATGCTTAATAACATAACATTTGAAGGCCTGCTGTATCAACAATAATATCAAAGAACTCATTTATTTGTCATGACTATAACAAGATTAAAACGGCAAGGAAACACACAGGCTTGTTGCTATACAAAAAAAAATGAAATAAAACTGTTCTACTTTAGAAGCTACAACTTTATGACACTCAAATTTGTTACCTATATTTCTATGGCATTTAATTATGAATACCATGTTTACAAAAGGGCATTAAAGTGTACGTAGTCTCTATAACAATCAACGCAAGTGTGTTTTCAAAAATGCATACAGTATAAATGTCACCATCGTGGAATATAATGGTTTTAGCCTATGTAAGTTAAGCATTAATTCATCCAAGCACAAAGTCATGGATACATGCATGGAAGAATATAAAAGGTATTAATGTAAAACAGTTTAGGATTAAGAAAACATTAGATACAACAATTTGATATCACAGTAAAAGCATTACTAAATTTGGCAACAATTTTTTATTCAACATTATTTTGGCACCCTACCAACCGAAAGTTAAATGTCAGTCAAAAGTCAATGTTAGCCAATTCATATGTCATTTTTAGATAACCAGCTTAACATCTAACTACATTTATATCATGAACTATTACCGTCAATAAGTATTGCATCATAGCTAAAAATATATGCATTTTTTTTTATTTTGAAAGTCTTTTGTATGTTGTTTTATTTAGTTCATAACGAAAGTATTGTCGACCATTTTGGTATTTTCTGGAAGGGTAGAATTCTACCTTTTCACTCCTAAAAAGCGGTATAAATGACCAGACCCGGTCATTTCTGAAACAAAAGGGGAGACAAAAGAACAAAATGCTAAAAAAAAAAAAAAAAAAAAAATTGATGAGATAAGGATTATCAGTCAATGAAATCATAATACATGTTTCACATTTCTCCTAAAAATGTTTTTAGGTTTCGATTATACATTTTTTTTTCTTCAAATGAATAATCTGTCAAAAGATACCGGTACACTGGAAAACAAAACAAAACAAATTAAAACAAACCAACACCCCGAAAGGAAAGATTCTTTCGTGCTATTGCAGTGCTGCGTTGCTAAGGAGGATGCTTGCCAAAATCAGGGGTCATGACTATAAAACAAAATATGTAATAAAAGAAGCAAATTTGGAGTGTTGCAGAAATTACAAACCGGCTTTGCAATACAAGACTTGATTTCCCTTGGCAACGGCAGAAAGAAATTTATCCTCTCTAGATCTTGGTGCTTTAATACTTTTCCATTGTACCGGTATCTTTTGGCAATTATTTATTTGCAAAAAGGTATAAACAAAACGTAACAGATATTTGAAACACATTTTATCATTTTATTCACTGATAATTCCCATCCTCTAAAATTTCATTGTATGACCATTGTTCTTTTAACTCCCCTTTTGTTTAAGAATTTATCGGATCTGGTCATGCCGTGCTCTATGGAATTACAAGGGACAAGATACCAAAATGGTCACCAACACACTGCTTATGAATGAATTATAACATTTAACACATGTAAAATAGAAAATGCAACTAATTGACCTTTCAGCCATGTTGCAATACTTGTTGAGGGTGAGAGTACGTGTACGATGTTTCACTATGTCTATTTACAGTGGTGAATCCAAATAGGGGCACAACAGGTATGGCCCCGTCTATTATTTTAAATTATTTGAAAACCATTCACTGAAGAACCCCCTATTCTTTAAATTTTGGGCTGCAGCCCCCCCCCCCTCCCCATCCCTCCCAATTTTCAAATCCTATACCCGTAGCTTCCATTCTTTGGTATGTTTCGAAATAAGCAAATCGTCACTTTTTAAAATATCTTGTAAGAGCAATAAGATTTTTCTAATAATCAGAAACATTTGATGTAAAAACAAAAGAAGAACGTTGATTTGTGTAAAATTAATGACAAAACAATTTTACAACAGATAATGACATATAATGTAGAAAAAAACTTAGGAGCTGTAGGACAATAGCATCTCTTGACACACATGACGCTACAAATAAATTTTGTGGGTAAACTACCAAGATTTAAAAAAAAAAAAAAAGCATTGTTTTCCTACCATATCGTGGACATTTCAAACCGAATAATGTAAAAAGAATCAGAGTGGTAGCATCTACGTAAATGTTGACGTCTTTGATGCCCAATGGATTCCTCTGGATGACTAGGGCTATAGGGGTTGGCAACACCGGCTCCTAAGATGTAAAAAAGATAAAGAAGATATTTTAAATAAATCACACTCAGAATTTGCTATTAGTGTTATTAGTGCAAGATGAGAACACCTAACATTTTCGCTGCAAATTTATTCCGGGGTACTTTCAGGAAGACACAAAGGAAAATGTGTTTCTTCTCCTTTCGAATCCCCCCACGACCCCGAAAAAGTTCAGGAATTGAGTGAGTTAGTGAGTGATGATATTTATTTTCTTACATTTCCTTTCGTCTTTTCATAACAGTGTGTGTGTGTGTGTGTGTGTGTGTGTGTGTGTGTTAATTATTATTATTATTTTTTTTTACCTTATTGATGAAATCCTTCTCGTTTACGTCAGTGGAGTGTCAGGTAACATGCAGCCACTATCAAATCTGTAAAGTTAGTAATGAAAAATATATTTGTGTTATAAGTAAACAGATAAGGGTAAAGTCAGATTATGTACTACCAACATTTCTAGGCTTTCACTGGAATGCATGACAAACACACTCAAACTATTAAAAAAATGAATACTGACTTGATAGGCCTACATTTATAAATACAGTAAAAAAAAAAAATAAATAAATAAATAAATAATTTAAAAAAAATAATAATAGAATAAAAATAAAGATAGACACAAATATAAGTATAATCAATTACATGATTAACGATAAAATATGATCAACAGGCACGTACCTATCGTCAGAACTTGCAACTTTCCACTACAGCCTGCCCGATTTCAGAGTCTCTGGTGATCCATCCGTCACACCCTCAGGAGAGTCTCTGGATCCAAACAAAGACAATTATGCGATTAATATAAGATTTCAAACAGCAAATATAAATAAAGTTGTACTCGTGTGTGGTCATCAAGCTTGCCTCGATATACATTTTCCACATTCCCATTTGTTGCTTGATTAGGCCCTTAAATTTGAGATATTTAAAGGCAATAAAGTGGCCTAGTATTTAGAGCACCACCTCAAGTCCTCATTTACTCAATCTTGCCCCTTCCTTTAATCACGGAACACAACATTATTTGAGCAATGTAGTCTGATAAAATATATCAAATTGATTGATAACAC
>CALNVZ010003426.1:1039282-1050731 GCA_940671915.1 Paracentrotus lividus | reverse complement strand
TGAAAAAGAACACATACACTTTGACTTCTTCTTCTTCTCGAGTCCTAGCTCCTATTCTTCTGTTTGATTTGTATATTATACCCGATTACATTTTAAAGATCATCAGGCGCGGATCCAGGGGGGGCCGACGGGCCCGGGCCCCCCCCCCCCAAAAAAAAAAAAAAAAAAAAAAAAAAAAAGGAGGAGAAAAAGGGAGAAAAAGGGAAAAGGGAGAGAAAAGAAGAAAAAGAAAAGAAGATAAGGGAAAAGCCCCATGTTTGTACAATATTCGCAAAACTTCATTCAATAGACGTGCGAAATAGGCCCAGTTGGGTTCTAAACGACCATAACTAAGGCCTATAATGTGGGGAGGGTCCACGAGGCCGATTTTTCTCCATTTTTTAAAGAAAAAAGAAATACATTACTAACGAAAAGTAAAAATAAGGAAAAAATATTTAAGACTAAACTTTCCAATTCACCAAAAAAAGAGGCTCGTGGACCCTCGGCCTAGTGGCCCTCGGCCTCGATGGAAAATAGTCGGCTCGTGGGAATACTAGGAAGTGCCCCTTTATTTATTCCACATTTTTTCTTTTAAAACCCAACTTTTCGGCTCGCCATATACTAAATCATAATGCACAAATGCCAATTTGAGCTCCAAATTTTCGGCTCGCGCTTCGCGCTCGCACATAGGGCCTACCAATTTAGTAGGGTATATAATGCACAATTAACTCAAAATTTTCAGCTCACGCTTTGCGTTCGCGGATACTAAATTGGGTCTATAATACACAATTATCTAGAAAACAAAATAATACTAGAAAGTACCCCTTTATTTATTGCATATATCTTTTAACCCAATTTTCGGCTCGCGCTTCGCGCTGCGGATACTAAATAGGGTCTATAATACACAATTATCTACAATTCTTATGTTAGAAAGTGCCCCTTTATTATTCTATATAGCTTTTTTTGTCAGCTTTTGTTGTTTCAATTTCATCCCCACCCTTGCACAATTCGAAATTTGCATGTTCGCAAACAATGCGTCGTGTTCACCCAAACGTAAAGACTTACCACACAAAAAGGGTACCAGAAGATGCGAGAGGAGTTACTCTTTCAGAATATGTAAAATAATTTGGGGTTTATAAATTGGTTTTCTTTTTATTGAAATTTTTCTAGGTGTATTGTTTTTTTGTTTTTTTTACTCACTCGGTATATACAGTGTGTTCCTAAAAATAGGTAACCGAAGTTAAAAGGTCAGTCATTTCAAAAGTATATGATTTATTTGTGTGATTTGTTCACTAAAATACAAGGTAACTCATCAGCTTTAATTCGAGACATTGCTTATGTCCAAACTGTAATGGGACACAGAGTTAGGGTCCTTTAAATGTGATAGGTACAAGACCCATTTTTTCCAAGTTTTTTCGTTTTGGGGTATGAAACCAACTTTTTAATAAATTTTTGGTTTCATAGTTTCGGGGGGTTTTGTCACACAAAGTTTCAATGAAATGAAATCTCATTTGTCAAAGGACCTGTCTCACTGGCAATGACGTGGGTTCTCGATTATTCATGAGTCTCTGCAGTCTCGGAGAGGTCGCTGCAACGTCACCTGATTCTGCAAGAAGTCGCGAGAAAAATCAACCAAATGTCAAACACGTCCAATCTTTTAGTAGACTTCTTTAATACGCGAGCAAGTCTCTGTGACGTCTTTGCGGGGTTGCCATGACGTCCTTTAAGTATCCACGACGTCGTAGAGACGTTGTCGGAACTTGCTAACGACTAAAAGAAATCGAACGGGCTAATAATAATTTTTACTTGCTGGCATCTTAAAGAAGTCTACTAAAAGATTGAACATGTTTGACTTTTGTTCCATTTACCCTCAACGCCCTGAAGTCTCAGGAGACGTCACCACGACGCCTCCACGACACAGGAGACTCATAATTGTGAACCCATCTCATTGCCATTGAGATAGGTCCTTTGACAAATGATATTGTATTTCATTGAAACTTTATGTGACAAAACCCCAAAAAACTATGAAACCAAAAATTTATAAAAAGTTGGTTTTATACCCTAAAAACGAAGAACTTGGAAAAATGGGTTTTGTACCTATTACCTTTAAAGGACCCTAACTCTGTAACCAATTACAGTTTGGACGTAAGCAATGTCTCAAATTAAAGCTGATGAGTTACTTAGTATTTTAGTAAACAAATCTCAAAAACAAACCCATATACTTTTGAAATTGGAAAAAAAAAATTATAATAATACATGATACCATAGTGTACACACACTAATATTTATCATTAATCAGATTGTTTCAATGGATAATCATGGATAATCAAACTGCAAATTTACTCACAAAAAAATACAATAATTGCTACAGAAACAGACTACATGGAAATGCAGACAAATATTCCCTGGTTACAGCTGATTTTAATGTTCAGACTTACCGTAAACTCAGACGAGATCTTAGAGAGCATGACCATCGGTCACAATTGCCATTACCATTGGCCATTACGAACGGTTAGTCATAAAAAAGTATACAATATTGACAATCCAACTAAAGGGAGTCCGTTTTGTAAATGATATTTTAAAAGCAGATGGATCATTTCTGTCATATTATGAATTTCAACAGAAGTTTAATTCGCAAACAAACTTTCTTCAATATTATGGCATGTGTAATGCAATTAGATTAGGTTTTGATAAAAAATACTATACCGAAAGTAATGGAACCTGTATAATTCCCGAAGTATTGCAATTGATATTGAAAATGAAAAAAGGGTGTTCACATATGTACCAAACATTTTTTAATAATAACATAAAAAAGTGCAAAAGTCTTACAAAATGGAAACATCATTTTGACCTTGAGGAAAAGAAATTGAATTGTTATTATCTGAGTCTATTTCAATCGACTGTTGATATAAACATGAAATGGTTTCAATTTAAGATTTTGAATAGAATTCTCTACATGAAAAACATCTTGTTAAAACTTAACATAGTTTCAGATAATATATGTACATTTTTTAAGAACGCAAAAGAAACTATATAAATAAACGCATATATTTTTTACGTGTCCTTACTCAAATGGTATATGGTTAAACTTTGAATTGTGGTTATCTAACCACAATATAACTATCAAAATTACAAACGAAAAAATAAACTATTTGGGTTTCAAGGACAAAATAACAATGCTTTAAACTGTATAATGGTGGTCATAAGAAGGGAAACAGCAAAGTGTAAAGACTGTTTGCCTTTTTTGACAATATACAGTCTGTGTAAAAAAAAATCGTACAGTCGGGGGACTAATCATTTAGGTGTGAAAACTTTTCATATAATGCGTGCTTGTGGTATCAAATTAAAGCCAAAAGATTTTTCTTGCTGATGCTCTTTGTCCTGTATAATTTGCTTTAGTAAAACAAAAGTTATGCTAAGTTTTATGCGACGAGGAACAAATCGAAATTACGCACGTCTATTGTTCTGGAGTGCCGAATTCACGGTCATTATGCGAAATCATACACAAAGGCATGGGACGGCGTGCGAAAAAAGGATTATTCTTGATTGTAGAAAATTAGTCATATCTCAAAAAATACTGCATCAAATGTGATGAAAAAAAATTGCAGAAGAAAGTTTGATTTTCTAGCTTTATGAAAATACAAAACAATACCAGGTTGTTATTACACACAAAAAATGAGAACTTGCATATATGAGTGATCACACTCAAATATCCATGTATTTTTGACAATATAGTGACACACATCCATATAAGTCAAAGTAATAGGTGGTAACCTATTGTATTATAATTTCCCGATAGATATTTAGGGGGCAATTGGGGATTATTGGAAAATTAGGAAAAAAGGGGTGTTTCATAGACCAAACTTTTATAAAATAACATAAAAAGTGCAAAAGTCTTACAAAATGGAAACATCATTTTTGGAACTTGGGAGGAAAAGAGAAATTGAAATTTGTTAATTATTGAGTCTATTTCAATCGGGACTGTTGATATAAACATGAAATGGTTTCAATTTTAAGATTTTGATAGAATTCTCTACATGAAAAACATCTTGGTTAAAACTTAACATAGTTTTCAGATAATTATGTACATTTTTTTAAGAAACGCAAAAGCAACTATATAAATAAACGCATATATTTTTTACTGGCCTTACTCAAATGTATATGGTTAAACTTTTGAAATTGTGGTTATCTAACCAATATAACTATCAAATTACAACCTGAAATAATTACTTATTTTGGGTTAAAGGACAAAAATTTGTTCTTTAAAGCTTTATGTACATGAACTGGGATTATTATACTATGATATAATTGCGTAGTCAAAGAGAAAACAGGTGTGTATACGTGCATGGCACTGTGATGAAGGAGGGATTGGGAGTACCACTTAGTCTTGATTTACCCAGCTCAAAACCTCCGCAATGGTCACATAACATTATTTATATGAAGCTTGATTATGAAGGAGCATTCCACTTATTAGGAAGGAGTTATGACAAACATTGGAGCAAGGCGGGGTAAGTTAATCTTTATCCTATTGGTCTCGTTCGTCCCACTTTAATTGTGTTCTTATCTATTTTTGTCGGATTACAATCAATATAGATATTGAGATATTTTGTTATTACACGATCATCGTTAACTTCGTGGTGATGTTTCACTATTTATTATTTTTATAAATATATTAAAATTATTGCCAGCCCCGATTATCACGACAAAGGAGCTGTACACATTACGTGCAGGATAATCGTTGTAGTTACATGAGAGCTATACACCAATTACACTAACTAATAACGCGTGTAAAAGTGTACAAAAAGGTGTAAAATTCTTATATCAACAGTTGATTAAACAGGTGTTGTGTAATAACTTTACACAAAGAGTTGGAAAGGTTCTATAGTAAACAGCGGTTGGTTAAAAGTATTAGAAGCCGAAGAATGTGTATTTTTTTTTAATTTATTTTTTTAAATGCTTTTAATTTGTTTATACACACATTTAACAACGTGTATAAGCTCTTCAGTCGGAAGTGTCAGAAGTTCGGTTTAACATATTACATTGTAATTTGATTTTGATAGGATTACATGATATTGGAAGTGTGGAACAATGCCACCTCGTTTTATAAAGAGTAAGTCTATATAAGAGATTTCTTTAAATTAATATTAATCTACCGTCTCTTGCTTCACATTGGGGTTGTGTTATGTCCTGTTATTCCCTCAACTATAATTTTGTTAAATTGTAAATAAGTAATGTTAATATTAAATTGTGTATTGAAACGCGAATAAAATTCATGCTCCCGAATTAGCTGAGAGACTTGTCTTTATGTCCCAAGAACGGCCTGTGAGCTATTGTTCAATTACCGCTGTAGATATAACGTCCCTAGCTAAATCTGTAACTATTCATTTGCTCCGAGGCGATTCAAGTAGCTATTTGCATAGAACCTGCATTAAAAGCCCGAAAGATATAAAGTCAACTTCGCAGATAACTTAAATGTATGCAATGGGATCCATCGTGTGCAGAGATTGCACACTTTTTAGATACAAATTTGAACAAAACAAAGGAAATTGACCAGTTGATACAACTTATGGGGATGAACTAAATAAAAAGTAAGCAAGCGTATAAAATGGGGATCGACAGAGACCGCCTCTGTCATGCTTGTATAGTAATCAGGATTCATTTGGTCTCAAATTACTAATCCGGACGGAAATCCTCAAGTGAATCAGATATTCCTTATGCTTAATTTATGTCAATATTTTTTATCTTACAGATATTATTTCCGCTCCCTTATCACAGGGTTCCTTTTATCTTCATAACTGCAAATAATAGATTCAATAATTGGACATGGCCATATTTAGAAATAGCGGCAATAAGTAATGCAAAGCACATCTGTAATAAAATTTTTAAATAACACGTAAAGAGCTGACTTCCAAATTGACAGCCAATCCAATGTGATGAAAACCTGAGGTGAATGATAATCCTTGACAATGCAATGTTTCAGACTTGTATCTGTCTAGTAACAAATGTCTGAAGACCCATAAATTCCAGAGAGCAATTTTTTACAAAATGTACTGTTTTGAATATCAGCTTCCACAGATATCTGACAAAGTTTGGCAAAACAAAATGCCCCTTTTGTTCTTAGATAGGTGGACAAAAAGTGGATCTACGCGCCCCCCTGTAAATCCAAAATCTCTTCATGTACAAACAATAAATAATATTCATATAAGCTATTAATAAAAAGCAATTGGTAAAGAAACAATATTTTTTCTCAGAGAACTTTCGCTTTCTCTAAGATTTGGTATTTGTGAGCAATAGTCCTTTTGCCCATATCGTAGTAGCATTTCTAATAGCTGAACTACAGTCTGTGTCAAATACAATGGTACAGTTTGGAAAACATTTTTTTTTATAGTATGAAGATTACACACAAAAAACAAGAACTAGTTTCCATGAGTAAACCCGTTTGCTACTCTTGCAGGTGAGCGGCTTTATTCGGTATATATCACGTATTTTTTAACTTCAGAATGTGTTTCTGTTAAAGTACACTCCCGCTTCTTGCAGAACATAGTAAAGGTTACTAGGGATACTGCATAGAGAAAAGAATTATGGAATATAATATACTTTTTTTCTTGAGTATCCCCTAGTAAGCTTTACTGTTTCAATTAACGTAATACATTGGTGCAAGTGAAGTTTCTCTCAAACTTGGGTACGCGCTGTCGTGGATGTCGGGTGAGATACAACTAACAAATACGAAGTAAAGTGAGATTGCTGAGAAATTTCTAATATAGCCTGTAATTCACGGTAGATGATAATACTACGACACGTCTTCGTTCAGTTGTCCCCCTCCTCGGGGCCCCCTTTCGGCTCAGCTCACTACTTTCAAAAGCGCTTCCACGGCCCATGCTTTGGTGATTGCATAAAAAATCAGTACAAAAGAAAACATGCCCAATGAGGCTGCGGATACAAATACTACACCACCTTGTACTGTATGACTAACAATGGCAGTAGGCTTCTAAACAAAAGAACCATGCCATGATCATTTCAGTACATCTCAACAACCTTTTGTGCTTGCCTAACAAGGCAGTACAAAAGAAAACATGGGCGCATGTTGATACAGTTAGATAACCCTATTGGAGCTTGCCTACTAAAGCAGCACAGAATATAAGCAATCTTTACAATGAAACGAGAAAAACCCCTTTGAGCTTGGCTTAAAACATTGCTAAAGAAAACATGCCATTCTCTGAATACACGAGATAACCCCTTTATGCTTGTCTACAAGCAGCACAAAAGAACGTTGGGTAGATCCCTCTATATATATAACACCTCTGTAAATTCGCCTGGGTTCGCAAACCAAGTGAGATATACCCCCTTAAGTGCGTACATGTTTAGAGGGCGGAACATATAGAGTTACACTCTGTGAGCAGAGGATCCGAGAAGCGGAGAGCCTTGCATGCTCTTATTGTCTTTTGGGTGAGTCCTTTTCCTCCTTTTGTCTGTTGTTTGCCCGTGTTTTTATATGATATTTGGAATGTTTTCGATGATATACATCGTCCTGATAAACTAACACTAAGATTAACATGGCCATTGGATTTCCCATTATTTGTCAGTCATGTTCCAGGTTCACAGTTTGAGTAATTTGATGCATAATGGTCAAGGATCATCAATGTGCCTTGGCTTTGTAGGTGAAAGTTGATGGCAACTGAGAAGTGAGTAATGCGTGTATTGGTTGAGAGAATTGATGCACTTGAGTGTGTATATCATCCGTAACATTCCAAATATCTTATTAAAAACAGGCAACAACAAACAAAAGGGAATAGGACTCACTAGTTGAGTATCGCTTTACATACTCAGAGATTCAGTAAGTAAGGTTGCACAAACTATCACAACGCAACGTTGATTGAGCTTTTAACCTAACTCTCTGAGTATGTAAGCGTTACTACTAGATTAGTTTGTGCAATCTGTACTCAAACCAATTAGTTATGTTACTTTGCTACAATGAAATGTAGTTAATTAATAACTCATTTTGGTGTGTCGTATATTGTCAAATTTAAAAATACTCGATTTAGGTGTGTTTTCAAAGTAGCTCTTATTGAGTGAAAGCACTATGGATGTGGTGTCAGTATATTGTCAAAAATACATGGATATTTGAGGTGTGATCATCATATATTGCAAGTCTCATTTTTTGTTGTGTGTAATAACAACTGGTATTTGTTTTGTATTTTCATGAAAGCTACAAGAAAATCACAAAAGAACTTTCCGTAACTTGTTTTTTTCATCCTTCTTTTTTTCCCCTGTCTTTCTTTTTTTCTGTTTTTTCTTGTCTGCATTGTTTTTTTTTGTTTTTTTAGTTTTTTTTTTGTTTTTTTTGTTTTTTTTTTTTTTTTCGTTTTTTTTTTTGGTTTTTTTTTTTTTTTTTGTTTTTTCTTTTCTTGGTTTGATTTGTTTTTTTTTTTTCTTGTTTTTATTCTTTTTTTTTTTTTGGTTCTGTATTTTTATATTTTTAATATTTTTTTATAGGTTCAATATTATTACTCTGTGTATGCATGTATTTTGAGTTTGATGGGATAAATGAACTTATAAATGTTTCCCTCACAGCATATCAATATCGAATATCAAAAAAATTCACTTTTTTCGCCTACGCCGTCCCATCTTGGTGTTGATTTCGCATAATGACCGGGCATGAATGCTAGAGGACAGCTCACAAAACATATGAGTAGACGTGTCGGTAAAAAAAATATATTTGGCGACTTATGAGTAGAAATCCTAGGGCGTTTCGTCAGAATAAAACTTTTATGTCCATTAAGCTATACTATTTTTGTTTTACTAAAAAGTATTGTCGAATGAATTAAAATATACACGGAAACAAAGAGAAGACCCATAATACCAGCAACGAAAATCAGGTTTTGGCTTTAATTTTTGGATACCACTAATGATCTACACAAGACATTATACACAAATGAAAAGTTTTCAACACCTAAAATGGAGATACTTAGCTCCCCTGTCCCGATGTACGATTTTGCTTTTTTTTTAATCGAACGGAGACTGATTAGCGTAATACTTGGTCAAAAAGGCAAATCAGTCTTTAAACTTTGCCTGTAATCCACCATATCACTATTGTTATATGTATCCAACATTATATTTGGGACAATATAACAGTGTTTGACAAAGGCATTCGATTATCTTTGAGTCCTTGAAACCCACCATAGAATAGGTTTTTATTTTTCTTTTTTCTGTTCATCTCTCGAATATAAATGGGTCTTGAATTATGTTATTAGGGATTGTGGTTAGAAACTAACCAACATTCAGAAGTTTAAACCATATACCCAATTTGAGTAGGTACAACGTAAAAAAAATATATGCGGATTTATTTATTATAGTTTCTTTTGCGTTCTTAAAAGGTAAAATATGTACATATTATTTTATCTGAAACTATGTTAAGTTTTTAAACAAAGTATAGAATTTTTTTTGATCACAAATTGATAGATAGAATTCCTACTTACATCAATAAATACGCTTAAAATTTGAAAACGCATATTCAATGTTATATCAACGAGTAGATTGAAATAAGACTCAGATAATAACATTCAAATTATTTCCTACAGCAATCAGAGAGAGGTTTCAAAAATTGTATGTTTACCATTATTGTATAGTACATACTTGTCACTATTTTTTCTATTATGGGAGGTTTATAATCTAATTAAAAAAATTGATTTAGGTCACTAAATATTGTGAACATGGGTCTCCTTTTTTTTGGCTATAATGGTTCAAAATCAATTGCAATAACCTTTCGGATGAATTTATACATGGTTCCATTACTTTGTCGGTATAGTATTTTTTACATCAAAACTAATCTAATTGCATACACCATGCCAATAATATTGAAGAAAAGGTTTGTACTCTCGGCGAATTAACTTGCTGTTGAAATTCATAATATGACAAGAATGATCCATCTGCTTTAAATATATCATTTACTAGTGGAAGTAACTGAGCTTTTACATACCCAGAGGACAGTTAGCTAAAGCTCATCACAAACTTGGCGGGTGTGGCATGAACGTTGGTGCACCTTACTTATGGAACTCTCTCTGGGAGTATGTAAACTAGCGTTACTCACACTAGGCCGCCTCCTATTCCTTTGGTTTGTCTTGGTTTGCCCTGTTTTATAATGGGATATTGGAATTACGGATGATATACAATCAGTGCATCATTCTCCTCAAACCAATACACTGCATTACTCACTTCAAGCGCTAATCAATTCACACAACACACAACACATTGCATTCGGACCAATGGCACTCAAATTTACTCACAACTCTAACATGTACTGACAAACAGGTATCCAGGGAAATCCATGCATCGTTAATACTAAGTTGTCTAGTGTTATCAGACGATGTATACAATCATCGAACCAAATTCCAAAAAATATTCATTATAAACCAAGGCAACACCAACACAGACAAAGGGAAACGGAACTCACCCAACAGACAATAGAAGCATGCGCCTCTCCGCTCCTCCCACCAACTCCCCTCCCCAGCGATCGTATCTCCGCACACCAAAGCAGGTAACTCTAAATACTGGTCAGCAAACACTAAAACATGTACCGCACTCTAAGGGGGTAATCATCACGGTTGCGACACGCAGGCGAATTTACAGAGTGTCTATATATATACCAAGAGGATCTACCACGTTCTTTCTTGTGCTGCTTTGTTAGACAAGCATAAAGGGAGTCCTTATCCCTCGACTTGTAAATCAGAGAACATAGGCATGTCTTCCCTTTAGCAATTAGCTTTGGTAAGCCCAAGCTCAAAGGGGTTTCTCGTTGTATAAGAATTGGCATATATCTTTTGTGCCTGCTAGTTCAGGCAACACAAGGCTCAATAGGGTCTACTCTAAACCATGTATCAAACATGGCACAGTTTTCCCTCCTTGTACTGCATTGTTAAGGAAACGCACAGGGGTTGGTACCTCAGCAAGAATGATCATCACGGCATTTTTCTTTTGTAGGCAACCTAACTGCTTGTTAGGCCCACAAGTACAGGTGAGGTTTATTGTTGGTATTGGCATGTTTCTTCTTGTACTGATTTTTATGCATCACAAAAAGCAGGGGCCGTGGAAGCGTTCCCATTTAGCAAAGTAGATCAGAGCCTGCAGACCGAAGGGGGCGCGGGGGCGGCTTGACGACAAGTAAACGTGTCGTAAGTCCTTACTCATCCCACTAGTATAAGAATACAGGTACATATACAAGAATTTCTCAGCCTACAATTCTCCAACTTTACTGCGATCCTGTTAGTGTTCTTCACCGATCCATACCCCACAAGCCGTACCCAAAGTCTGAAGAGAACAACAACAAGCATCACTTCGAACAACAATTATCATTTCACCGATTGAACATCCACAGTACAACAGTTACTAAGGGACACTCCAACGAAACACAAGTAATATACAAATACTCAAATAATTTTTCTATTCCTTGAGTACTCTCCCTTAGTAACTTATC
>CALNVZ010003426.1:939407-1039257 GCA_940671915.1 Paracentrotus lividus | reverse complement strand
GAGTGCTTCACTCAATAAGAGCTAACTTGAAAACACACCTAATCGAGTATTTTAAATTGACAATACTACGACACCCAAAATGAGTTATTTAATTAACTCATTAATCATTGAGTACATAACTAATTGGTTTGAGTACAGATTGCACAACACTAATCTAAGTAGTAACGCTTAACATATCTCAGAGAGTTAGTAAATGCCAATCAACGTTGCGTGTGATAGTTTTGTGCAACTTACTTACGAATCTTCGAGTATGTAAAGCGTTACTCACTAGTGAGTCCTATTCCTTTTGTTTGTCTGGTTTGCCCTGTTTTAATAATGGATATTGGAATTACGATGATATACACATCAGTGCATCATTCTCTCAACCAATACAGCGCATTACTCACTCTCTCAGGCCTATCAATTCACACAAACCAACACATTGCATATTCGGACCATGGCATCAAATTAACTCAAACTGTAACAGAACGCAAAGTAGGTCCGCAGTGAGATCCGCGGAATTTTCACATATCGTATTTCCTACCATATTCACCACCCGCACGCCGTGCAATATGCACTCAAACCTAAGCATCTCGGCTCCTCGCCTAGATCCCATACACGTCTCTCCCCACTCGCACTTCCGCTATCATCTCTCATCAGCCGTCCCGCATTCGCCTTGCTCTCCGCACACGACGCCATATTCCCCGCGGTCCGATCGCGCCCGTTCGCTTTCCACCATACGCGCTTAAAAATCCCGTTCATCTTTATCTTCCTCCATCTATAAGCATCCTCTCACCCCACAGTCTCTCTCAGCACTCCGCCAATTTTCTCTGCCATTCCGACATTCTTTCACCAGCCCCTTCGCATTCGCAAAGCTGTCAATCGCCGGCTTTAATTTCCCTCGGCTGGAGCCTTCCCATCATCCAGATTGCACTCCCGCACCTCAAGTATTCTATTCGATATTCACATTTCACCTCCCGTATATCCTCACACGTCCCCGATTTTCAACGTGACCTCACTAATCGCGGTGATCACAACCTCCTCACGTCACCATATGCCAGTCATCCTCTTCTCTTCACTCAACCCTATCCGGAGAGATATTCCAATCATATCACACCCGCGCCAGGCATCCGCTCCGCCCCGCCGACATCACACTTCCATCTAATCTATATAAAACATAAGTAGAGATTAAATATATAAAATAAAAATATAAATAAGAAAAAAAGACATATACGTTCTGTATGTTTGGATTGACTGATGATGATAATAACGATGTGTATTTTGGTGGTCAACAAAACTTTATGTACTCCATAACCGAACAACCCTTCGTTTTTTTTCTTTCTTTCTTTCTTTTGAATCATATTGGCCTTTAACTCTTAACATGGTCCACCTTATTTATAGGGAAAAAAGTAGTCTTTCTTTTTAAATATTTTTAAATGGTATGAAATAGTCTTGCGTGGTGTAAAATGCTGAAATCGAATCCACAAGACACAAATACAACGACTGTGCTGTTTTGGAAAGCATAATACTGCCAGCATTAAAGAAAAATTAATTATTAATTGTATACTATGTAAATTGCCAAAACGGTCCGGGCACGCTAGGGTTTAGGTTGATTTTGACTTTGAATTATCTCATTCCAAACATAGAATGTAGAAAACATAAGAATTTTTAATCAATCTTATTATGTTTTTGTAATATTCTGTGCTATTTGTAAGTCTTTTTTGTTGTAAGAATCGTCTTCAGCATTTTTTCATGTTTTTAACCAAAATGATACTGGCGCTATAGCTTTTCCCGATCAGTAAAATCTATCTCCGATCAATTTGAATTTCTTAAAAGACTTTCGTCAGAATGTGATGCGATTAAAACTCTCAACGTTTATATCAATTGAACGATTGCTCACTCATGGGTATGGTTGTAATTGAATGAACATGAAACGATTTTTGATTGCAAGATTGTTAAAATTGACGGGGAATATATTCATTTATATATTAATAATTTATCATTGAAGCAACTGTGCATCATTTAGCCGACAAAGCAACAAGGTAATAGCATGGATTTAAACAGAAAACACGCAGGCTCGCTTGTAAAATAAGGATTACTTCTGCTACACATTCTAAATCAATTGTTGCGTTGATGCAGCGGGTCCCTGCGGGGTAGAACAGGTAGATATGTTCTTTGTAATTAAACTCACAAGCAACAGAGAATGCCAGCCTCAGATTACATGCATCTCTACATAGGGTACCTCCATACGTTGAAATCATTGGAAATAATTTTTTCACGTGCTGTGTCAAGTGGGACCTAATGCCGATGAAGTTACTGCTTTGCCGAAGCCAGTTGTTTGTGATGCAAAATAGCAGTGTTTCAACATGTTTTGCTTTCTTTGGCCTTGAAACTATTTTGGTCTTCTGAAAGAATATTTTCCTTCTATTGAAAAAGCGTGACAAGGTATGAAGTCGTTTCGTTTATTTTATGGTTTTGTATGATAGACCAGTTTACTAACATATTCAATTTATGCATATTTTTTCCTGGCGAATTTAGTACAAGGTATTCGCAACCCTGTATAAAGAATGAAGTACAATCCATGGATCCAGTTTGCATACTAGTTGTTGCACTGTCGGCAAGGCTCGGCAGCTTTCAGGTTTGTCAAGAATAACCTTTGTTTTAAAAAGTATGCATAAAATTTGAAAATGTTAGTACCTGGTCTATTCAAGATCACGATCATGTTCAACATGTTGATGTTCAAGTTATTGGTTTTTATTCTCGAGGGTGATATTTGTAGGTATCAATATTGTCTCGAACAATAGGTTGACGTATTTAAGTAGGCCTATAACTTATCATCTTCGAGAATACCCATATCATTCTATCTATGGTAAATGTAATGCTAACAGTCCACAGACCACTTGCGTTGAGTTACGTCGCGTTGCGCAAAAAATTATTTTCTTTTTTTGCCGGCCCCACGGATGCCTTCCCATCATATGTCTTGCAGTGGAAATAGTGATAATTTCATTCATCCAATTAAAAAAAAAAGAAATACATAAGGAAATTATAGAATAGAAAATTAAAGAAGGAATAAATCAACAATATACGTAACTAACGTAAGTGTCTGTGTGACTGTAGGATAAATTAAACGTATACCATGTGCGGCATTAATCGTAATTAAACAAGGCGCGTCCATTATCTAAGAGGCCAGCGCAACAAAAGTGACGTTGGTAATACGGTGAGAAGCGGCAGAACTTACAGCTGGCGCATAATAATTGCTGTCACAATTCGCGTAAGAAGCCTTCCTCCAGTTGAATGGTATTGTCCGTCGGTTGGCAATCTGTCTGGAGATGAAAGAAATTGTGAATTTTATCATGTTTGTTAGTTATAGATTCTCCAACAGATGAGGAAATACACATTTGGCAAGCTTATACATTATTGTGCGAAGGTTTAATCAGAATTGGCATCATATAGGCCGCGGATTCCAAGAAATCGCTTTTCGGGGCCTGATTGTCTGGGGCAAAGAGGCTCTTTATGTTTACCTGGGCCGTGTAAGTTGCATTGTGTGACTCCGGGCTGCGTCAGCTAATTCACGGACATATAAATTGGTCGGCTTGCTCAAAACAATGACTAGATTGTGAACCTTGTCAACAAGTCTTGTGAAGACGCCGTTCACACATGTTCATGCGCTATGCATGTGATAAGCGTAAATATTGACTAGGTCGAGAAAGAACCTCTTATGTTATGTCAAAGTGACAGGACTTTTTAATCATTAAATGTATGTACCATCTCCGGAAAGCTGAGAATTCCAAGCTTTTAATTGCCTTGTGAACAATTAAGCTGTAATAGTTAATGCGGCATCGAGGATCAAAATGCAGCGTATGAGCTATTTTGAGAGCAAAATATTCCATATGTCAGGAATTTGATCTGACAGGCTTTCGATTGACACAAGTCGACGAGGACTTTTTTTTTCCCTTTGGCAATAAGTTATTCTGTTTTGAAATTCAGCTCTTAGCGTAGGGGGAGACCGGGGACAGTTGTAACGTGGGCAATTGTAAACAGGGGCTCCCATCCAGCAGAAACACGCTACAAACTAAATTTGTACAGGCAGTGCGCTTTCATCGCTCCTCATGTGTTTGAGTATAGCAGATTTAACGTGCTTCGTGGAACTTCTACAGCAATCGTTTTTTTTTTTTTAGTAGGAAAGTAATATTTCACATTACCAATTGTTTTTCTTCTGGCAAATATGTGATGAGCTAATGCGCTGTATTTGTTATATATTTAGAAATTATGTTCTTAGGCCATCATTTTGCTAACGTTTCAACGCTGATACACCAGGCTAAGATAGAAAAATATCTCCAAATACGTGATGCGTCACGTCGAAATGAGAGACTAAGTCGCGATTTTTGAATCCTTTTTATTTGATATTATTGATGCCTGATTCATATGCCTTGATTTGATATATAACCCGACTGTAAGATTAAATAGAAGTGGAGATATTTAGCCTCTGAACGCGAGGATGAAATTGTCTCTTTGGAATCAAAATCCAGAGAAAAACGTCTGCCGAAATTTGACTTCCGTTTGACTCCGCGCCAGAAATGAAACATTTTGTACCGTTTATCACCGAAATGCCCTAGCAACCACTTGTACAAAGGTAGCCTTACAATGAGGAGGCTGCATTCAGGTATACAGAGAAAATACTCCGTCCTGTCACGCATGATTCGAGCAAGCGCAGCAAGCCGGAACAACGGCGATGTTGTTAAATAACATTCAATCTCTCCAAAAAAAAAAAGAAGCTGATTTGGTTAGTTGTTTTATATCTTCGTCAATAATAAAAACGTCATGCGTCTTTCTAATGTTTAAGAAAAGCCGCTCTTTAAGAAAAATGTTTACGCAATCCTGGCGCTAAATTAGTAGAAACAAAACTATTTAAAACTCTTTTTTGGGGTTTTTTCATTTTGCGTTGCGTTCTTTGAATGTCAAATCCGCGTATATACTCTTACTCATAATAAAGCGAGTCCATTTTGATCTGAACTCTGTTGGAAATTTTTGAACAATAATAATGTCTATAGACTAAATTATTTTGTACAGTGGGCTTATGCTTTGTTTATATTTTTGATAAGTATATGGTAGAGATAAGCCTCCAAATGTTTATATAATAATTTGGGCCCCGGCCCTACAATTGTTTAGAATTTCCTCTGATCCCGTTTTATGAGTGGCTAGGTTAGCTTAGACAATAAAAATACAAACGTAAATGATTTGTCGATCTCGTCTTTTATGAGTCAAACTTGTTATGCAGTATAAGAAGATATTAATAATTTTTTAAGAATGAATATTTTAAGAGTCAATCGTGATTTTGTTTCGTCGTGTTTAGTAAAACGCTACTTTCTTAGAACACGTTATTTGTAAATAACTGCAGAGACTTTAACCTAAATACTTGTATCAAGAAGTATTATCAGTCAACCTCTTTTGTATGCTCTATGTTCCTATGAACCAAATTTGTTTATAGGGAGGTTAATTCCCATCAAGACAACGATATCGCGGCCCTAAAATAAAATGCTGAATAACACTTCATTTGGACCAGATAGCTAGTTCAAGCAATAGTAGCTTTTCTCCCCACATAACCCCCTTCCCCCACGCGATTGTTAGATTTGACATTCGTGTTGCGTGCTCCGCTATCCCGGATGAAACAGCTGTTATTCACAGCAGGTTGGGCATCTGCACGCAAATTTCCTGAATGCAGCTAATAAAGAGAGTTTAGTTCGCGTATTCGTCTCAAACGAACAAAGCAGTTGAAATCAGCACATAATGACCGTGACGTCCAATAAACACGCCATGCGTTGCTAAGGGCGGAGCTAAACGGAGAGGGGAAATGAGCGTGACGTTCGTTGTATGTCGGGAAATAAAATTATGACGAAAACATCGCGAAAAATGCTTTTTTACCACTTCCCGTTATCATTTTCATCATTTTTAACAGAGCAAAGATAAGCATGGTAAAAACCAGAAAAAAAATAAAAATCCTCAAATTTTGAGTTTTTTATTATTAGTTTGTCGATTATGACGGATTTTGCTCTGGCGAACTTCTCTCTCATTTCGACAAGACGTATCACATAATTAGTCGCACCACACAGGGGCTAATAGTAAATGCGTTTAGGAAATATTTTTGCCCGTACCTAGCCGGGACAATTCAGCGCGCTGTCATAGCCCATACAGAGCACGTACTTTCTGCAATAATCCACTATGCCATGTATTACAAGTGGAAAATTATAATGTAACTTAATTCAACATTGTCATGTTTATAATAATTAGCTGATGTGGTTAATGTTGTTTAAATTTGGATCTTCAAGTGCATAGCTTTGATAAGAAAGCAAAATGTTACAAATTTATGTGTTACAATTGCCCGTCGTCTGTTACAATTGCCCCTGGTTTAGGGCAATTGGTACATTCGATCCTCCCGTGTTTTGAAATGAATAATGGCGTCAAAATAAACAATTTTCTTAACCCAAACCCTATTCATATGGAGTAGATATCTTCGTTTTACTTGGTTTTATGCAATATTAGTTATATAAGTTGATAATCAAATTTGGAAAAAAAAGTGTTACAATTGTCCGGTCTCCGCTATCCATATCATTGTGAACATTTCTTTGAAAGGTAGTTGCTCGCAAACAATAAAGAAAATAAAGTGAAAACTGTCAAAAACTAAAAAAGTCAATGGGCAATTCGCTTTGAGTAGAAATGGTAGCGCCCTCTTCTCTTAAGTTTTCAACTAGAATTGATATGGACCCAGATGTTTAAACGGGGATTTCATGAAAGGACTTGTCGGAGGACGTTTTATACGACAAATTTGCTCTCAGCCATCAGATACAAGCCATTTCAGTGCTTGTAACACTCTAGTGAGAAGCCAGTGATATTTGTTTCATGAAATTCCCGATGTATATCCCAAACTGAAATCTGTGTCATGTGATTTTTAAGGTTACTCGAGTAGTTGTTCAATACTTATCAAATCGATTTCTTCACCATTGGGACGCTAAGGAGTAGAGGTATCCTCCCGGGGCCATATGTCAAGCCTGTCTCAAATCAGCGCGGAGAGGGCGTCGCACTACGACTACTCATCGAGTTCCTTTATAGACAGGATCCTTATAAACTCGGTTGCAGTTGGTTAACAATATGGCGAATTTTCGTTTGTAACCAGGCCCCTGAAGGGTCCGCATCTTTGTGTGAATTTGAACGGTTCTATAAGCCACATTACATATTCATTTTGGTAGATGCTTCCATAGCCGCATATGCAATACGACGCAACTAAAAAGCAAAAGCGGAGCCAGTGTCGAGCATGCGCATTGAGAGAGGTCAAATGCGGGACAATTTTCATATATGTTTAATATAATTCATTGCGGGCATCGAAATTGACGAATCGGCGTCTTGAAAAGTTTTATGGTAATTTAGCAAAACCAGCTAGTAAAAGATAAACAATGACGTCACAATAAGGAAAACAATCGGGGGATGTCCCTGTACTTGCATTCCTTTATTATCTGGTCACACATCGCCCATTCTGCATATTCCTTTTCTTTCAATGGCGAGCTCTCTCTTCTTTGATGACCAAACAGCGTTCTTTGAAAGTTTATGGTTTTTTAGCACCAAGTGAAACAGTACCAATAGAGATAATTTTCGGGCTGTCCTTATTTTTTCTTCATATTTAAATGATTCGTCAACAACCCCCCCCCCATCTCTTTCTATCCATCGCATTTTTCTCTCTTTTACAGTATAATATTTATTGTAAGATATGCCACAGTAATAAATGTTCAAACGTATACATCTTCATCCAGAATATATCTCACAGTACTCAACGTTTTACGAGTTGTATCCTTCTTTCTCCATTAACTTTTGTCTACATATCGTTATCACCGGCTAGACTGTGGTAATTTATCATTTTATAAAATATCTTTAAATATAATGAATAACCATAAAGTTTTCTCAATTAGTTTTTCTCGATTAGTCTCTTATTCCACATTTACATTCACACAGCTTAATGGTTATTTCTCTTTTGCATATCGTATTTTCTTGCTCCTATCCTCTCCCTCTCTTCTCTCTCGCTCTCTTCCTCCTCTTCAGTCTACTATCAGTCTACAAAGACAAGTAACTTCAAATTGATTTTCCTTTTTTTTTTATTTATTTATTTTTTAAACATATCAATACTAATCAAGTGAGATTTCAAAAAATGTATATTTTGGGCATCTGAAATTAGTGTCATATTTTCGTGTCCTTTTTATTTGCAGTTAAATGTTCACAGGAAATGTATCATATGCAGGAAATTATTTCAAAAATTCAAATTAAGTAACTGTATTTTTTTCTGGTTAATAATTACTTTTTCGTGGCAGTTAGTCAGATTACAATATATAGTAAACGATGGATCAACTTGGTACTTTACATGTTCTGGAAGAGCGGGTGTGTACTTTTAACAGAAACACAGATTCTGAAGTAAAAATACGTGATATACGAATAAAAGCGCTCACCTGCAAGAGTAGCAAACGGGTTTTACTCATGGAAACTAGTTCTTGTTTTTTGTGTGTAATCTTCATACTATAAAAAAAATGTTTTCCAACTGTACCATTGTATTTGACACAGACTGTAGTTTCAGCTATGAAATGCTACTACGATATGGAAAAGGATATTGCAAAAACAAATCTTAGAGAAAGGAAGTTCTCGAGAAAAAATTTGTTTCTTTTTACCAATTGCTTTTTATTAATAGCTTATATGAAATTATTTATGTTTGTACATGAAGAGTTTGATTACAGGGGGCGCTAGATCCACTTTTGTCACTTCTGAGAAAAAGGCATTTGTTTGCCAAACTTTGTTCAGATATCTGTGGGAAAGTGATATTCAAAAGTACATTTTGTAAAAATTGCTCTCTGGATTTAGGTTTCAACATTTGTTCATAGACAGATACCAGTCTGAAACATGATGGTCAGGTATCATTACCTCAGTTTTCATCACAGTTGGATTTGGCGTCAATTTTGGAGTCGAGCTCTTTACGTGTATTTAAAAATTTATTCAGATGTTTTGATTATATTGCTTATTTTCATTGGCCATGTAATTTTGAATTATTATTTGCAGTTATGAAATAAAAGAACCCTGTGAAAGGGGGAAATAAATTGAAGAAAAAAAATATTGACAAAATAAGCAAAGGATATGATCATGGGATTCCGTCCGGATTAGAATTTGAGACCTCCTGATTACTAACAAGCATGACAAGGGGCTCTGTCGATCCCATTTTCGTTGCTTACTTTTTATTTAGTTATCCCCATAATGTTCCTGGTCAATTTCCTTTTTTGTTCAAATTTGTATCTAAAAAGTTGCATCTCTGCACCGTGATCCCTTGCATAATTATATCGCGAAGTTGATTTATATCTTTCGGGTTTAATGCCAGGTTCTATGAAATAGCTACTGATCGCTCGAGCAATGAATAGTTACAGATTTGAGGGACGTATATCTACACGGGTTTGACATAGCTCAGTCGATACAGCTCAGTAATCGGGAGCATGAATTTTATCGGTTTCAAATACAAATTTATTTATTAACATTACTTATTACATTCAACAAATTATGTGAGGGATACAGAATAACACAAACCCCAAGTGAAGAAGAGAGGTAGATAATTAGTTAAGAAATTCTTTTAGATTACTCTTTATAAACGAGTGGATTGTTCACACTCCAATATCATGTAATCCTATCAAATCAAATACAATGTATATGCAAACCGAATTCGACACTCCGACTGAGAGCTTTACACTGTAAAATCGCTGTGTTTAAAAAAAAAATAAAAATAAAAAAAAAATACACATCTTGCTTAAAACTTTTAACAACCGCTGTTTACTATAGGAACCTTCCAACTCTTTGTGTAAAGTTATTACACAACACCTGTTTAATCAACTGTTGTATAAGAATTTTACACCTTTTTTACACTTTTTACACAGCGTTTTAGTAGTGTAATGGTGTATAGCTCTCTGTAATACAATATATCAGGTAATGTAACGCCCTTTTGTGATAAGGGGGTGCATATTTAAAAAAAAAAAAATGTGCAACATACCGGTGTAAACAAAAATCTCATATCAATTGATTTTAATGACAAATAGTAGACACATTAGTGACGAACGAAATGATAAGATTAACTTACCCCGCCTTGCTCCAATGTTTGTCTAATTCCTAATAGTGGATCCCTTCAAATCAAGCTCATATACAAAATGTTATGTGAATTGGGAGCAGGGGTAATCAAGACTAAGGGTACAATCCCCCTTTTCACCACAGCATGCACGTATATGTCACATCCTTGGTTTTTCTCTTTTAGATTATCATAGTAAATTTATATCATGTCTTTTAAAAGATACAATATATATATATATATATATATATATACATATATATATATATATACACAAGTTGAAAAATGAAATCCTCCGTCACGGAAAAAATATAAAATTAAACAAAAATTCTGGAAGAATAGTCGTGTAGGCAAATCTTTTAAATTTTTGTTTAATTTTTAATTTTGTTTAATTTTTGTTTAATTTTATATATATATATCAGGGCAAAGAGCTACTCATCAGACATAATTTTTTTTATCAAAAGGTTAGGCTCAAATCATTCGCCATGCGATTCAAAATCATTCAATATTATGGTAAGTGTTCCATTTAATTATTATCTGAGGCTGGTCTTGCCTATGACAAAAGAAAGTGCTTGAATGACCATTTTTAAGATCACTTCCAAATAGGAAATGGCCGAAAAGAAATTTGTATATTTCCAACCATTCTTACGTAATTTGATGATCAAATATATTAACGAGATATACAGCGAGTTTGGACATTTTTAATAATAATTTAAAAAAAAAACAAACTTAAAAAACCCAACCTCAATCCATACTCTTTCAATTCTTTGCAATTACACTGCCTACACCTAGTTATAAATAGGACATGGTTTCATATCCAAAAAATAATCATTTAAGTCTGATAAATACTTTATTTGTTGTGTACAAATATATATTAAAAAACATCATATTTACCATTGATAGGATTTTAATTAAAAACATCGATTTCTCTTTGATTAGAATTGCAATTATAGCAATGTTTAAACAGGCATACTTTCTATCAATATTGTGTTGTTGTTTTTTCCCCAAGCGACAAAGGTGCTTGTCGTATCCGAAAATCTTTGCCTGGCGGGAATTAACTCCAAGGTTGTGGTTTCGGTGTAAGGGTCGTCGATACCTAACGAAAATAGCGTTGGTTAGGCCTACTCAGAAGGTTCTTTAGTACGAAAATTAAATACGAACCCTATTTCATTTTCGGACAATCTTACAAAAAAACCATACAAAACAATGGTGTTTATATGCAACACCGAGCTGTTGTTAAACTTGTAGATATATATATATATAACCACACTAATTCTATCAAATTTTTAAACACCAAGAGAATCAAATCGACAATACTATTTCAGAATATGTATGATAATTTGGGGTTTATTAATTGGGTTTCTTTTTATTGACATTTTTCTAGGTGTCTGTTTTTTTTTCTGACTCACTCGGTATATAGGGAAATATTTCAAACTTGCGCTTCGCGCTCGTTTGCTCGCTCCGCTCCCATGATTCTTTTTTTCTACTTGAAGTTGGCCCATCCCCTTTGGAAATCCTGGACCCGCGTCTGATTATTATTATACCGTGATAAATAATAGAATAATAATAATAATAATAATTCAATATTAATAATTGATTAATACACCCCCCCCCTCCACCCAAAGCCCAGAAAGGCCAGTACCTGCCTATGGTTCTCATTGAGGATGGCGTAATCTTCGGCAGGCTTCCTCCTGGGGGGCAGTTTCATCAAGGACTTGTTCAGATTATTTATCGACAAGTTTGCTCTCAACTAATCAGAGCAAGCATTTCAGTAAGCTTGTAAACATTGTCGGATAAAACGTCTGACAAATCCTTTGATGAAATGCCCCCCTGAACACTATTTCTCCACTGGACAGCAGAGTCTGGAAGCCCCTTTTCCTCAAAGCCTGGGCGGCCCATTATCAGGCCTAGGCCCTACACTGTTTTAAAATCTGCGATTCATCTGATATCACTAAAATCAGTTTGTTTTTACTTTAAATTGAATGATAATCATTTAAAGTCCTGTTACATAATTTCTGATAAAATTTTTCATCGGTGGATATACGCATATAATTATTTCATCAACATCATGAGCACATGTCTGATACGGCATCGTGACCGATGCAGATATGGGTGATTCCATCTTTTGTGATGCATCCATCGCGTGATGGTAATAACTGTGTCTCTGTTTGGATTGTAGGCCTCAATATATCTATTAACACTTGAAATTCAACTATTGCGGCTATAAACATCTTCATTTCAGTGTTTTCAAAAATTAGGCTCTGAGGATCGACGCACGCGTGCGGTGTCATAGGGAGGTCTCCCCTAATCCCACCTCCCTGGCGGCCCCTCCTTTAATTAGTCTCCTCTTGGAAATCCGCCACTAGTTTCTTCCACCCGTACGCACAAAAGTGATATTTTCTTTCTTTCTCCAAGGCTGGACATTACATTACAATCCCAGTATAGAAATACTCGATATAAAAAAAACACAAAAAAAACAAAACAAAGACAAACAATAGGCAACTTATATAGTAAGAATCACGCGACGTATATGCGCTGCATATTATCATCATGCAATATGCACTTGTTTTGAGAAATGACGTCATATACCAAAATCTAACGCGACGTCATCATAATCACAACTGGTCCTCGGCAAAATCACCTGATGATGGCAAATCCTGACTTTGTGTCAGAGGTGAGTGTTTTTGTTTTCTTCAGTACTTACATTTCAATAAATTCTAACATGGGTCGTTCTCGAAGAAGATGTGTACAAGAGGTAAAGTATAAACATAATCTTGCAAGTTGCAATTGTCTTGACATGATAAATTTATTGCAGTCCCACATGTGTATATTTCCGTTCTGTGTTTTGTCTGAAATTGTGCCTTATGAAAATAAAAATAGGCCTAAAATGTTGAGAGATATACTTAAAAGTAGCTCTAATGCTATCATGCCAGTCAAAATATACTTCAAGTTCTTGTATAATCGTCATCGAAGTCCCCGGGGACTCGGATGCACGGACACTTTTTTCTCCGAAAAACATGTCATGTCCTACCTTCAAGATGGTTCCTCAAGTCGTCATGCAAGCGACTGGACTATCGGGTGGCTCACGCACATATCAGAATCGTAACATCTCTATGATATCTATTTTTTTGGGGAAAAATAAAGATTTTCACTTACCGTTTTCTTGATGGATGCTGACTTGGATATCCAAGGTCTTCATTAAAACTTGTGTTTCGTCTGTTTTTAATCCTTTTAAAATCTACTAATGTTTTGGATGAATGTTCATACAATTTGAGGAGACAACACACACGTCCAGGTAAATAATCCATGCTACTTTCAAATGAACGTAGAGGGCGACAAAACAATATCTGCCCTAGCTAGTTAGCTAGGTCAAAGTACTACGTCCGAGAGCAGTTTTCCATTGCTTAGACCGCCACGAGACTTTCTATTATTATCATGCGCAAAATCTTAATGGGAAATTAGTTTTTGTTCAACGCTTAGGATATTTATTTCAAGCCATATATTATCTACTCTTTTATCAAATATGAAACAAAACTGGAATAAACATAAATGTAATTAGCAACATACCAACCACAGAGAAGCTAAACATAACAGAAACCAAATTTAGATTCTCAAACAAAATCAAGTGCATTAGTCTCTTTTGCTTCCCCTCCTTATTAAACATGTGTAACGGCTGAAAAGACTAACAGTCCAAACAAGTTAGCTTTATCTTGGCTATGGACAAGAAGCTTGATTCAACTCTAACTTATACCAATTATCGATTCGGTAAAGGTTCGATAAGAAAGTAAACCAAGCGCTAGCACGTAGCTAGCTCTCACACTATCGAGCAATGTAACTCAAACTTGCTCTGTGGACTATGCCGACTCTGGTACTGGCCGAGTTGATTTGGGACGACTCTTTAACAATATAGCAACTGCCACACGCGCGCATACAATTCATAGTGATAGTACGGCGCTCGCCTGTGCTGGGCATTTCTCCTGCCGAGTGGTGAGTTTTTCTCCTTTTTTTCAGTGTTTTATCTTCTTTTTAAGGGCCTAGGCCTAGCTTAATTTATATGGACTATAGTCGCACTGCAGATTGATTTCTACTTTCTTTATTGACGCGTTTCCATAAAGAAGTGGAGAAAGTGGTTCATAAAAATTTCAAACTGAATATAAAAGGACTGGTCAACGAGGTCTCGATATACGTATCGACCTCGTAGCAATGTGTGCAAGTCGTCAAGAGTCAAAAGTGCGTGCTTTATTGTATGAAGGAAGTGCCCAAGTCTGCATACCTAAAATTCTATCTCAATTTTTATTACAAAGTAAAATATTATTTTAAGATTCATCAATGTTATTCCGTTCTTCATATTCTAATGATCAATGAAACAAAAAATTTCAATAAATTATTTAAAAGAACAATGTTTTTTTATGATTTTCAGATGGGCATTGTCATTTCGTGTAGCAAAACTGAATAGTGCCCATGTCTGCGCACTAACTCATTTTGCACGCATTTTTTGAACAGTTTTGAACTTTTCTTTTTTTGACAATTAATGACTGAAATTTTCAGGGTAGCAAATAAAACTCGCTGGAACTCGTTTTTAATAAATTATTTTTGCAGTTTTTGGTATCAAAATGGATTATTGATGTTAAGATTGGAAATTGATTTCAGTTTGGTGTTTTGTTCTATGAAAATCGTGCATTTACGGAAGTGCGCAGACATGGGCACTGCGCAGACTTAGGCACTCTTACCATATATTACGGCACCATCCGTGTAACCGCCAAATGTACTGTTGCCACGCGAATTTTCGTGCGTGTAAATTTCTTTCCCGCTTGCTCTGAATCTCTCTATCAAAGCAGAATTTGTAACGAGCATTGTGATCATGGTGATAGTTTAGGCTACACATGACCACCCAACGAAATTGGCAAAACTTTTTTGATTGATTGATTGATAAAGGCGAGATGAAATCATAAATTACTGATTTTGAAAAAAAATAAATAAACTGTATTAATTTCTATGGTTAACTTAATGTTTATAACACTTGCGTAAGGGGACTCGGATGACAACTAGTATAGAACAGTTTTCTAGTGTTTTTTGGTTTCATATTCTCTTATTTTTATTGACTAAATAAATTATAACAACAATCATTAATATAACAGCTCTAGGTAACTGTCTGAAAGTGGCAGAGTGGTCTTGAAGAGAAGGGAAATGAGGGGTAGATGTATATTAACAGGTTAATTGCCGTATCTTATTTAGTTTTGGGAGGGGACTTGGATGACGACTAGTATAGAACAGTTTTATAGTGTTTTTCGTTTCATATTCTCTTCCTTTTATTGACTAAATAAAATACTGCTACTGTGGTCTCCCTATGCCATCATATTGTCCTATAAGGTGTTGCATCAAGATCCTTCTTCCTACTGATCGGTGTATGTCATTGATCAGGATCTATGATGTGACTCTGTTACTTTTATGATATTTTTCTATCTTCAATTTGTGCTTTCATATCTAGGTGGTATTTCAACAGAGTGGTGTTTTTATTCACACTACTCATGGAGAATCAGAAGATGATGTTTTACTGGAAGGAAGAATTCAGCTTGTCAAAAAGGTGAGAAATTACAAACAAAATTTAAGCTTTGGTAATGAAATGCCAATGGCGTACATTAATACATGTACTAGTGTTCATAATTTGACAATTAATTTGTCCAATTGAAGAAAAAAAATTGAAGCAAAGATATTCTTATATTTCACATGTTGACACCCTGATTCTTTGTTCGCAAATTGAATGATAACATCTCTCTAAAGACATTTGAAGCAATTGGTTCATCTGCAGTTGAAAGAGAAGAACATATAGACCCTTAAAAAAAATTGGAGGGAGAGAACATATTGTTTCAACAATGAATAAAAGCAACTTGGAGATCAAGACCACTTTTTTTTCCTCCTTGAAGCTTAGTCTAAATTCACTGTTTTTTGTTGTTGTTGTTTTTTTTTTTGTTGTACTTTTGTACTTTTATGACTGGCCATTACAATATTGGAGTACATGTGCATTATATGTACATTGTATATCTAATGAATGCCAGGATGGCAACCATATGCTCTTGCAGAAGCGAGGAGAGTTTGTTGAGTGGGTCCCGATCCATGAAGGAGGATTTAGTCTGCCGCAGCAAGACCAAGACTGGACCATGGTCAACACAGTCACCTATCAGAAGGACAATCAAACATCAGGTAATACCAGGGTACCATTCAAGTGATTATTTTCATGGCGATATTAATTGTGCAAATCTTGGAACAGCTTGAGAAAATTTTTATATGAGGAGCCTTTATATACCAATGACAAAGTTACTTTCCCCAACTAGTCCAAAATAGAGAAAATTAAAACTTATAAATCAAGACATTGCTGTAGATATCAAATGGAGCGGTTTCAGTTAGCGTACTGTGCATAATTACTTGTTCATCTAGATTGCAAATTACTTTTTGAAATTTTGATCGAGGCCTTTCTTTATTTAAAAGAAAGATATTACTTTCTTAAAAATCAATTGTACGGACATGGATGACTCTTTAAAAGTGATAATTGTATGATTTATAGGGTATTGAGATATAAAGTTCTATCAATTATACTTATTCCCATTCCTCCAGATGACAATGTGGTTGTCAACCCCCCAACTGCTGGTGCCTCTGCTGCTCCTCGCAGGAACAAATATGCCATGAGTTTCTCCCTCTCAGATGTGAAGACTATCCGACGCTCCAAGCAGAATCTTGGCTGGTCATACCTAGTGTTTATTCTGAAGGACAACGTAGCAATGCCTCCGCTTCACTTCCACGATGGAGGCAGCGCTGCGTTTATCCATGTCATTGAGAAATACGTCATGCTCACAAAGTAAGTATTATTATAAACATTTCGAACAAGATGGTTTGAGATGATAGTTAATGACATGATGCATGTAATTCTTTTGGTACAATCAGGAAATATTGCCTTGAATAGAGTACCGAAGTGCGGGCGTCATAATCGCCCATCGTCCCAGTTACTGTTTCTAAACAATGAAGCCCGTGCATGAGGTTAAGCCTAAATGTGGTCCAGCAATGGGCTACACTCTGGCACATACACAAACAGGTTTTGGTGCGATCATGTTGCTATTGTTCAACACAAGATTGTTTAGAACCAGCAACCATGACAACACCACCATTATGACATCACACTTCGGTACTCTATAGGTTAGCTGTAGGAAGCTGAATCTGCTACCATCAAAGGAGTAGCTTTACTTCTTGCTTTAGCTAGTTCTGTTGCACTTGAGGAACGTCGAAGTGAGAGAATGGGATCGTACAATGTAGAAAGAGCTTATTTGCTAACCTATTTTCTGATGGTGCCCAAAGAGTATTGTCATTAACTTGTCTCCCAATTAGATGAAACTCGTTAGATACATTATTGTAGGCACTTATCCAGGAGACTTAAAGGATTTCTGATTGAGGACTGTTTCCTTGGGTGTTCTAAACAGTCTTGTCTTGGTTTTAAGTGCGGTGCAACTTTTGAGTCTTAGTTGCATATTCAGTTATGTGTTTTTGTACATGTTCCTGTCTGTCTTTTTATGCTGCCTAATGATTCTAGTCTATACATTGTGTTACACATTCAGTATTGTAGAAGTGGTTATTTTTGCAAATTTTGTTAATTCATTTTCGCAAAAATTTCCACTTCAACACAGGGCTAAATTTATAGTAATGTAAACATCACAATAATCACAAAATTATCCACTCACAAATTTCCCGTTTGAACTACATGTAGTCAAAAATCACAAAAATATCTCTATGCAAAAATATTGGCTTATACAGTATTCAATTATTGTATTCTTTGTTTTTTTTCTACCTATCCATTTAAGGTCACCCAATGATTCTAGGCTGTACATCGTCACACCCAATGATACAGCAGCTCTTTCCCGCTCCTTCAATGAGCTTCAGATCCTAGGGGAGACATCTTCACATGTGGTCTCGGTAAGACCTTATTTTATACTCTCAGATCTCTCTCTCTCTCTCTCTCTTTCTACAGTGGTGGCCAAAATTATTAGAACACCAGCATATTTAAATGATTTTAGTAATTTTCATTCAGTTGACCATTCAAATACCTATAAAATGGTTGGAATGTCTCCGAATATCATCATTATGCTTTAAAAACTAAATAACAAAGCCATGCGTTGGGAACGCGCCCCCAAGTCGCCCTTTTTTATGTTACACCACCAATTGAAAAATTAAAAAATCTTGCCCCTTTCAGAATCAAAGTGTCATAACGTTAAACATTTTAAGCCTCTCCCTACAAAAGTATATATATATTCTGAAAGTAAATTTTCTGAGGATGTCAAAAATGGCATTCATAAAAACACAGGGTGAAGTAGTTACATCTTATGTGGGGATTCAATTATTTTTGAAGGGCCCCAAATTTGTAATTCAGTGCCCCTATTTAAGTCCATTGTTCCAATGACCCTTAATATTTCAACATATTTGAATTGCTCATGAAATTTCCTTTAAAAACATATACATTTACAAGGAGTGTCATCATTAAATTAAAAAAAAAATAGTCTTAATCTTCAATAGGCATGGTTATTTTTGTCATCTAACCACCGAGGGTGGGGGCGAATCCACCCTCCCTATTTGACCAAATTTGATGAAACTTAGAATGTATTTGAGGTATATTAGAATAAATAAGCCTGCTAAGTTTCATACTTGCACCTCAAATACTTTTTGAGCAATCGGCATATGTAATTGGCACTTTACTTTTTTGCATTTGGACTACATGTTTAATACACAAGTCTATGGGGAAAGCAAAAGCGCATAGCCATAGCGCAACTATTTTTAATGCTGCGCATTGCCAGATACTCAAAACTATATAAACTTGGTATCAACATATACGTCAGACCCTATGCTAAAATATTTGCCACATTTCATTTTTTTTTTCAATCTTTCAGAGATATTCTCAATATCTGCCATTTACTAAGTTCTGTATCTGTCATATACCTGTGACTGATGCCTGAAGTATACATTTGTATATGTAGGACAAACCTACACTAGTTCGTTTTTGCTATGAATGTTGGATATTACATGGATTATCAATTAGTGTAAAACTATCACTTGTTATGCTATAAAGGTCTGTATTTAACCAATGTCATTGACTGCACCATGAGGGTAAAAGAGAAAGTAAAATGTAGAGGTAACCAGGATGTAGGCCTAATCCAAGTTCAGTATGATAACCAATGTCATTGACTTCACCATGAGGTTAAAGTCCCAGACCGGACCGACAAATGAAATAGCCAAAAACGAAAGCTAATATGCTATATAATACAACAATTCCAAATCAAAGCGTTTTTATTGTTCATCTAGAAAGTATTTAATTAAAAAGATGACCGAACCTCAACCAGGCCACCCCTCCCGAATACTTGTAAAATTACCCCTAATTTAAAAGTGCGAGTGATGACGTCAAAAAATGTTAATGGAATGCTACAGCAGTCCTGTGGCCAGGCATGATTGACTTTGCCCTTTCATTTCATAACAATAGAATTCTAGCTCACAGGGCGTCTATTGTCCTGACATAGCAATACAAACGTGTTCTCTAAAGGCAAAACGCAATCATGCCAAGCCGCAGGACTGCTGTAGTATTCCATTAACATTTTTTGACGTCATCACTCGCACTTTTAAATTAGGGGTAATTTTACAAGTATTCGGGAGGGGTGGCCTGGTTGAGGTTCGGTCATCTTTTTAATTAAATACTTTCTAGATGGACAATAAAAACGCCTTAATTTGGAATTGTTGTATTATATAGCATATTAGCTTTCGTTTTTGGCTATTTCATTTGTCGGTCCGGTCTAGGACTTTAAAAGAGAAAGTAAAATGTGGAGGTAACCAGGATGTAGGCCTAATCCAAGTTCAGTATGATAATCCCTTCATAATGGCTGGACACCTCTGTTTGCAAAGTGCCAAAGATCTTTTGATCCCAACTTCAAAGCCTATTGTCTCTGAATAAATAACAAAGTGGATTACCCCAAACAGGAGAATGATAGGAAAGCTTAGGAAGCCTATTTCTTAAAAAATAATGAATGTACATGTAAGTAAACAAATTAAATAGTTCATTAGTGATTCAGAGAGTGTGGATCACTAATGTTGATCATTACAGTGTGGTGAAAATGGAGATGTTGCCATTATTTTGATCATCCTTGCATCCGTCCTAGTTACCTTGTCTGTTCCAGACATTTCATGATCAAGACTTATATTTCACTTTTATCTGTGGTGATTCTGTGGTTGGATTCAGAAGTAAATTATCAGTGTAAAGCTAATGAGTCAACTCCCTTTGTAACGATCATCTTGGAACCGAGTCAACTGCCTTGCTGTAAGAAAATCCTGTAGACCCACATGTAGTATCCATGCGTGTTATAACAGGATTAAACTGCATAATACCTCTACTAGATAGAGGGCAGAGTAGCATTTAGCTTATGCCATTTCAGGCTTCATGAACTAAAGTCTTCCAAACAAATATATCTTGCTTTCTGTTTGTAATCCTGGTTGCTAGATAGAAAGTCCAGTATCTTTTTCGAGCACTGTATAATAATCCCTATAATTTACACCCTTGCAGCAATTCATGAAGGACCCTGTTTCAGCGACGATGGGAGGGTTCTCCAAGGTGACCAACTTCTTGAAGGATGCAATCCTGATGCCAACCAACTCACACAGACCATCTGATGAATACGCTGACCTTATGCCCGACCTTGAAGGACTTAGTGTCAACCTGCAGGCAGAGCAAGGATATGGTCTAGTGTCACAATCACAGGTAATGGGACTATCTTGATATTTTTATTTTGTCCAACACATTCCAGGAATATGGTTTCACAGATCTGTCAGAATATTCTTATAGAGGCTGATCATTAGACACTGCTCTTAGGATACAGGTTATGAATATCTGCACCTTGTATTTTTAAGCAAGCTTTTAACCCTAAAAAGGCCGGGTTATTTTTGCCGGGGGGGGGGGCTGATTAGGGCCCCCCCCCCTTCAGTTCTCGACCGCCGATAGCGCGATCGCCGCGAAAATTTGCACAATAGTAGTGTGCGATGTAATCTGTAAGACTGCATAGTCCGTTTTTCCAAAATAATGTCTTTTTAATTTATATTAATTCATTATGCTAATTTATGCATAAAATCATACTTTTTGCTCTAAATCATTAAAATAAGGCTCCTACAATGCTAATTCTTGGTGTAAATATTCTTTGTAGCATTCCTTACAATTGTATGTGAAAAAAATTCCAGTATCTAATTCAATTTCTTATGTATTTTATTGTTTTGGGAATTTCTTTAATATATATTTCTTTGTTTTTCGACTTATGTATTTTATTGTGTTTTTGTTTGGAATACTTCAGTCATTGATTATCTCTAATGATTAGAGCAATATCAAATAAAATAATGGCTAATAACCATATTTGAAATACAGAAATGTGATTTTAGCATGAAATGCCATTTCCCATATGTTTTGTACACAAATACAGAAAATCTCCGGTTTTTGAGTCTGCGCTGCATTACATAATGTTGCGCAACTTCCGAACCATACGCTTAATTTTGTTCAAAATAGTTTTAAAAGTTGCGTAAGATGTTAGAGAGAAAAGTCACAAATGCGCGGAGTGCGGAAATTTTTTTCAGCGACATGACCGCGCGAAATGTCGAGGGGGGGGCTGATTAGGCTCCCCCCCCCCCCCGGCCCTTTTAGGGTTAAGGCTTTCCTTTGCCCCCAGTATACAAATGTAAAATTTACGATGATGATAATAATATCTGGTTATTTACATAGCGTTTTTATGCCTCCGCGACGAAGTCTCGCCGGAGGCATTATGTTTTCGGGTTGTCCGTCCGTACGTACGTCCGTCCCACTTTCGTTCTCACGATAACTTAAGAACCGTTTGACGGATCATCTTCATTCTTGGTACATGTGTGCATATTGAGGTGACAATGATCTGATTAGATTTTGGGGTCACAAGGTCAAAGGTCATAGGTCACAGAGGTCAATAAATAGAAGAAAATAGCTTGTTCTCATGATAACTCAAAAACCATTTGAAAGATCATCTTCATACTTGTACCCGGGGGGCAAAACCCATATTTTTAGAGTTAGCTGCATCGGCGAGATCTAAAAAGTAGTCCTATGTAATATGATTCTATGTACCCATAGCAACACCGCTAGGGTGGACTACTCAGTGGTAAAGTGACACGAGGGTCTCTACAGGCGGGGGCGCCCAAATAGCCGCCCTTTTTACAAAAAATAGTATTTTAAAGAAAAAGACTAGAAATAATTCTCTAAACTCTATGAGTTGGGTCTCATATGAAAGAGTATTAAAATTCCTTTACAACAATGCAAACTTTAGTGAGAATTGAAATTAAATAAATTCAGTCTTGTACTTAAAACCGTCAGTTTTTGAATTTTTTTCCAAAAATAATTTTTTTTACACATTTTTTAATTGAATGTATCAAAACTTCTAAAAAGAGCTGAGAGTTGTTACTTTCTGAAAAATTGCCCATTGGTATGTCCTATGATCTGTAACAAGATTGGGGTAAAATCTTTTTTCTGTTAAAAGCTATTAAACGCTATACCTATGAGCGTAATATACGAAAAATCAAAAATTTCGCCCAATTATTAGCGAAATCCCGTTATATGCACGTGTGATAACCGTACTACGTCCACGTATACTTATTCTAACTGACTATGCTTATCTTTCAAGTATAATGAACTTCTTGGGCGATGACTGAAAGTTTCCAGATGGATTTGATAAACACACATTGCGGTTGGTTATAATAAAAAGAGACCATGTGCGTTTTTAATGGGGGAGGCAGGTTTTATTATTATAATATTTTTCATATATTTTAGAGAGTGAGATAATTTTCTAATATCCTTAGTTTTTATATGCTTTTTTACCTAAACCGAATATGCTGTAACATAAAAATGATTGTATGGATGATGTCAATTAATATATCAAAAGTTATCCGGGGGTGGGGTCTGACAGTTTCACCAACCACAACTTTAGTGGGAAAATTTAAACGGGAATTTTTGTTAGTACTTACACCCCCCCCCCCACCCCAGGAAAAAGAAGGAATATAAAATCTGAACGGTACGACGACAAAATTATTTAAATATTTTTACCACCCACTAGGTTCTATATTCTTTTTTATTATATTATATAATTTATTTATTCATTCATTATTCATTTGTTTATTCATTCATTCATTCATTCATCCATCCATTAATTCCTTATGTCATTATTTATTTTATTTATTCATTACATTCATTCATTCATTTATATATATTCATTCATTTATTCACGTCTATTTTAACAGGTTGACATCTGAATAACGAATATGTTCTTTCAAGGCTATTCTTATATAGTTAAGAAGAGTAAATCATTGCACGTATGGTCAGGATGATGTACATTCAAATATATAATTATATAAATTCTTAATGAATGAAAGCGCGCTGTAAATATAAAAACACAAAACAACAACAAATAAGAAAATAAATCTATAAAGTTAATACAAATACTCTCTTTTGATAATTGATGACTCATTATTAGACCGAGGAATGTTCCTTTTCACACACCAACACACCCTCCCACCCTGAGAGCAATTTTATATCCTGTTACCTAAAAAATGTGGTGTACGTTTTTACTCAGCTCGTGTGTCCTAACAATTCTTGGGGTGTCGAACTTGATAAATCTGAAATTCAGATTTTGGCATCCCCCTCTCAAAGAAGTCTGAATCCGTGCCCAATTTATAAGGAATTAAATATTAACACCATTATGGAAATTTGAATCACTGTAAACTCCTTATTAAAAGGTCATGGGGCAGATTTGGATTAAATACCTTTTACAATAAAACACATTTCAAAAAATTTAATAAATATACGGCCTTTTTGTCTTTTTATATCGCTTTTTACGACATATTAGATATAAAGCTCATGAAAATTTTCCCAATATTTCACTGAGGGAGATAGAGTCATTAAATTTTTTGCCTCAAATTTGAACTTCATATTTATCCGATATAATCGTTTTAAATTGAAATTATTACGGTTGTAAGCAAAAAATGATACAATGCCTACAATCTTTAAACTGGAATACTGACCGCAATTTAGAAGCATGTTCGTTCATGTCATGTTGATATGAGCTAGTGTCATTTTATTTATTGTTTATTTTATCTACTTCTATTTTTATTTATATTTTTTTATTTATTCATTTATGTTTTAAAATTTATTATATATTATATTTATTCTTTTTATTTAATTTATATTATTTATTTATTATATTTTATTTTATTTTATATTTTTTTTTTTGGGGGGGAGTGTGCCGACGCTTGACCATGGGACAACCAGGGGTGGCAAAATAAATGAAATATAATTTTAATCAATTTGTAATCTTAAACCAGTATAAATTGGGAATTATGTCTTTCAGGCATTCTTTGACACTTACTACAATGTATTGACAAAAAAAAAAAAAAAAAGAAAAAAAGAAAAGAAAATAATGACTCACCAAGGCTCTTGGCATCAGGCCCATTTGGATACGCCACTCCAATTAACATCATTATTATATGGGCTTGACCGCCCCCCCCATTCATTACTCCATAACCTACCAAAATTTTATCAATGTCCGTGTTTATACAAAGTTGTGATATGCGTGATTACATGTATAAGTGTGCCAGTCTCCATATTTCATATAAAAAAAGGTCCAGGGCGAATGTGGCGGTCTACCCTATGGATACTACATTTTTTTTAAAGAGCTGAAGATAATATAACTTACTTAAAGTGCTAATGAAAAGCATGAATTCACCCCCATGCCTGCCTAAAAAGCATCAAATGGTTATTTAAATGAAAAGTAATGAAGTAAAGCGCGTCTTTCATATAAATATCGCCCCTAATCTCGTCTCTCTCCCCCTCTTCCCCCCCCCACCCCCCCCCCCCTCTCTCTCTCTCTTTCATTCTACACAACCATGCGTAGGCCACGTAAAGGTTGTTGCCCCCGCCCCCCCCCCCCCCGCCCCCCCCCCCCTACTCAGGAGGTCAAGCATACACGTATGCTTGTTCCCGATTTCTCCGGAAAGGATATATTTTGGGGCTCAGGTCGTTGAAAATCCCGAGATATCATTGAAATAGGGGTCTTTTAGCATTTTTCCGTGACCACTATTATTAAATTGGATAGTTTTCAATTCTTTGAGAGAAAATCCTGAAAATTAGGGCCTAATATGTCCAAAAATTGTGAAAAGGAGTAATTTCCTTGCTCCCCCTCCAAAGCCTGTAATAGGGGGGGGGGGTAATTTTGATGCAGCTTCCCCTCAAAAAGCCTCTAATTAGGGTAATTTTGACACAGTTCCCGACTGATAGGGGTATATCTCTTAAAAATCTAGAACGAATACAGTGTATAGTTGATCTCCTGAGGGTGGTGGGGCGGGTTAACCCCTGATAGGCGACAATATAATTTTGAGTTCATGTCTTTGACTTTCGTCATTTTACAAATAACAATCTTATCTTATCTGGATGTGAAGAGGGCAAGGGGTGGGAGCAAAAATAAAATCGTTCGGCCTTCCAATATTTGTCATCATTATTCAAATAAGATATTTTAATTCACTCTTATGTAGTATATATACCATAACTTATTAAGTACGTTGTTTATATACAGTGCAATTACTTGCTTTTAACCGTATAGACAGGGGCCCTTGAAGAGTAATATTCCTCATTAAAAGGCCACCTTGTATAAAGAAATATGAATGTAATAAATAAATATGAATGAAAAAAGAGCCATGGGATACACCATTTCACTTTGGTGGACATCACACAAATATTTTCTGTCCCCTTTTCCCCGAGGAGGGGTGGGGTAAGCACCAAATTCCCGATTTTAGGATTTCCCCTAATTTTCTGGTTAGGCGACTGAGGCCCCCCCCCTAGGTCCTCGTTGATAAGGACCCATCAGTCGATTTTGTGCTGACTCTATTGAATTGACTACGATTACATGCATTTTACAGAATATGGGCACTAAGTGCAATATTAATGTAATAACCAAATGTACTTTCTTTTTTAAAAAAATAAAAACCTGCCGCCCCCACACATGGGGTCCATTTCTTAATACAGAACATCAGATGTTGTCGGGTTTATTAAATCTCTTTAAAAATTTTATTGTGCTCCAAAAGTTCATTAAATCTGTAAAAGAATGGTAAGATTAGCCACGGTCATTCACAATGTTTCGTACACATACAATATATGTTATTATGGTATAACACGTTATTATGCGGTTTTCAACTTAAATAGACGAAATTTGATTGTTGATTATCATTCATGTTTTTAACGTATTATAACTTTTTGTAATAAGAGTTTTGCTCAAATTCTTTTTACAGATGTAGGATGAAGGATACCAAGTGCAATTTTTCAGAAAGTAACAACTTTCAGTTTCATTAGAAATTTTAATAACATTGAGTTGAAAAATATATAAAAATTCATTTTGGAAAAAAAATGCAAAATTATGTTTTTAAGTACAAAACTTAATTTATTCATTTCAATTTCTTCTAAAGTTAGCATTTTGTAAAGGAAATTTAATACTCTTCATATGAGACCCAACTCATGAATTAGATAATTATTTCTAGTCATTTTTCTTTAAAATACTATTTTGTAAAAAGGGCGGCTATTTGGGCGCCCCCGCCTGTTAGAGACCTCGTGTCACTTTACCACCGGGTAGTCCACCCTAGCGTGTGTATGGTACAAGGGGGAATCCATAATCTGAGGGATCAGGACTACTTTTTAGATCTCGCCAAGTCAGGTCCACACCTCTTGCCCCCTGGGTATTGGTACATGTGTGCATATTGGGGTGACGATAATCTGATTAGATTTTGTAGTTACAAGGTCAAAGGTCAAGGTCAAAGGTGTCTATGTATAAATGAAAGTTAATAGATGAATGTGTCACATATTTCTGATCTGGCAATGGCGGAGGCATAAATTTCGACCGTGCGCGGTCGAGGATTCATCTAGTTCTAGTTAAACTGCTCATAGTAGAGGTGGGCTATAGAGGGGTAAAAAAAGGGTCATGTTTCAGAACCAAGTTTGTGCTATCTTATTTGAAGCAGCTGGTTGTCCTGATCCATATGCCACCAATTTTAAGAAAATCGGGTGAAAATTGAGGCAGTGCGGGCCAAAAAACGATTTTGAGGGGGCGTGGCCAAAAAATGCTGAGTCATCGTTTTTCAAAATTTGAAACAACTGTAATTCTTATATTAAAAGGGCTATAAAGATGATTCTGGTGTCTGCTTATATGTTTTTCAGCCTGATAAATCCAATGACAGTGTCAAAATTTCAAATAGTGGTGAAGAAAGTACTGAAAAGGGGGAATTAAAGTTTTAACCCTTTAATTACCGGTAGGGTCTCTGAGGGCACCCCTAAACAAATTGTGTTGCCCAATCAAAACTGCCGCGTTTTTAGTAATGTTGTTTCAGGTCTCTTTTCCTTCCAGTCTTACGGATCTTTTGACACCAAGTTCATTGAAATCGGACTTTCTTCAAGAGAATTACTTGACCTTTCGTGGCCAAAGGTCAAACCGAAATTTGAGATTTTTGACATTTTGTGTACAAAACCAATGGCAAGGTCAGGTTTCTTATTTTACTCTATAAATCACAGGTAAATCATTCTTTAGACTGCTTTTATTGTTCATTAAGAATGAAACCAAATGTAAATGAAGGCCTGAAGTATTAAAATTCCTAAAAACAATTGAAAACATAGATATATACATGTAAGAATAAAAACAATAGAATACATAAGGAATTCATAAAACGATGAAATACATAAGAATTATTATAGATGTAGACCTTCTGATACTTCAAATCATTATCTGGATCAATTTTGATTCTCATAATACTAGAACCAGTCTAAAGAATGATTTACCTGTGATTTATAGAGTGAAATAGGAAACCTGACTTTGCCATTGGTTTTGTACACAAAATGTCAAAAATCTCAAATTTCGGTTTGACCTTTGACCACGAAAAGTCAAGTAACTCTCTCGTGGAATGTACGATTTCAATGAACTTGGTGTCAAAAGATCCGTAAGACTGGAAGGAAAAGAGACATGGAACGACATTACTAAAAACACGGCAGTTTTGATTGGGCAACAAAATTTGTTTAGGGGTGCCCTCAGAGACCCTACCGGGAATTAAAGGGTTAAAACTATAATTCCCCTTTTTCAGTACTTTCTTCACCACTATTTGAAATTTTGACACTGCCATTGGATTTATCAGGCTGAAAAACATATAAACAGACACCAGAATCATCTTTATAGCCCTTTTAATATAAGAATTACAGTTGTTTCAAATTTTGAAAAACGATGACTCAGCATTTTTTGGCCACGCCCCCCTCAAAATCGTTTTTTGGCCCGCACTGTCTCAATTTTCACCCGATTTTCTTAAAATTGGTGGCATATCGATCAGGACAACCAGCTGCTTCAAATAAGATAGCACAAACTCGGTTCTGAAACATGACACATTTATAGCCCACCTCTACTCATAGCAATGAATATTATTACCTCATTTACAGGATTTTATTCCATACATATTATTCCATACATATCCTGCCATGTACTTATAGGCGGTCATACCTTGCTTAACCAAGGTAACCATTTGCACCTTGGTGCAGTGGACATAAATGCTGGTGCTGGGAATCAAACTGACAACCTTTGCATCCCAAGTCAAGTTATACGACCGCTAGACTACGACACTTGCGACATGGTGATTACTAATTGCCATTCATAGCATGTACATGTATAACTTTACAATCAGTGTTGGCATTATGCTCATGGTAATCAGTCATTTTTTTTAACATTGTAGATCCGATTAGGGGAGAGACCCAATATTGAGAGATTGGAGCCGATGACCGAGGCTGAATGGAGACGATTTCAGGACAAAGAGGGCAGGATAACCAAAGTCAATGATGTACTACTCAGAATATTCAGAGGGGTAAGGAATTGTAATATTAGAGACACAAAGTTTAGCCATAAAAATTGGAGAACTGCACCAAGTAATCTCTCATGGCGATATGAGTGGTCCCAAAAAGGAGAGATGACCGTTATTCGTTCTTCTCCTAGTGAAACTGTCAAAGAATATAATAGCCACAGAGATTGGTGACAATTTTTGTTTTCATTTATTTTGGATGATTGAACGTTTCTGTTGAGACATACATGTAAGAGAATGAGTAGAGGTGACAATTTGTGTTTAGGTACATGTAATGTGTACATGTACTTGCACATATGAAATATTTGATTCTCCTGTACATATATTTCAGGGACTCGCCCCATCATTACGGAAAGAAGTTTGGAAGTTTCTGCTAAGGTACTATCCATGGAACTCCACCACAGCAGAAAGACAAGCACTAAGGAGAAAGAAAGAGTAAGAACATCAACTGAAAGTCATTTTGAATAGATACCAACTACATTGTAAAATCCTGGTAGAAAAATAATACCCTATGCTCATGTAAATTATTGTAACAAGGGATAGTGTTATTATATGGTAGTACATGGATAAGGATATATATTTTGCATTTGTCCAATCTTATACATTGTACATGTGGGCAATTCCATGATTAGTTTTGTTACATATTGTGGTACAATGTTTGCTGAGGATGGCTTCTACATGAAGATGTTTGCATTAGTTGCCAATTTTCGTAGTGTCAATACCTATAGACCAACCCTACTTCACATCATCAAAGAGAATCATGAGGCATATTTCAATAAGTAATAACAGGTACTTAAACTTTGGTTAGTTACGTTACCAAAAGTGGACATGGTTTTTTGGGGACCTACTTTGACCATAAAATTCCTCGAAACTACGTTCATCTAAAACAAACTGTGACATTCATGCTATTGCTGATGAGTTGGCAAGTCATGTGATGTACTATATTTCATGAGTAGCTTGATATTTTTCTGTAGAAACAACAAAAACATGGTTAGTTACGTTACAGTTACATGTAGTTACGTTACATTTTGTCCAGTGAACTTCTAGAGGTCATTTCACCACCTGGTAATCAATCAAATATGACAATAGCCTGTGAAATATGGAAATGTGTTCATCCTTTCCCTTTTATCGATATTTGCAAGGAGAAATATTAAACGAATATTGTGTAAATTGCATTTGAGGGAAATTTATTGTCCCCCAGTCCCACATGTACAATTTTAATGATGGTTTGAGATCTTGAAGATATTTATAACGAAAATGACTTTTTTAAAAACTGAATATGAAAGACCTTTTTATTCTCGAACATCCATGGCATTAGATTAGTGATAAATTTAATAATTAACTTAGCAGACTGACTTCTTTTTTTGAAAATGTCCCCATAATTCATGGAATTGCCAATGTAACTGTTTTGTAAGTCACCTAGTTGTGAACTTGGATGCAAATGCACAACATGTAATAAAGATTGCTTTCCTATCATTCTCCTGTATGGAATAATCCACTTTAGTATCTTTACAGAGACAATGGGCTTTGAAGTTTGGAACAAAAGATCTTAATAGCACCTTCTAATCATCCCAGGTGTCCTGCCATTATGAAGTCATTATCATTTTGAACTTGGATTTGAACTACATACCGTAGGGGAGACCGGGGACAATTGTAACAGTTTTTTCCTAATTTGACCTATCAACTTTATTAAAGCTAAATACTTGCTTAAAACTAAATAAAATGAAATATGCATATCTTAGCTTGACATATGAATAGGTTTGGGCTAAGTAAAACAAGTCATTTTGAAGCCATTACCATTTCAAAACAAGAGGTCGAGTGTTACAATTGCTCCGTGTCCAGGGGCAATTGTAACAGACGTCCGGGGCAATTGTAACACTGAAATTGTAACATTTTGTTTTTCTTTATCAAAGCTATGCACGTGACAGATTCAAGATTTAAACCACAAAGGCTAATTATGATAAAACATGACAATGCTTGACTCATTTATATTATATTTTCCACTTGTTAAATTCATGATATGGGGCAAAAGTTATATTATATATATATATATTTTTTTTTTTTTTAGGTTGTTGGGGCTTCACCCTCTAACTGTAGAACTATAGAACCTTCATCAATTCATACATGTAGTTTGGTTCTATATCTACTTTGTACCTACCCAATATATCTTTAAACTGACAACTGTGGTATAAAATATTATATTAGGAATACGCCTTTTGACTTTAACACATTCTTTTCCAAATAAAGTGATACATTTCTGATAAGAAGTAAAAAATGACAGTTTTTTTTTTTTTGTAAAATCAATCTTCAAAATTTAGGCCACTTTTTTCTGGCAAAATCAATATTTCTTTGCCTTGTTAACAAAATGTATTGGACATATATTTTCAGGTATCATATTGAAAATATACTTTTATCTTTTATGGGGGCTCCCATCTCTCTCTCTCTCTCTCTCTCCTCTTCTTTTCTTTCTGTCTTTCTTTTTTCGTCTTTCACTCCATCTTTACCTTTTTACTTTCCTATCTGCCCTTCCCCTCTCTCTCTCTCCTCCTCCTCTCCATTTCCCTCCCTTCCTCTCTCTTCTTTCTCTCTTTTAATGTGTGTTTTTTTTTAAATAAGAAAAAGCAAATCAGGGGGGGGGGGGTTCCGTAATCTCTTTCTCATTTCATAGGATCCTATAAAATAAGCCTTTTCGGATTTCATGGGCTATCCTGTCAGTGCTTCTTTTATGTTTTATACCATGTACACTCGACAAATAAAATAAAATCAAATCAAATCAAATTATATGTTCACAGTTATCTAATGCCTAATTCTCATGTTTGAGCTCATAGATAAGGTTACCTTTTGTAATTGTAAACAAAGCACTATAATTGACTATACATTCAAACTAATGAAGTTCTGAAGTTCTCTAGTAAAGTGATATAAATTATTAAAACAACAAGAATAAAAAGAAAACTTGAGGCTCTGATTACAATGAAACAAATGATAAAAAAACTAAAGGCACTTTTTTTCGGACAAATAAATATTTCTAATATTTCATAACGTATTGGACAGATATATTCAAAGTTATTTAATTCTCATGTCTGAGCTTATAGATATGGTTACCTTTTGTTTTTGTAAAGCATTATAATTGACAATTCATTCAAAGTTATGAAGTTCTGATGCTTGAGCTTATCGTCGAGACTACTCCTATTTACAATTTTGGCATTAAAAGAACCTAATGTTCACTATCTTCATATTTGTTTACTTTTTCGTTTCTAGTAAAGTGATAAGAATTATTAAATTTAAAAAAATAAAAAAAATAAATAAAAAATAAATAAATACTTGAGGCTCTGATTACAAATTACAATGAAACAAATGATAAACAAACTAAAGACACCCTTTTTTCGGACTAAATCAATATTTCTTTGCCTTTTCAACAAAACGTATTGGACAGATATGTTCAAAGTAATTTAATTCTCATGTCTGAGACTTTAAATATTAAAGGCCATTTTTTCCTTGTAAATGAAATAAATGATTGACAGATACGTTCAACGTTATGCAATTCTCATTTCTAAGCCCCCCTCCCCCACTTTCGTCAGGAAACGTTTACAAAAACGGACAAATGACCATACATTTGTGATTTTTAGCCTGTTCAGCCCCACCCACACCCCCCCCCTTTGCCGCTCAGCCCCTCCACTTTCAAAAATGCTCCGTGCCCCCTGATTGGTTATATATTAGCTTGGTCTTGATGCAGCGGAAAGCTGCTTAATACCGCGCGAGTTCCTATGGGAGTTACTTGAATTTTAACAGAAACAGTCCTTCAGGGTCGACCATATTTGGAGAGATTTTTTTTCTATCTTAGCTTGGGTATTGATCGTTGAAACGTTAGCAAAATATGGCCTAAGAACATAATTTTTAAATATATAAAAATGACAGCCGTAGCTCATCTACATATTTGTCCAGAAGAAAAACAATGGGTAATATAAAATATTACTTTACTGCTCAAAAAACGGTTTTTCTGCTGTAGAAAGTTCCACGAACCGTTAAATCTGTTAACACTCATACAGCATGTGGAGCGATGAAATGCGCATGCCCTCTACAAATTTTAAGTTTATAGCATGTTTCTGCTAGGAATGGGAGCCCCTGTTACAATTGCCCCGTGTTACATTTGTCCCCGGTCTCCCCTACTGGTTACCTCCTTTTTATGGTCTCCAAATAGCCCTTTCTCTACTTTGCTTTTGCTGAGAGATCTGAAAACTGGTATTTCAGTTATAAACGGTTTTTTATTTTTTTTTCCCCCCTTTGTTTGGATTTCTTTATTTTTAGGGATGAGTATTTTTGCATGAAAGCTCAATGGAAGACAGTGACTGAGGAACAAGAGAGAAGATTTGCTATGCTGAGGGACAGAAAAAGCATTATTGGTAAACAATCATTCTGTGTCTTTTTAAATTTTTTAAATGATTTTTGTTGTCTTGATATCAATTGATACTAAATGTACACATATACTTTGTACCCCTTATACGCTTTCATATCATTGCATTAATATTAGTGTAGTAAGGAAAGGGGGAAATGTGAAACGAGATGGGTACATGTACATGTTGTATGAAGAGAAAGATTGTAAGATGAGAAAGTAGAGAAGGAAGAAAAATTGTATTAATGATAATAATCAATATCTTTTTGTTTACCGGTATTTTTAAACCTGGGCCCGTATTCAATAAACGACTTAAGCATTTGTCTTAAGTCTAAGTATTTTTTCTAAGATTTTGTCTAAGATAAGAAAAATGCCTTAGCCGTATTCCAAACACGATGGGCTCTTTGTCTATGTTCAGAAAAAAATAAGCAAAAGTCTTAACTTGTTATGACGTCACAAAGGTCGCGCAGAAGCAAAATGACAAAAATAGTTGCGCGCAACAAAGGGCCTTATGCCCTACGCAATCTGCATAAAATACGCTTATAAAAGTTTCATTTTTCCATTTTGAAATAAATTTGTAACCATTAATGGATGTCGTTACTATTTAGTTTATATCTCTTGAATAGAATTAAACTGTTTAAAAGTATAAGCTGCTTCACATTGCAAATTATGTCTGAAATGTATCTGATTATTATAAAAGAATTTGATTGATGTTTTCATGTTTAGTTTGTGGTTTCAAATGAGCTTGCCCTATAATCAGCATAAAAGTTAAGCCACTATGTAGTAGGCTTAAAGTTAAGATAAAATTCTCATTTTTATGAGCGTATTTGAAGGTGCATCTCGATTTAAGACTTTTGGCTTAGCCAAAATCTAAGAATTTATGCTTAAACTGTCAAAATCGGCTAAGCCAAAGTCTTAAGTTAAGAAAAAAATCTTAGCCACTTTGGGTTTATGGATTGCGCATTTTGGCTAAGAATTTAGTCTTAGCCAAAAGATAAGCAAAAATGCTTAAATTTCATGCTTAAGTCGTTTATGGAATACGGGCCCTGGTTTATAGTTTTGGTAACAAAGGAATTGGCACAAAACCGATCAAATGTAGTCTCATGTTGTCCACATTGCACTAAGAGATTCGTGTGAGAGATCGTGTGACATTCCTTTCATGATTTCTGATGAATTTCAGTGAAAATGTTTGAAAGAAACATAATGTAACTGCCGTTTTAGACCTCTGCTGGGAGGTTCGCACGCCGGAGGTTATGGCGTGAATGGTGCGTAACGATCTGTGTATAACACGCACACAAGAGAATCCCCATTGGATTTCCACGTGACCGCTGACTCAACGCTGAAACGAGTCGGGTCCCTGTCTTTCCACGTTTTATACTTATATTATGAAATAAAGACACTAAAATGAGATTTCGAGTACTATAATGTGCTTTATTATAGTTATTGGATTCAATCTTTCATATTACCTAAATGTGAATCCAAATTAATTATTTCCTTCTCCCGAAACTACATGTATACACCAGCTTTAATATGTTACATTAACCCTATTCTGACTGGGCTTTTGTCAATTTGACCCCCTCCCCCCGATATCTCAGCCGCGGATGGTCCGATCGCCGCGAAATTTTGCACGAACGTCACTGCACATGTAAAGGGTATCGCTGATATGTTTTTTTTTTTTGAAAAAAAACAATCACATATTAAATTTATGCTAATTTATGCATACTCATGTATGCAAATTAGATGCTCTTTTATTGACATCGTTAATATTTCATTAATAAACATAGTTATGAAGCTCAAATTTTTTCTAAAAGTTGCTGAGTAGCAAAGTCAACAGTATTGAATTGACAAATTCAGAAATTTCAAATTAATTCTTTTGTATTCTCTTGTTTTGTGAATTTCTTATGTATTCTATTGTTTTTATTTCTTATGTATTTATATGTTTTTGTAATTTTTTATGCTTGAGAAATGCATTTTGATCAATATAAAGACAAATTCAATCAATCAAAAGGCTCAGAACACACAATTATTAGTGTTATATAAGGCATTTTAGGAAAAGCAGTATTTTGTACACAAACACATGCAAAATTATGATTTTTGTTCAATTTTGGCTTGACTTGCGATTACATAAAGTTGCGTAACGCGACAACAGAGTGTCCGATTTTTTCGAACTTGGTGTAAAAAAATGCGGGACACTTAAAAGAAAAAAGTCACAGAGCGTCGGGTTGCGATTTGCAGCGGTTGTGCGGCAGTCACAAATTTCGTACAGGGGGGGTCAAATTGACCCCCCCCCAGTCAGAATAGGGTTAATGCACAACTGCCCAAATCACTTTACTGTTTATTGACAGTATAATGAAAAATCATCAAGAAAAGTAAGGAAAAGAAATACAAAATCATTATGGATGAGAATAAAAAGAAGGGGAAGGATAAGTGGATTATTAACGAATAATAGAAGGATGATAAGAAATGAATGACCAACGAACAAGTTTATAAGATGAAAATAAATAAATAACCATGAAATTCCTACAGAGAAAGATGTACTTCGGACAGACAGGATCCATCCATACTTTGAAGGAGAGTCCAATGCACATCTTGATACACTTCACTCAATCCTCATGACATACTGCATGTACAACTTTGATCTTGGTAAGCACTATTTCTATAAGTTGAATAAGATGCATGTTCTGAGCGAAAGTTAATCTTTGATAGATGTTAATCAACTCTAGTGTGGGAGACCAACCCATATGTTCATTTGAAGATGCTAGAACTAGAAGTTCCTATGTTACATCAAATCAGTTTTGAGAAACAGAGGGTAAAAATGTAACATACGAACATCTAGTACTAGCATCTTCACTTATTTTACATATTCCGAAAGAGTAACTCCTCCCGCATCTTTTGGTACCATTTTTGTGTGGTATGTCTTTACGCTTGGATGAACACGACACATTGTTACATAAATGTAACAGAGGGCCAAAATGTAACATACAAACTTCTAGTACTAGCATCTTCATTTGATGCGCTTATGCGAATATCAGCTCGGACAGGAGGTCTCCCCAAAATGGAGGATTATACATGTACATGTATGCCAGCCTTATAGAGTTGAAATGAGAGCAATTAATTAAAAAATTACATACTGTTACATTGGAGATCTTTAGTATTATTGAAATTATAATCATGTAACATTATAACTGCATATAATTTGTGCAAAATCTTTAGTCTTAACAAGGATTCTAGACAGTTTAAAAAAAAAAAAAAATCTTATTTACATGTATTGCCAAGTTGAAATTTTGTTGAGAACAATTTCAGTAGAAATAATATGAGCACTCAGTAGATATGGATATCTCTGTTTTAAACAAGATTTCTTTCATTTCTCTGAAAAGCTTTGCTTCTTCAGTATGTGAAGGAATGTCCATGTACTTTATTTATTTTATTTTAGTATTTTATTTATTTTAACGTTTTTTATCTCATCCGGCTTGAAGAGGCAGATGAGCTTATGCCGTGGCGTGTCGTCAGTTGTCTGTCGTCCGTCCACAATTTCAAAATGCTTCTTCGTCATTTCAAGTCCGATTTCAATTCTGTTTGCTTTATGTAATAGCACTAGGTGGGGGCTTCAGAACTTGTACCTACACAGAATTTTGAAACTCATTAAATATGCTAATTTATGCACATTTTTCAAAATTCACAAAAAATGCTTCTTCTTCTTTATTTGTTGGCGGATTTTGATTTTTTTTGGTTGCATCTGGTAGGGCTACATGAGGTTCACCAAAATTCTACACGGAATTTGGAAATTTTGTCTAGAAAATTATTTAAGCTTATTTATGCGAAATTTATTCATAAATCACAAAAAATGCTTCATCTTCGTCATTTCAAGTCCGATTGCAATTCTGTTTGCTTCATATGATAGGTGGGGGATACAAAACGTCCCACAGAATTTTGAAACTCATTAAATATGCTAGTTTATGTGCATTTTTTTCAAATTTCAACATAAAATGCTGTACTTATTAATTTGTTGACCGATTTTGATTTTTTTTTGGTACCATCTGGTAGAGCTGGTTCACCAAACTACACAGAATTTGGAAATTTTGACACGAAAATAATATACAATGTATGTTGATTTATGCAAAATTAAAAAATCATATTTATTTCTTTGCGAGATGCCGGATGAGCACCACATCATTGATGTGTAGTTCATGTATGATTTGTTTGAAACAGAACATGAATGCACATGTGTTATAAAGGTCTTTTATTTATATATTTTTTTTTTTTCATATTTGTAGGCTACGTGCAGGGTATGAGCGATCTTTTGTCACCAATGCTCATTGTAATGGATGATGAAGTTGAGGCCTTCTGGTGTCTGTGTGGTCTTATGGATGATCTTCAATTGGTAAGCCACCATTATTTTTTCTCTCCTTCAGAAACTTTTAATGAAATATGTGGGTAGCATACTTGTACAGTCTGTGTCAAATAAAATGGTACAGTTGGTAAACATTTTTTCATTGCATGAAGATTAGTCGCAACCTGACAATGATTGGTAAATGTATTTCCATAAAGCAGGAAAAATAAGCTTTCTTCTGCAATATTTTTCATCACATTTAGTGCTGTACTTTTTAAGATATGACCCGTTTTCTACAATCAATAAAAGTCCATTTATCGTGAATCCATGAATTCAGCGCTCCAGAACAATAGAAGTGCGTAATTTCGATTTGTTCCTCGTCGCACAAAATTTAGCATAACTGTCGTTTTACGGAAGCAAATTTTACAGAAAAAAGCGCATCAGCAAGGAAAATCTTTTGGCTTTAATTTGGTACCACATACATACATTATTTTTAATGATTTCACACTTAAATTATTTTTTCCCCGACTGTTTCATTTTTTTTTGACACAGACTGTATTTAAGCTCTCTATCACCTTATTTCTTGTCTATCAATCTTCCTTTCCTCCGCTTTCCTTATCATCCACATCTCAGATCCAAACAAAGTGACACTTCAAACCCGGCACTTGACAAGTCTCTTTCATAGGCTATTTCATGGGCTTTACATTGTATTTTAGCTTTTTAGCTGTTAGTGTTCTGCTTTATTTATAATTTTTTTTATCTTTAAATTCTATTATTTTCCATTCAGTGTAAGAACTTTGACATGGAGCAAGAAGGAATGAAGACACAACTAATCCAACTCAACTCATTACTACAGGTCATTGAACCAAAGTTCTACAGTTACCTGCGTAAGTATTAGATTTTGGAATTTCCAAGTGAAATACATGACCATTTCAACTCTTTTCTGAGCAATGAATTATCCTACAGGCCAGGGTATGATTTCATTTAAAAGACATTGATGACAATGAGACACCCATTGAAAACAAATTCCCACGTTGCGATTCTTATATAATATTGGATGCACTTGAGTGCAATATGAGATATATTCTATTCATCAGTGTGAATATTGCTATAGTCGAAGACGAGTGCAATATTCATACTGATGAATGGAATATATCTCATATTGCACGAAAGAAATCCAATATTTTTATTATTATACATACAAACCATTTTCCATGGCAACAGCAACGCTACCAGTTTAAACAAGAGAGAGGTTTACTCACCTGTATCACATCTGCCTGATCCGATATGAAGGAGAATCTAACAAAATTAAAATGATCAATCTATTATGACGTAAATTGTTTCTCAGCGTATCCATTTTTATAAGCTGTTGCGCGCAGCATTTTACTGGCATCGCGGAGTGCAATATTGTAACAATAATGCACTCCTTTTCTCCATTGATATGGGTAATGTAGAATACATGTACATAGGACATACATTATGCTAACAATATTGAACATCAACAAGCAAAGATCTTGAAGAGTATCAATACATGGTTTTAATGTATCGAAAAAGAGACCTAAACGTGTAATAATCTTTGTTAATGTATGACAAATCTGGCAACCAACTTTTCCACTTTTTATACAACTGCCTATCTTGGTAATACTTGAAATCGCTATCCTCTGTATGCTTTTTTTTTATGGTTCCATAGTTACCTAAATATTATTTTCATGATAAGTTGTTGTTTGTTGAATTAATTTGAAGACTGATTGCCCTCTTTCAAATGTTCCTGTAGAGTCTAAAGAGTCCAGTAACCTGTACTTCTGTTTTCGCTGGCTGCTCATCCACTTCAAGAGGGAGTTCACCATTGAGAACATCATGAGAGTCTGGGAGGTAAGGCTACATATTTTTGACTTTGTGACGTTACTTACAAGCTTCTCTCCCATATGCTGTTGAAAACTACTTAAATTCTATTCATCTTTTTTCATGCTTCTTGATGAAGGAATACATTTATATCATAGAGGCATGTATATCACCATAGGTTTGATCATTTATCGACTGCATACAATGTTGGTGAAATTATATCACTTTTTATGTGAATTTTCTTCAAACCTTTAAGTGCTTTTCTCATATTTTCCTTCCCCCTGCTTTTTCAAAACCAACTAAACTTCAGGGTAACCTTTCCCTCGGAGCTGGCTGCAATCAATAATAATAATAATAAGTTACATTTATAAAGCGCATTACATAAACATTTCAATAATAACTTACATTACATAAACATTTCAATGTGCTTCATTCAATCAAGTTCATTTATGCACACTACATGTATTTGAATGGAGATGTGCTTACTGGACTGCAGTCAACTGAGGCTAAACTCAGTCAGGCCTATTACTTTCTTTGTTTTGTTGTTGGACAAGAAATCAAACATATATATTTCTTTCTCTTTCTCTATTTTCAGGTGATATGGACACAACTACCTTGTAAAAACTTTCATCTCCTGCTTTGTGTAGCTATTCTGAATGGAGAGAAGGACACGATGGAGAGAGACGATTATGATTTCAATGACATTCTTAAGGTGAGAAACAATAATCATAATGTCACTTGCCCGGCTGAAGGGTTCAAAGGGATGTTTTAGGCCAACTATAAGAATCTACAATATTGCTATAAAATGATAGTGAATTGATCTTTTTTATGGTATGATTCTATCCCAGAACTATTATAGTCATAAGGTGTAAAATGCGAGATTTGATCGTCAATAAACTGGACTTCCACAAGCTTTTTTTTGTATGTATATACATGTATCTGCTGTTTGCAAGAACCAATCCTCTGCAGTAAATATTTTTTGCCAGTTTCTACATTTGCTGATATAAAGATTTCCTGTTAACATGACAATTATAGCAAGTTTTTTCTTGTGTCAAACCAATAAGCTACAGGAATTTGGAACCATTTTTTTATTTTTTATTCATGACTATTTATTTCTGAGATAACCAGTAAAAAGGGCAGTCAATTTTGATGTACATGTATGTCCCACAGCATGATGTACATTCATTTTGTATAGTGAGCCTTGCATCAGTGAACAAAGGTTATGTTGTGTATAATGTATCCCAGTTTATTGTAGGCAATGAGATTACAACATTTAAAGTTTAATGTTAAGGAAATATTTTTGTCTGTCACAGCAAGCTTCTTACACAAGAAGACAATTGTATTCATTCTCTTATCTATCAAATCAACAGCATGTCAATGAACTAGCATTGCAGATCAGCCCTGAGGACATCTTCAAGAAAGCTGAAGGCATCTACCTGCAACTCTCACAATGTCAGGAGCTGCCGTCCACGATACGAGACATCATCGGTCTTGCAGACAGGAATCGTGGCGCCGGGGACGAAGCCAGGTCAGACTGCTCCGATAGTAGCATTGAGGTGTTGGGTGATGGGGATCCTAGCCCGCAGTGAAGGAAACACCAATGTGATCGTGTGGGACTAAGTGTAATGAATTATAATCTACATTGAATAGAACAGATATTATTTTTGAGAGATTCTGTTTTGTTGATGAATACATGTAGCAACCCTTTCAGCTGAAATGTTGCAGGTCCAATTTTATGACAGAGAAAACTTGTATATTATTTTAAAGTTTTACTATCCGTTGTGTTATAATGTTTCCTAAATCACAGTGAAGTAAAACCTAAAAGTGAATTTGTGAGACTGATCAAAAATTAAGTATTGCATTGTCATGGATGTACATGTATACTCACATTGATGTGCAACTTCCATTTAATAAGCCTATCAAAATGTTTACTTGTATCTCAAAACAGTATTTACATATTACATATAATATGCTCATATACATGTTACAAAAAATATTATAAACTTTGAAGCAGAAAGTCATAAAAATAAAGCTAGTGGGAAAGTAGCCACTTGCATGTATATGGTAAGCTTATTGTTATTTTGAGGCTGCATGGAACGTAACGGTCAACAATTCATTAATAATAATTAAAAAAAAAAAGTAGTTGCTGAAGACTCTACGTGAAATTCATGAAAGCAAGAGAATCTTTTAATACATCACTATGAAATTTTTCTCAGACCTCTTTAGGATTACTTGTAAGCAGTACTCTGGTAGTTACAGTTTAAAACACATGTACGTAAAGTGTCAGTATTAAGAAGAATTTTGCTGAATCTGTGGCACAAACTCAGCTTTATTTTGCCACATTTTATTAATTATAATGGGTAAGTTGTAAATACAATCGCTGAAATAAATTTATATGTGGGTCTTTTCATGAAATTGGCCAATATTTGGTATGTGAACATGAAAATTTCAAAGAGAGGGTTATGATATTTCTAATTTTCATTATTCGTAGGAACTACATGTATAAGCCAATATGTATAATGAAATATGCTGTGGTGGATTATTTGCTGTTGTGTACAAATGTAGTTCATAAAATTGTGATGCTACAGGCATGAGGTACACAGATTCTAAACTGATCTTCTGTATGATTTGTCTTTTTGTTGGTTGGTTGGTTCTTTTCTTTTCAGTATGATAATCATACAAATACTGTAGATGTAAAAGGACCCTTAGGTTTTGGAGAGAAGGAGGAGGGGGGGGGGGGAGGGGTGACCCAACTTCATGGAAAGATCCACTTATCTCATCTTAAATAATTTATTAATTTCACACTTTGTTTAGGACATTATTCTTTTCTAAACTAACCCTTTCATAAGCGGATGCTTGTTTTCATGCAAATGAACAACTTCTTTAAATATTGCATAATCATGTACAAATTACGGTTACTGTTTCGCAAGAAACTATATTTTTATGTTAATTAGATTTAATTTTTTTTTTTTTTTTTTTAAATTCATTTTATGGATTGTACATTGTACATATCATGAGATAGTGAACTTCAGTTAGAAGATGTACAAATGTACATGTATGCATGTTTGACATGGTACCTGACCGGGGTAATATACCTGTTGTCCGACTCCTGCAAATTATCATTTTAGACCAATGACATTAGTCAATAATGACTATAGGTTACAAAGTAACGATTTACATGTATGTTTCTTTTGAACTGGGTTTTTTTTCATAGAAATTTGCATTGAAAGTTATCTTGAGGAAAGAACACCTCTACATCGAGACCACTCTTGTATTGTCTCTCCAATCCAAAACTTTTAGAGGCATATTGAGACTTACACAGCTCTAGTGTGCACTAGTCAAGAACTGAATATTATTATAATGTTCGTATTTACATGCTCACTGTACATAAATTTTGTTTATTCAAGGAGTATGCCAAAGAGTGTAAATGTTTTGAATAGTATCATAAATGAAATTGTAACAATATTACATTGTAAGGCACTGTTAGTTAGTATGAAACATTGTACTGATAAGGATAAGGTAGTGTGACGTGGGTGGTGTTTCACCAAATCGCTTGTAACTTACAGACAACTTTATGAACGTCTAATGATCAGTTCTTGTGTTGAATGATTGAGAATGTGATTTGTATAGCACTTAAGGGATGCAGTAACATTGAATGATATTCAAATTGCAATTTATTGGATTTAGCTCATTTTGCCATCATGATTGTGAACACATAGGTCAGTCTGGTATTCCTTAAAAATTGCAGTCTATTTGCTTGCTCTTCTTTCGAAATATCTACGATTTTATACTCAAATTTTCTAACCCGTTCCTTGACGCTTTACAAAACCGCGTGCGTTTCAATGCATGTGGTTTTCACCGCATTTCCTGTTGTCAAGTCCCCGTGCCTACCGGGCGGCTAAGCTTGCAACGGAGCGGTATAAATTAATCATGCGCGGCCGTATCCTCAGCCGCGTTTGAAATTTCACTGTTTTAAGATAGTAAATGACTTGCATTTGATCTGAAACTTGCAGTAGCGATAGAATTCTATTCATTTCGATCTCTTTTGCACTCGTTTTTGGAAGTTACTAAATCCCTTTAAGAAAATGTCCCAGTCGTTTATAAGTTCATTCATTACTTTACGAATGACTTGTTGAAACACCACCCTGGGCCCCGTTGCGTAAAGAGTTACTATTATAGTAACTTTGTCATCAACGGTAACAACTAGGGTAACATTGCTCAAGAGGTAATCAAAATGTAACATTTCATGAAAGTTACCATTAATGTCAATGTTGGTATGATAGTAAATCTTTATGCAATGGAGCCCAGGGCTTTGCAACGCAAAGGTTTGCAATTAATGGCCAGTTACATTGTGCTTTCTGTTCAGCAGACTGACCAGCTACCCATGAGAATTGCTAACTCAAATTTGCAATTAATCGCAAACCTTTCTGTAACAGGTCCCTGGTCACCATTCATGGCAATACACGTCATTAATTTCAAATGACCAAGTTTTAAACAGTATTTTTTTTATTTTTTTTAATTTTTAGTTATCATTATTACATATATTTATTTGTTTTTGTTATCATCATTAATATTATTATTATTACTATTATTTTGAATCCTCTGTAGTCAATTGTGTACCAGCAGAGTATAGAAGGGCAATTTGATGAAAAATACAATGTCATAATGTACATGTACATCTAAACAATGCTTGTAAAATTTGCAATATGATAGGATTATAGACCTATATCTTGATACATGTAATTATATACATGTACATTTAACCTTTTTTTTTAATGAATTTGAACGAGCGAAGATTACATGTAGTTTCTCCTTTAAAGCTTTAACTTTTAAGGGCCAGTTTGCCCTGTATGTATTTGCATCTCATTAGTTGTGTGGAGGATATACATGTACATGTACATGTATGAGCATGTACATGTATGAGCATGTATAATTTTGAATCGTAAACTATTATCCTTACATCCATTTTGTTCATATTGTAATGTAAATTGACTATTTTTGTATTTAAGTTGTTTTCTATCACTTGTTCAAATCAAATGGCTCAGTCTTCTCTAATTTGCTGTAAATGTGTACATTGTACATACACCATTAATTCCATTGTGCAAATATTAAAATATATAGACATGCAAAAAATGTTATGTGTATTCATTGTTGTTATTAATTTTGTTCAGATATCAAGACAAATAATTTGGCCTTGACACCAATGTAGTTTGCGACTCGAGTCTCTGGAATTCACTGCGATATTGTTGCAACATCACCCAAGTCTCTGAGGAGTTGCACAAAATCCAAACATGTTGTCTATTGGTGAATTTATTTTGTCTAGTGGGTAAACTAGAGAGACGTTGCCGCGAGGTCACTGCTATTTCTCTTTCTGGAGAAATCGCAGGGACATTTTATTTTGTGTTCAAAATCTCCTCGACTGATCAGTTGAAGCGACATCTCTGACATCTTTTTATCAGTGCTAAACAATGACTAATTTCATATAATTTAAATTTGGCTCATTGCAAATCTTTGCTTTCTGATGTTTCTTTCTTTCTCTCTCTCTCTCATTACATGTATACCATGCCCAATTTGAATGAAGTTGTGAATTACATACATTTTAATCTATTGCTCTTTCATTCCTTCTCATAACCTTTCTTTCATTTTGTTTTTTCTCAATTACTCCTTTTATTTTCACTTTTTTATTCTTCCTTGGGGATGCATCTACTTTTATCTAAATTACCATCAGCCTTATTTCCCCCTGTGGCCTGCATATCCTTGCATATTCTTTTTCTTTCTCATTTGGACTTATTTGCTCTTCCCTGCCCTTTTACTTACATGTACAATTCCCCGTTCCTCACATTCCTCCCTAATAGTATCCTTTCATTCCTCACGTGCTCTCTGTCTCCTACATTAATCTCATTCCACCCTTCTCCGCTCTCTCTCTCTCTCCTTTATGTATCTCGTCTTCCAGGATCGCCTCCTCGCTCACTTCCTCAATAATATTCATTCATCCCTTCCTTCTTTCCTCTCACATTCTCTTGCCTTGGCTTTAATTCTTTCATTTCTACTCTTCTCTTCCTCTTGTATACCCTTCCTGGATCATCCTTTCCCATGAAACGTATCCTTCCCTCTCTTTTTTTTTGTGTAGACTCTCTTTGGTAGTATCTCCTTTCTACCCTCCTCTCTTATCATCCTCTGACATATCGTCTGTTGGGAGCCATAAGGGCGTTATTGCATCTTATAGATGTTCCGTTGAGAGCCATAAGGGCGCTATTACTGTACAAAGTCAATGGTAATAGCGCCCTTCCGGCTCCAAACTGGACATCCTTGATCTGCAATAGCGCCCTTCTGGCTTCAAGCCGACGATATCCTCTTCTCACTCCTTCACATTCAGTGATCATTTCCTCCTTCCCTCTCTCTCCCTCTTTCATTCAATCTTGCTTGTCTACCCTTTTCCCCCTTTCTCTCTCTCTCCTTTATGTCTCTCAAATTTCTTGCATCAAGCAGCAACAATGTATACCACTAAATTTCTGTCGTTCATTTGTTCCTTCTCTCTGGTTTGAATCTCCTTTTCCTTGATCACCCTACGCACTCCTGTGTTGCCTCATATCTCCTTCCTACCAGCAGTTTTTATCTTTCCTCCATGGTAAAAAAAAAATTCATCTGTAGATAGTTGCTGCTTGCTCCAAGACCGCTATGTTAGGTACATGCATGTTATTGAAACCTGAATTAAGTTAAGAATTGCAGTTTGTAATGTTCTACTCGTTTTACTATGTATCTATTATATGTACTTTCACTTTCCACTCCTTAAAATAACACTGTAGCTCAATAAAAAAGCAATAATAAATGTCTGTGCGAGAAGGCGTATTTAATAGCCTACAAAAGCAATGCATTAATTATGCAGCTCAAATCAACTGAAAATTGATAAGTGTCTTAAGAGTATTCAAAAGCTTGAATACCACAAATTTGTGTATAACTGAAACACAGCAAATGTTACACATTTATAGTTTTATATATATATATGTTTGTTTTTTGTCTATCAATATTGGTCCAAAAGTTGGTTATTTATGTTGGGGTTTGGCATTTACGTGCACATAATTCAGGTAAATACACTACATTGTAATTCTATAGTATACTAGGCCTGCACATTTTGTGCAATTACTTTGCTGTTGCAGATAAAAGAGCCAGCAAATGTCATAAAAATCATCACAAGTTTTTGGTAATGACAACCAAAATTCATTTCTCTTTCAAAATAAAACATAACAACTACATTGTATACCATTTTGTAAATTTAAAAAGGGAACACAACTATATATTTCTCTATAAAAGAATAAAAAATAAATATATTCTACACATTCATAACTTTAGTACATTAATAATATTTGGTTTGTGTACAGGATTGTAGTCAAAGGCAAATTTTGATGAAATCATTACTGAAGAACTGACTGAAGAAGAATTGAGATTTACATGTACATGTAGTTCATAAACTACATGATTGTATTTATAATTGTAATTCTTAGTTTGGGGGACTTATTTGATTACAGAACTAAATTTTGATTTATTTTCTAACTGCAATAAGAAAAGGAAGCACATAGATAGGAGAAATATTGAAAGCATTGTTAGAATTATCAAAATGGAAGAACCATGTAAATATTTTATACACACACCAAAATAAAGCCTTTCAATTTTTTTTTTTCATTTCAATAGAGGTTAAATGTATAACACAGCGTTGATGTACATGTAAGTAAAAAGAAAACCATGACATTTAAATTTGTGTCAATCTTTCACTTAAATCCGTTTGCTACATTTTCTTTCTGCTTTAATTTTGAGCTTGGAACAAATTGGTAATTCTCAAACATTCATCTTTAAAATATATAATGACCAAACCTGACTATTAATCAACATTTCAAGAAGACTGATACCATTTCTGCATTTACTACAGAATTTAGACTATTGAAAACATTGCAAATAATTGACACATCACTACCAAAAGTAATCCCAACATTTAAGAAGCAACTTGTTAAAATAATTTCTGGGAGTTGAATAATCATCAAACCTTAATAGCTATTCACCTGGCTACAATAAAATTCCTCTTATGGCTTCAAAGCTATCAAACTCTAATAAATTAGGACTACATAATTGGAAAAAGATTTTTAAAAAGTTTTCCTTCAAACCTTCAGTTATTAACTCATTAGAAATGATATCAAGGGTCTATGAGAGATGCCTCTTCATATCAAACCAAATATTATATCCGACAAAGTAAAAATATGAATTCATTACAAGGCAATACAATCTAATTGTGCATTCACTACAGGTATATTCAATGTAAAAAAGAAAAAAACGTTGTAATCAATCTCAACACTTTTTAGATTTATAGAGAATACCAAAGTATTATTATAACTCAAGAATACATACCACTACCTTCCCTCCTACATCTATACATTCAGTACTGCCAACCTAAAATCGTATTTTTGTCTTTTTCATTTGGATAAGGGGTACCAAACTCATTAAATGTCAATAATTATTCAGATCATAAAAATGTCAATCCCCATCCACCTGTCGACCTGAAAACCTTTTATTATTCAATTATTTTCAATAGAAAACAAGGTAAATATGCCAAACATTTTGACAAGTGTGTCATCCCTGCACCAAAGGCATTCGTTCTGGTAAATGAGGGACATAGACAATTCATTGAACAATTAAATGTTTTCTATGAAGACAGGTGCGATGTAGTATGGCATGATGGTGATGTGCATTCATAGACATCTATAGATCTTAGTACCCCCTTAAGAAGCGAAAGAGGATAGAAAAAGTACGGAATACGATTTTTTGTTGGCAGGTCTGTACATTAATTACAAAGCATGATTTTTTTTTTTCACTTCCATTTTATAAATATGATAATAAACTCCTCTGAAAATATATATTTAACATATTTTGAAAATTTCAGTGTAACTTATTTTTGAAAAATATACAATATTTACAAGAACATTATTATAATGTTCTACTCTTACATCATATACTAGTTACGGAATGAAATCAGTTTTGATCAACCCTTCTTGTCTCTTTCCAATATATAATGTTTTTTCTATGTGTGTACAGCTTATTCAATTCATGATCTAGGTTGTACATGTAAAACATGCATAAGTTATAAATATCTACATTTGTATGTATCTATTCTGTTCCATTTTCTACATATTTTAAATAACACCATGAATACATAATATGCTAAAATTCTTTGCCTTCAAGGCGTATTATTGCTCTGTAGCTTAGAGAATATGCATGTACATGTATGAATACTATTCAATATTCAAGGTACAAATAAATAAATCTTTACTTTAATGGAAATTGTTCTTAAACAACAGACATGAATGTTACATTTTGTACATTTCATTTTTCAAATCAGTTCTCTGAACTGCTTGAATGTATGAGTTTGAATGAACTCTAAATTTTCTTGAGAAATACACAGTCATTGTTACATTTAAAGAATTAATATTCATATCGTAGATGTGCTGTGTAGCAAAAAATTATTTCCTGCATGATTAGAACATGATGTTGACTAAAACTTAACTTGTCCTCACATTGTTTTATATTATATATAATATCTGGAAAAGATATAATAATGTTTATATCCCAGTTTATATCCCAGGTGGTTCCTATTGCGATAACGAGCTCAACAAATGGAATTTCAAAAATTGACCTCTGTGACACTTGACCCTTTGACCTACATGCTCTCAAATCTAATCAGATTGTCTTCCTATGGTAATACATATTACCCATAATTTTAAAGTTCCTGTTTCAAGTGGTTCTTAAAACATCACAACAACAATAAAAAAGGACGGATGGACAACCATAAAATATGCTTCCTGTGGCAGCGGAGGCATAAAAACAATGATACTTTGTAACTGAGCACTTCAGAGAAGTGTAGTCATCCTCTTAGGTTATATTTCAGCCTGAATAATAAATAAAATTGAACCACAAGGTTTCATACAGGTTCCTGATGTCAAATATGGAATGTCTTGTCGAACTCCTTTCAGTGCAAAATAGACAACATGGATATTGCTTTTTGTAATAGTACACTTCTGTTATAACAAGATGCACGGAACCAAGACAGACACGTACACATATCTTGATATAACCAGTCATTTTGTACTGAACACATGTGCACATGTTTCAAGTTTGTACTAGGAAAATCACCTCATTATACAGTGTGTCCCAAATAAAAAGTAAACCCAACTTTGAGAGCATTGTATTAAAATTGTATTAAATTGTATAACTTATGAGTTACTAATTCTTATATCATAACTCATATTCTATCCAATGATATCAAAACTTATACCTGTGCAGTCATGGATTACTGAAAACTTGACTTTTTATAAACTTCTGCCGGAAATAGCTTGTACCAACTTTTAGCAGAAGCAACCCTGGCTTTCTGATCATTAATTTATTGTTTGACCTCAAACTATATATTAATGATCAGAAAGCCAGGGTTGCTTTGCGTCACATTCGGGGACTACAGTTCCAACCACCCCTCTGGTGGCCATATATAATTGTTCAATAGAATATGAGTTACCATACTCTTCAATATGAAATAAATTTCAAGGTCATACAAGCTATGAAATTCTAATACGAGGCTCTCAAATTTGGATTTACTTTCTTTCTGGGATGCACTATAAATATAATGTGTACATATAAAAAAAAATCTCTTATCTGTGCTAGCTACATGTATAATGGGAGTAGCTGTACTAGATAGATCATATTGAAACCGAAACAAAGTATCCCGATCCATTAACATAAGTACATGTACATTAAGTACTGTCTAATGTAAAGGAAAAGGAATGTAATCCCTCACTGATTAACAGTATATGTATGTACTCATTTCATTAAGATTTAATATGGAAAATAATAAATATCATGTTTAAATACACCCAAGAAACGTTTGATACACAGTTGTCTAAATATCCTCATAATTTTTTTTTTTTAATTTAAAAAAATTTAAAAAGCGTAATATATGCCACATGCATTAACCATATTATATTCTACATTTTATAAGGCAAGTCAAGAACCTCAAAACAACAAAATAAGAGATTACAAATAGAACATTACAAGACTACATATGTCAAACTTCAACAATAGTTTCATCTTTTTTAGACAAAATAAATTAATTTTACAATCAAATATCACTCTAAATAAAAAAATAACGTTAAACAATTCTACAGATCTTACAGAATGATATTATAGTTTCACAAAGATGTAAATTCTGGAAGAATTTGCTCTCATGGAAAAATCTAGAAATCTAATGTGCATTGTCTTCATAAAAAAAATTCAGCTACAAAAGTAAACTATGTCGGTAGGAATCCCTAACAAGACATGATATTCTAAAGTTGGATTATATCAGTCGAACCTGTTTATGAAGGCCATGCAAGGGGACAAAATTATAAACACATTCGGCAAAAGACATTTCTTCCAAGTGGGAGGCAACAAAAATTGATGCTCCAGGAAATTGCCTTTATAAAGGTGGCTCATAAGACCAGTTTGACTGTACATACTTTCAACCCCCAAAATGGTGTTGCCATGACATGAAAATCCTCTCAAAAGGCCCTGGGCAGTAAAGTGTTGTGTCTTTCTTAGCATGGCCTAACAATATCAATGACAATGTCTTGTACTGGAACTGGTTTGTCAGAATACTCAAGAGTTGCTTGGAGTTTGTTGATCAACTTCTCACCAAAATCGGAAGACTGGTGGTACACTGTGACCCATGGTTCTCCTGAAATTGAACAGATATTGAACATATACATTAGGCCTACAAGATCTATACATGATAGTTTATTCAGTCCAAGGTCATGGAAATGTGCTTTGCACCAACACAACAATGAAATTAGCAATACAAAATGTACAGGCCTAAGCACAAGCCAAAAAAAAAAAAAAAAAAAAAAAAAATTTGTAATAAATGTAACAAAACATATATTGAGTTGTTAAATGCTTAAAGGGCCTGTCCCACAGGAGGCGATTGTTGTGGCGACAACCTGATAATTTCAAAATCGTAAGGAGACCGACTAAGAAAAGGCGATTATAGACATATCTATAACTTTATATATTACAACAACAACTTGCTACCACGCACACAATAGCAAGATTGCCAGTTGTCGCAACAACGATCGCCTACTGTGGGACAGGCCCTTTACATAAAATGTTCATGCAATGTATTTTATTCAACTTTGTTCCAAAAAGATTTTGTACATCCATGAATAGTCATGCAATGTATTCAATTTGTCTTTGTTCTGTCATCTTATCAACCTATTTGAAGACTGAATCCAACGCAAACAAAAACCAATGTCAGTTCCTGTCTTATTTAAATATAAAGAGAATGATTATATAATGGTCTGTGGTGTCTGTCTGTGATAGTCATGTATTTCTTGGAATGGTAAATATGTACAAGAATATATAGACATTGCAGAGAGACTCAGGTTAAACCTATGGATTAAGGTGACATTGATCATGACGCTTTCAAAATTTCAGGGAACACAAAAAATTGTTATATCAATTTAATATTTCACAGTTGAAAACATATGTATATTGTGAGCCTCAGGGTACTGATTTCACACTGACCTTTCTTAACCTCTGACCCAACATGGGCGAGGAGTTTGACCCCTACAGAGTGGTCAACAGCTGCCGTGGCAACAGCCCGCCCAGCTCCAAGCTCCAGACATACCTTGGCAAGCTCAAGTGAGTTGATACTAGAAATAAAACCTGCATGAACAATGCAACAAGGAAGATGAAATATGTTAATATCATTTCAAATGTACATGCTCTCCTACATGTGTATTGTAGTATAACAAGCACATATGTACAATACTTAATTATAAGGCAATTTATCTAGAGTCAACATTTTACAAAATCACATTTCAGACCTGTGCAAATTAAGCAACTGTACATGCATGTGTTCAGTATAACATGATGTTTGGTAAGGTCATTGGCTTGGTCCCGCGCACATTATCATTATGAAAAGTGGATTAGAATACATTTGTTTATAATAATGATATTTTATATATGATTTGCATGGACACATAACATAAAGTGCTTATCAAGACTAGGCATATAAAGTTTCACTGCAATTCTATCTGTGAATACATTTTTTGGATAGAATTTTAACCAATTCAAAATACAAATGAAGTATGAATGAAATGTTGAAGGAGGAATAAAGCCTTTGGGTAATCTAACCTGTTCTCTCTGCTGTGAGAGTAGTCTGTGCCCCAGCCTTCTTCAGGACCTGCCAGACCTCATCTATATCATCCATGGGCAGTCCACATAGTCTCCCTGCCAGACCCGGCTCAACCCCCTGGGCTGTGATCATATCCTGGAACTTGACCAGGGCAGTTCCATTGTCAAGCGTGTTTGCAATCAATTGTTTGCCATTGCTAGAACCCTGCAGAGAATCTAGTAGACAACCACCTTAACAAATAATAAAGGTGATAAAAGTTTATTACTCAATAGAATAAGCACAATCTCAATGGAATACACAGAAGTCATGTTATGTAACTTTAGGAATTCAACAGAAATGATGTGTTCTATTTAACATGGAGCCTAATTTCTCCCTCCACTCCCTTGCATCTTGTAGTAGTTGTCCCCAAAGTGATCACCCTTCAACACCTGAACCCTTCCTCTCCTCTCTACATCTCTCTTCTCTTCTATTCTCCTATCTCTGTCTCTCTCTCTCTCTGTCATTTTCACTCATTCAGAAATTCTCCATACCCTCCACATTTTATCTCTTCACTTCTCTCATTTCCCTTTTAATTCTTTGATAATCTCCTCTTTTTTCTTCTTATGATTTATCTATCAATTTTTAGTATCATCATGTCTACTAAATTTGTGATTTTCCAATTAACCTTTGTCTTCTCCTTTATCTCATGTGTCTTCTTTTCTTACTCCATTTCCTTTTCTATTCAACTTATAAATTAATACTTATATCAATATAAAAACAAAAAATGTGTGACATCAGATCATTGTAAACAGGTACAAGACAAGAATGGGAAATTGTTCACACACTAATACCCTGTTTACACTGTGACTCGGCTCGTGGATTCGACACAGCAATTCTATATGTCATGTAAACAGGCTCAGTGTGATCGTAACCCAAGTTCGACACGCCTTTTTTGCTCCACCAGAATCGTAGGTTTTGATCCGGGAGGTGGGTTCGACACGGCAATTTGCTGTGTGTAAAAAGAGAGCTGTGTCAAACTTGATGACCTTGAGGTCATTGGTGAAATTCAGCTTTACATCACAACACACATTAACTCTTTGCCTGCCAAATTCGACTATAGTCACAATTGTACTTATTAACTATACAATTGTAATAATTCATTTTCTCTGTAATGGCAGGGCTAAACGATCTGAAAATCACTGATAATGCTTGGGCCGGATCTTAGGCATAATTTCTCCTAGTTAATACTAGGCAAATATTGTTATACTATTTTTAATAATTGAAGAGAAAAGTCTTCTTTTTTATGCTTAAAATTAATGTGGCGTCCCACTACTTCCGTTTGTGATCTGGGGCCGTGTTGATCTCGCCTTTTTTGTGCTGTATAAATATGATCACAGGTTCCCTCTTTCTAGTGTTGGACCCTTTAATAATCCTGAGGATTAGACACGAGAGCCGAGTCACAGTGTAAACACGGTATAATATTTCATGGTAACATACATGTACTCCAAGGTATAAACAGTAAAAAATATCTCAGTCTAGCACGTACTCAACACAAAAAACACCAAGGTTATTGTCTATTTTGCAGATATGCTTGCAGAAGATAATATTTTGTGGTCCCTCTTTATAAGCTGTGCTGTTTCTGGGGTCACAAAACCATCATGGAATTTTGGCTAAAATCTTGTTGAACATTATTTTGAAGGTCAAATAAATGAATGAATTGAATTGAATAAGAGACATGCTCTTTGAAAGTGTGTCACCAATAAAATATTCCAAGGACTTGACACACCTAACCAACAAAATTTTACACCTACACTACTACATGTAGATCAACTATGCATTTTAAGGGGTCTACATTATATACTACCTGTCAGAATATACCTCATGAGATTAATTTTCACAATCAAAATATGTTAGGATTACATATGTCTTAAACAATGAAAAACCAAGACAGGAAACAAATTATACCAAATGCATTCATGTAGTCACCACTAAGGGTGGTAACATCGTGGAATCATTTCCGTGACGGATAAAAAGTATTAGACGTCTCCGCGACAATATTCCAAAAACTGTCTCAAAGCAGTTTCAAAGAACCGTCTCAAAGTAGTTTCCGTGACTCATGAAACGTCTCGGAGACGTCTTGGAGATGTCTCGGAGAAGTCTTGGAGACATCTCTGTGACGTCTCCGAAATCTGTCTCAAAATTGTTTCAAAGTAGTTTCCGCAAAGTGAGATACCATCCTTACTAACAGGAAACTTTGAAACTGAAAGAAACCACCACTCAAAACTTAAAATAGAATACCTCTTGGGATGTTTACATACCAATCCAGGAAGTATTTATATACATGTACGAGATCTTTATCTCTGATAACAGCACAAAGGATGTGGACCACAAAACTTAGGATTTTTTTTTTTTTAAACAGATTACAACTCTACATTGGTCATACATGTAACTTTTCATCTAGGTACAATGTATACAGATTAAATACTTTTAAGGTTTTTTTTGGGGGGGGGGAGGGGGTAAGAGCCCTGATTAATGATATTAAATCATAGTTGCCTGCCATCTGTGTTTTCACATAGAGGCTCACAAATAAAAAAATATATAAAAAAAAGTGTCTACAATGTCAACAGGTGGTCCCCCTATTTAACACAATTTGTGTACTTTGAATTTGGAAGTGATGGCCAAATTAACATGTACATGTAGATCACATATAGCAGTTCAAAACTGTAACAAACCGTCAGGTTAAACTTTCATTAGTGGTTTTGTCTTGTAATGACACATTGTGTGGTTTCTAAAGTTACATTTTACTGAAAGTTTCAAACTACAAGAGATTTTATAGGAAACCAAAACCCAGGGAGAAAATCAATCTTACACACAAAGGTAAAATGAGAGGGGCATTTTATCAAAATTGATCATAAAATTAGTTAAGCGAGTTTGAAAAGTCTCATGGTACATTGTACATTCTATGGTGATCCTCAAATTGGCAAAATTGCTTCGAAATGACCGGTGGAGAACTAGTTTTGCCCACAAATTGACAGACATTCCCATTACCTTTCAAAGAGCATACATACAATGTAAGTCATGAGAAAATAAATTTTACACGTTTGTCAAAATCAGGAGACAATAAAAATATGACATACATATGTAGGGGAAAAAAGAAAATATGTGACCCATCACATCAAAATCAGACACAAGTCGCCAGAAAAGAGTCAAAGATAGCAACAAAACAATCCATTTTTAAAGGCTTTCCCCTGATCATTTCTATTCATCTTTTTTTACAGATCATACAAGAAGCATTGAAAATTCGAAAAATCAAAATATCCCCCCCCCCCCAAATAAGACAGTTTTTATAATTTTGCAGATTTCCTCTACACTGTGCTTTAATTTGCTTGGCGACTTGTGTCTGATTTTGATGTGATGCATCACATATGACTGCACAAAACAAGTGAAGATTTGTTAATGACTCATCAATGCATCTACAGAATGAAATGTCATAAATGAAGCTTCTTGCTTACCTAATTCCACAACAAGACTACGTAGTGCCTTAGGTCCCTTTCCACGTAGACACTGAATGGACTCTGCAACTTCTAGGGTGTTCCCTACACAGCATCCAATGGGGTTGTCCATTCTGGTCATGAGAGCACATGCCTTAGTACCAAGCTTACAGCTGGCTGATACCTAGGAAACCATGCAAGTAGATAAGGTTGATTTAGCAATCTGCAATTTAACCTGTTGGAGACGAGCTGATTTGGCTATAACACACATTTCCCATAGACCTCAGCCCGAATATATTCGTGCTCAGTCCCCAACGGGTTAATCTTAATACAACTAGCACTATATTGAGAAAGTGAATAGTTATTTTTATAAATTGAAACAAAGGGTGTAACTGACCAGAAATATATAATATGATAATATGAAGGAAAAAAATGAGCAAAGAAAATGGGATTCCTATCCCATGGAATGCAATCACATTATTCCCTGTTCCTTTTTTTCCATAGTTACATTAAATGTTACATCATTTCATTATGTGGTATTGTTGCATGGGTACGGTCAGTTTAAAAGGGCAGTTTCCCTCCTCTTTCCAACATTCAATATGCTCTAAAAATATAATCCTCTTTCTATCTGTCCAGTAGTAATGTATACTGATTACTCAATCTAACTTTCATGATTTTCTTTCTTTTCTCTCCTTTTCTGTCCTTCTTCTTCTTCTCTCTCTCTCTCTCTCTCTCTCTGTCTCTCTCCTCTCTCTGCCTCTCCCTCTGTCTTTTTCTCTTTTTTTCAATCCAGGCTTACTCACCAGTGATGTAGCTAGTTTTCTTCCCAGTTTCTCATCATTTGAGAAGAGAGCAGCCTTGCCTACTTTCACATCCAGCACCAGAGCATTCACCGTCTCAGCAGCCTTCTTAGATATAATAGAGGCTGTAATATAACATCACTACAATTATAAAAATAGGTGTGATTTTTCAAATTACATTTAAGGTTTTTTTTTTCTATGGTTATACAGAGAATTCCAAATTTAAATGGGTGTGTACAAATATGTGTTAATCATAAGGCCGTTTGGTACATTTAAAGTTTTTCAAGCATTACAAGCTTCTGATTTATTTTTTTCTCCCACATAATATACAATATGCCCTATTAATATTCTCCTTTACTCTGGCTTTAATTAAGCTATCATTGAAAGCCATCATGCATTGAAAATATTTCATTCTACATGGTACCTACATGTATTCCCTTTGTAAGTTTCACTTGAGTAGGCAGAGAGAGACAAATTTGAATAATTTCTTGTCATTTGAGTTGGAACAAATAGAAAAACAGGATAATTAATCAATGTTTGACAGAACCTGTACAAAAAAAAAACAAACAAACAAACAAACATGAATCATGTAACTTTGTCCATTATAGAGAGTGGGCTCAAAATAAGTTGAGGCGCTGTCTGTGCAAGCATACCTGTAATAAGAGGAAGACTAGCTACGGTACTAGTCACATCTCGGATAGCATAGAGCCTCTTGTCTGCAGGCACAAGGTTTGCTGTCTGGCCGCAGATGACGCAGCCGACATCCTCCATGATCTTCAGCATGCGGTCTGAAGGAAGAAGGACAGTGTATCCTGGAATGGACTCCAGTTTGTCAAGGGTACCACCGGTATGGCCCAGGCCACGCCCTGAAATCATTGGTACCTAAAATGAAATGATACAATGTTTTCCACTTTAATTAAAGTTTATCCGAGTGCTAAGTAGACAAGGATAGTGTAATTAATGTGCAGCCTAAACTGTCTTAAAGACCGTGTCATCCTTTTGCAGGCAAAAATCGTACATTTCTAGTTTTTGAGAGGATATAGTAGTATATCAATGACTATATCTTCCCACAACACGATTAAGCTCAAATGTGTATGTTTATCATTTTATTGTGATTATCAGAATTCCCTCCTAATTTTTCGTACTTCGAAAAAAAAATCCCGCCCGATGCGATATTCAAATCGACCGTTGACCGTTAGCGCGAGTAAATGCACGCTGATACGCCGTGTGTATATTACTGTGTGTGGTCCGTGCTGAGCAACTAGCTGTACGTGTTGTAATATCAACGATGTTGATGGAGAGCTAGTCGAGATTGGTAGTCAGATTTTTGTTTCATATTACTGATCTAGGCAACCTATGACAGCTAGATTGAATAGACATATAAGGTCGATCATATTCTTAAGTTATGCCTACCTTCATACCGCAGGCAGCCAGAGCTGGGGCCAGGATGAGACTGACTTTATCCCCAACTCCACCAGTAGAATGTTTGTCAACTAGCTTCCCATTCCATTCCTCAGGCCAGCTCAGGGTATCTCCACTTAGCATCATAGCCCTGGTCAGGCATGCCGTCTCATCCAAGTTCAAATCTTGGATAAAAGACAGCATCAAGAAAGCACCTGGAATAGCAAAATAAAAGAATTGAAAAAAAATATATGAGAAATGTTTTAAAAGGTAGAGATTTTTAAAAAATACCTCATGTCAATTGATGCTTTAAATTCCCTAAATTCCCTAAATTGATAAATTGATGCTTTATAACATATTTTGCCGTTACTTCATGTATTTACTGTGTAGTCTCACTGGAACATTTTAATGAAGAGGAGGGGGAGCGTGTGCCTCCTCAATTTTTCTGGGGTTGGCGTGTCCCCCCCCCCCCTTTTTGACCTTCTGTTTTTATAATTTTTTTGTTTTTTTTCACAAAAATCATTGCAGAACCATTTTGAAGCACAATAGTGCTAAAATAAATTAATTTCAGCCAATGAAAGTGAAAATAATCAGACCTTTATGACCGCCCCCACCCAGTGGGTCATGTGTTCGACCAATTTGTTTGCTAATTAATAACCAAATTAAAACTTTTCATGGATTATTTGGTGAGATGCAAGGTACATTAGGTCTAGCTTTGGAGAAAAAAAAAACAATGATGATACCAGAGCCATGGTTAAAGCGGGGCATAAACTTTTTGTGTTTTCTGGTCACATGTGTGACATTTGAGGGCAATTATTTTCCAGGGTTATCTATCAATTTAACAACATTGTTTTGTGGTTAGATTGATAGGAATAGAGGTAAATAATGATATGACAGTAATCCAAGTAAGGAAGTCAGCATATCCATTCCAGTCAGGGTTAAAAAAAATGGTCACATGTGTGACATTTGAGGGCAATTATTTTCCAGGGTTATCTATCAATTTAACAACATTGTTTTGTGGTTAGATTAATAGGAATAGAGGTAAATAATAATATGACAGGAAGTCAGCATATCCATTCCAGTCAGGGTTTAAAAAAAATGATATTTTATGTAGGCCTACCGTTTTTCCATCTAATTATCATATAGGGTACATGCAGGTAATATGGGCCAGCAGGTAATATGGGCAACCTGAAGCAAATCATGTCGTGACCGTCGACCGGTGACCGGTAACCGGTGTGAGCACCATAATGTAGTTCATATGAACTGTATACGAAAATATATCGTCATGAGGGCATCTGATGCCAAAATTTCTCTGAGAAAATTGCTAAAAACCAACAAGGTAGGTAAAAAACAGCATTTTTTTACCCTGATGTAAAATTTGATATTTCACAGAATGTGATGGTGAAAGAGTGTTTGAGGGGGTAACCTCAATTGTTTTGTATATTTAGTAAGCTTATAGTTTCATTTTGATCATACTAGCGTGTACAAGTCAATTTGTTTTAGTGAAGGGGTGCAATGTGGCATTGAATGCTTGCCTGTCACAGCAACATTAGTGCAGGTAATATGGGACATCCAAAATGGCGGAAATGATTCTGGTACTTAGTATTGAGATGAGGCATCAATCTCTTTGCTACGATTTTGTTGGGTATATTCACAGTATATAATTAATATAAATAACTTATTGTTGGCTGTATATTGACTTGTATAATGAAAATAATATTTAAATAATATTAAAAAAAGAAACAATATACAAAATACATAACAATGAAATATAGTCAAAGGATTTACTGAAGGGTCTTATAATTTCAAATTATATCTTAAAGTTAATGATTTTCAACATTTTTAGCAATTTCCAGACATAGTAGAATCATTGTCGTTTTTAAAACATACATTACAATGTAAATGCATATGGGCACTTTGGTAATGACGTCAACATTTGAATATTGCAGACAGGGGGGTTGGTGATAATTGATTTTCTTCACAATAAAAGTTAGATCAGTAGTTATTGATTAATATAAACAAAGATTAGACTGTGTGTCAAATGCAAATTAGGCAAATGAGCTTAGGGGGCCCATATTACCTGCATATACCCTATGTTAATATATGCAAATGAGCATGAAAAATTGCAAAAATCACGATAAAAACATCAATTGCTCTATTTGAATATGCAGCTTAAAATCAAGAAGCAAAAACTTTATTTTGTCCCAAAAAGGTTCACTTTTCAAAGAATGGCCCTGATGAAGATAGAATTCAAACAGTTGAGTCCGAAAATTTAAGGGGAAACAAAGGGATAAAGCCCAGGATGGAATAACATTATGGTTGAAACACCATCCAATTGAAGCTATGAAAGATTTTTTTTTTTTTTTTTTAATCCATTTATGTTGTAGTCAGCAGACAATACAATGGAAATTTATGTAGGTGTAGCAGAATTGAAATCACTCTATAAATCATGAATTGATGTGCATCAATGCATTCACACCATACATGTAAATCATGCAAGCATACAATCGTTAACCTCTACAACAGATTTATCAGTGTCGATTTTGCAGTTTACACATGTCATCCTTTTGAGAAGTGTGAGAATGATCATTGTGCTTGGACAAACGTTTATTTGTTGATATCCATCAAGTATTTGTCCTTTTCTATAATGCACACCTTATTATCAAATATCTCTATTTGTCACTGATAAACATGCAATGTATATCTTCACATCATTCATAAATTCTCATGCCCACAGTGAAGGATATTTCCATGGAGTAAAAAGAGAAAAGCTCTGAACTGTTATACTCATTGAAATTATAGCTTGGCACATGCACAGGAAAGGGCATCCAGTGATGGACATACCCCCCCCCTTTTTTTTTCCATTGTCAGCACCTTGTCTTGGAGGGGGGGGGGTGGATGAAACTTATTATTCATCATATAACCCTCTTTAATAGCACACCCCCCCCCCCCCTTAGACAAAGCTGGATCTGCCCTTGATAGAGATGGTGTAAAAGTTTGGGGATGAAAACCTCTCAGACATGTACATGTAAGTTCATGTATTTGACATATGAAATTGAATAAAAATGCAAACTACAGGTAGCACCATGCAATTTGAGCCTGGCAGCGATCCACAAAATGGGCATGTAGCTCCTACATGTACATATATGCAGAAACGTCAAGTGTACTTTAAGGGTGGGGGAAAATTCTATTTGTTTTGGTCAATTAAAAATCAATAACAACGCTTTGTTCCATTTTTTTTTTTTACCCGCCCAATTCATTAACCAAATTAATTTGAAATTGTGCCAGAGAGGGGTGGGCCTAATGTAAGCAGGGTAATGTCCTACACCCACAGAAAGCTACACATCCCTTGGTCAACCCCACTCCCCAGTTGCGAGGGTGGAAAAGAGATCGCCCCCTCTAAACTTTGATAACCACCCATGACTATAAAAGTTTGAAATCAGAACATTTCAGCTGCACCCCCCCCCATTTTCAAATCCTGGAACTGCTACTACCCCCCCCCTCCTCCCTATAAGACTCTGCATAGTGCACTAGATGGCCGAGTGGTTTGTGCCTGCAAAGTTCTCACGCTTTGCGGAGAATGTTGATAGTTGTAACTGACCAATTCCCCTTTTGTCAGTAAACTCTTTGTTCTGAATTTCAACCCAGCCTCATCGCAGTTCTGGTCATCCATATTTGGACATTGCATACTGGTGAAACAGAGCAGAGGTCAAGTTTGTGGACAAGTCCTTCGTCCCCACTAGGTGGATTCACACCTGCCCGATCTGGAAAAGTTCCCGTAATCTCTGATCGGGTATCTTACCCCGATCACAAACTACGCGTAATATTCCCGAAGATAAATTCCCGTAAATTAGTAGGTACTTTGTCGAAACTACGCGTAGTTTCGCCAAGGTCATGGGAACTTTTGTAGTGTGAATATAAATTACGGGAACTTTTTATTCCCCCTTTCTTTTTCTTATATATTTCTTTGTTTTTCCTCCTGTTTTCTCGTTCCTTATCAAGTTATGTATTTCTTTGTTTTTTCCTTTTTTCCCTGCTTTTCTTGTGTATTTCTTTGTTTTTCTTTCCTTTTGCTCTTTCCTTATGTATTTCTTTGTTTTTCCTTCTTTCTTTCTCTTTCCTTATTGTTTCTTTGTTTTTCCTTCTTTCTTCTCTTTCCTTATGTATTTCTTTGTTTTTCCTTCTTTCCCCTCTTTTCTTATGTATTTCTTTGTTTTTTCCTCTTTCTTCCCCTTTTTTTATAACTTCGGGTATTTTCCATGGAAAAAGACGGTTCGGGCAGGTGTGAACACAAAACACAAATTACAGGTATTTTGGTGATTGAAACAGTTCTCGTAAATTACGGGAATTTTTCCTGATCGGGTAGGTGTGAATCCACCTACTCTCTCTCTCTCTCTCTCTCTCTCTCTAGCCCTCTCTATCTCTGCCTTTCAGATACAAGCCATATAGGACAAGGTGGCACATCCAACACCCCACCCCCCCCCCACCTTTTAAAATACACACAATTAATCTTTAGTTTGTATTCCCTCATTTTTGAATTTTTTTTTTTAAACATTAAATTAACCTGCCATTATCAAAAGAAATGGTGGGGTTTCGTAACAAACTTTCCTTTGAAATACTGTAGGACTGAGATTATGGCCTTGTTATTGAGCTTCATAAAACACATTCATGTAAATAGTATTTTTTTTACAAACAGTGTACATGGCCTAGACAACTTTGTAGATTGCTGAGCAGACTTCTGCCTGAGACATACATTAGGCCTACCATCTTCCAGGCAATATAGTGACCTGTTCAGTAATTTGTTCACCTTCACCCAAATTTTCAAGCTGGTTAACAACTATTTTCCTGCATGTTTTGTAGCTACACATACGTAGGTGCCTACTGTAATGAAGGCTTTTGGGTTAAATCGAAAACTCTCCAGGCAAGCCAGAGAAAAAGAAGACTCTAGGCTCACAAGCACAACATATTAGAAATTAGGCCTAATTATTGAAATTTTCTGCCTTAAGAATCAATATAGGTCTATGTTTTATGCACGTGAAAAATCAAATAAAATAGATTTAGAGTAAGATTCTATAGGGACCTATCTAGGCTACATATAAATGTAGGCCTACTATAATACATATAAGGAAAGTGGAGGTATGACATCATTGGCTTTCTCATCAAATATGCACAAGACTATGCATGCACAGAGCAAAACTTAATTCAGCAAATTATCTGAATTTCAGCAAGTCTGCATCCAAAAAGAATTTAAATTCAAAATGTCAATTCTACAGTTTCGTTTAGTGCATAATGCAGTCTAAAGAAGGAGACTAACTGATTTGACATAGACAGTAAGTAGAAGCTTATTCTTCACCCTAGACAATAAAAGTGCCGAATATAGGCCTACACTGTATATGTATGTGCTGGCAAGCTAGCTTCGAACGTCCTGGGGTCAAGTGAGTAATGAGCTTCATGTCTGTTCATAATAATAATAATGAACTTCTTTTCGAACTGGAAGCAACGACCGCAGACCTTTTTTTTTTAAGTAGAGGGGCTGAGCTGAAAGTGGGGGGGGGGCAGAACAGATTAAAATGGCAATTTTCGAAATTTTGTACATGTTTGCTGAAAAAAAAAGTGGAGGCTGAAGCCTCTCTCAGGCCTCCCCCCCTCCCCCCTGGGTAGGGTGTCAACTATTATATAAATAGTGTACAATCTATCGCGCAATATACTGGACTATAAGTACGACAAATACTAAATTATCATGAGAGCAGATTTGTTTCTCCGAGGCCACAGGCCGAGGTGAAATAGATCTGCACGAGGGATCATTTAGTATTTGGAGTTCATACAGTCCAGTAATGTTGCAAGATGAAGCGTTCACTATTTATTATAGTAAATAGACCCCTAGATCTTTGACTTTGGCTAATCTGGTTTTATGTTTGCCAATTTTTTGGTACTAATTAAGCTATTGTGACGTATATTGTTGCTGCGCGTATCCATTGTTATAACATTTGTGCGCACCATTTTACTGTTATTAACGCGCTAGCGCAACAAGGCAATCAATAGAATCGATACTCTCCCCATAACACTTAACACGGGCTTTACCCTCCAAAAACCGAAAGTTATATTGTACATATTATATATGTACAATATAACAAATTGAAGGTAGGTCACGTGGTACCGACCTAGCCAATCGCAACGCGTATTTTTCTACCACTATTTACTATTGTTATTAGAACTGTAATCATACATGTTTTGAATCACCACCATTCCCAATATAAATGCCGACAATATACCAAAGCAAAGGGTTTTGGCAAAGAACCAAGCACAGTTTGAAAGCAACAGATGTCTTGCCAAAATCAGCACAACATTTGCAATGACTAAATATTCACACACACACACACGTACACACTCCACAGGAGATGGTTTGGTATTTAAAGGGAAATTTACGTTGATGATGTTCATTAATTGTGGAATAATTACTGTTTAAACAGATTTGGAAAGGTTGATTTACCTAAGAATTGTTGTGTGCTATGATATCTTAGTCTTATAATTAGAATGGCCCAAAATCACAATTATCACTGGTATATTTTTCATCATCAATTCATCATCTTAATCATGCAGACATCATCTTCATTCAAATTATCATCACCAGATATCAGGGGAGCAGGATAGAACAGATGGTATTCAAAATCTTATTTTCATGATTTTCACCCAGTTTTGCTCTTCATCTTGCTCAAGTTGAGGTGCCCTGACATCACATCAGCAACTTAGAATTAACAGAAATCCATCTTATCTTACCAACTTGGCAGTCTTGCACTTTTCCGCCTTCCTTCACCATCTCCGAGATGAACCATTCTATTTCAGCTTCAGTCCACGTTTCACCTGCCAATTTCCTCTCCACAATATCGGTAAAACGAAACTGGTGTGTTGTCGCAGCCGCTGCAGCTCCAGCATTTCCTGCCACCATCTCTACGGCCTCGCCCCCCTCACCGCTGGGCAATTTCACTGGAGGCATCGTCGTCTGCAAAACCTGTCTCTTTACGGCAGAAAGTTCGTCAGCATCAGGGTCAATACAACTCGCTGGGCGTTTGGCTGAGCCTTGGTTCGGAGTTCCTTGTTTCCCGCAGGTTGGTCCAATGACTGGAGTAGTATTTGTGCGACCCATTTGACCTGCTTTTTCGAAGAATATTCTACGTTCTTATCGCTTGATCAAGACTTGTGATATCAGCGTAATACGTTGCACCGTAAACAAACCACGTCGTATTCTGATGACTGGAGATGCATAGTAAGCGAAGATAATTGATTTGAGCATGCGCAGTGCAAGGGACGCCACTACTTGTCTCGTCACGGTACACGTGCGAAACTATTGTTGATATTTTAAAGGGACATTTGCATATATTTCTGCCCGCCCACTGTATAGTTTGCAGGCACAAACCCATGTTGTTCGCTTACTAGGGTCTGCAGTTAAGAACTAGATTCACCCGTGTACTGTAGCTTCTCCCAACACACAGACAGTGAGTTTGGAGGCTAGTCTCCACTCTAGACTGAAATTTGTTTAGTGTCAAATTGAGTCTGTGCTTGCAGACTACCCACTGTATATCAACAGCTTTGATCAGGTTCTTTTTGCCCCTTTGAAAAACGGGGATGAAAACCAGCCTTCCCAAATATGCACAGTTATATTCTAAGCTGAAAGCCTGTGTGTCAGGATTGTTTGTTAAAGGGAAAGTTCACCCTGGAACTTTATTGGTTTTAAAAAATTCAGAAAAATAAAATAAAAATATGAGTGAAAGTTTGAAGAGAATCGAACAAAAAATAGCGAAGTTATTAATATTTAAAGTTTTGATTCTGTTTCGTCACGTGCGAGCAGCCCTTTCATGTGTTGTGTATGTAAATTCCATAATTTTGTCTCTTTTTCATGGTTCTTGATAAAGGAATGGGTCAAATTTGGCGTGTATATCGACATATGTTTGATGATGTATCGACCGCACAGGTGAAATAATTATTTTTTTTAAAGAAAAAATGACACTTTTTGGAATTTACACTAACACATATAGGAGAACTGCTCGCATGTGACGTCACAAAATCAAAATTTTGAATATTCATAACTTCGTTATTTTTTGGTCGATCTTCGCCAAACCTTCACTCATATTTTTCTTTTATTTTCTGCATTTTTTATAACCACTTTAAACCCAGGGTGAAACATTACCTAACAGAACGTCGTTATATGGTAGCGCTTCCAGGTAAATCCCAAAGCAAATAATCGTATCACTCACAGGCTTTGTACCGATTACCACTATAGGCCTACCAGCATTATTCTAATTATTTTGAACTTTTGAACTATACGAAAATAAATACCTTTTGACAAAAGGATCCTTCATGAATAATTAAGTAACAGATCACCGTGCCGTTACCCAGTAGGGGAAAGTGAGGTAAGATCTTGTGTAAGATGAGCCATTTTTTACATTTTGGCTCCCGCGACTACCAATAAATAGATACTATATTAACTACTCTTCTCCCTTTCCCCCCTGTTGCTGTGAAGCAATCCCGTAAAAAAAAAAAATTGTCAAGTGGATCAACTTACCCCAGTCATGATCCAAGGCCTAGGGTAAGGTGATCTTATACCAACTGCGTGTATAATATATGCAAATTAGTATAAATTAAATGAAAACCTAAAGAAAAATAATTCATAGGCTTTTTTTTTTTTTTTTTTTTTTTTCTTCGTTTTTCTTCTTCTTTGTTAAAACTTTCATCCAAGAACGAAAACCAAAGAAACAATCAAATAAAACTTACCAAAAACAATTTTTTGAAATTGGGATTTCTACTAGAATTTACAAGATATGGCATGGCTCAACTTACCCCAACAAAAAATCAAATCTTGCCCCAATACACGCCATTTTGAATTTTTGGGAATATATTTTTTTATTTAATGATAAATGAAGCCCAAAGGCAAAAGCAAGTAATGGAAGAGGTCTAACCAATTTGGGGGTTTTAATACTTTTCATAGGCCTTTCCCATTTGGACTATAGAAGAACGCATGCATCCTTTAATTCCAAATTATCACAGTTATATTCTATGCTGATCGGCAGCCTGCGTGTCGTTGTTTGTTAACAAATGAAACATTACGTAACAGAACACAATTAAAGGGTAGCGCTTCCAGGTAAATCCAAAAGCAAATAATTATATCGAGAGAATTGAGAATTATGCAATGGTATTACGACATCGATCATCACTTGGTATCGACGCACAAGCGGCCAACCAGAATTATTCTAATGATTTTGAACTTTTGAACTTTATCAAAATGCTGAAATAAAAAAGTTTTGTAAAGTAAAGTAAAATTTAACACGCCAACACAGAAAATTTCATCAAAATCGGATGAAAAATAATAAAGTTATGCATTTTTTAGGTATTGAATTTTTGTTTTGTTTTTTGTAAAACAGTTCTTGGCATCATCTCATTGTCTCATTTGAATATTTGAATATTCAAATGAGCAAACTGATGACTCACAGTCCCCCTACTTCTTGTGTATTTTATTAATTGAAATCATATTTATCTCATTTTTTCATATATTGCGTATATAGAAAATCTATTCCTCATACTGAAATAAGTAAAAGCACTTGTGACCTTGAACATTCCACAAGGATTAATCCCTGTTTTTATGTCCTTGGGGCAGAAAATCTTGATAATTGGTATTTCATACAATAAAATACAAAGAAAGTAGGGGGACTGAGACATCATCAGTTTTACCAATTTGAATATGGCAAGAACTGTTTCCCCCAAAAAATTCAAAACCTAAGAAAATTCATAACTTTGCTATTTCTTATCCGATTTTGATGAAATTTTCAGTGTTGTGCTTTTTATATTTTACTTTATTTTTGTAAAAATGCAAAACTCCAGCCCGGTGGAGTTCTTTAATTCAGCTGCATTGATACAAATTAAGTGTCAATTCTGTCAAGGTTCATCATAAATTATTATTATAACAAGTCACCGTTATCGTTTCCAGGAAAAATCCAAAGCAAATAGCTATCATTTCGATTATCAGACAAAATTACGGCAACAAATTGCATCTTGACAGGAGACGCAAAATCTATGTCAAAGGTCAGAGGCAGAAAAAAATATAAGCTAGGGCTTATGGACATTTAATTAATGTATATGGTCGATTCCAACGAAAAGTGTACACGGTCAAAAAGTTGAGTCCAAATTTCAAACCTCTTTGATGATTTTTTGTCCTTTGACTCACTATAAAGTCATCATCAATCTATAAGGAACTACGTGTGATAAAATGCCAGGCTTATTCTTCCAAATAAGGGGCAATTAAAGAAAAACAATAATTTGTGCATGTTACCTACGAATACACTTCCCTGAATTCTATAATAAACAATGTGGAGAGTTGGAAAGACTGGAGAAGACAAATCCCCAACTCATGCACAGTAAGGTACGACAGGTTACAGGTCATAGTAGGAATGTGCACATACAAGTTGCATCGAAGACAAAGATGGAAACATCATCATGGGAAAGTGACAAATACTTCATCGATGGGAAAATATATAACTGAACTTTTCCGAGATGATAGAGGAAGAAACCAGTAAGGAGCAAAGATGGAGGCAACATCAATATGAAAAAAGAAAGCGTATGCTCTTCAAAGTATGTCAATGGGAAAGGCAGCTGGGCCAGATGGCCTTACAGCAGAGATGTTCATGCATTGGGAGGACTTTGGGGTGTCACACATAACCAATCTTGCGAACAAAATCTATGATGATGGTCATTTTCCAATTGAGATGATTAAATCTGTGTTTCATTGCAATACCAAAGAAGCCTGGTGCCAGAAGATGTGACCAGTTTCGAACTATAAGCCTGATGAGTCATCTGACAAAGCTGATTCTTTCGTGTGCTTCTGACAAGCTCCGTGGAAGAACCATTGGTGAAATATCAGAAGAACAGTATGGATTTAGACCAGACAAGGGTACCAGGAATGCAATCTTCATCATTCGAATGTTATCTGAGAGGGCAATCCAGATGCAGTCAGACTCTACGTGTGCTTCATTGACTATGTCAAAAGCGTTCGACAAGGTTCAACACCAGGCACTAATGAAAGTTCTAGAGGCACTAGACATTGATGGACAAGAAATTGAACTGATCAAAAAACCTCTACTGGGACCAGCTTGCTGCAATCAAAATTGAGGGGAAGATGGCAACTGGCTCAGCGTGGAACGAGGTGTGAGCAAGGATGCATCCTTTCACCTGAGTTGTTTCGCTCTACACTGAAGTCATCATGCAATCAGTAAGAGAAATGGATGGAATAAAGATTGGTGGAGTCAACATATCAAACATCAGATATGCAGATGATACGATCATGATTGCTGACTCGGAGGAGAAACTGCAGAACCTCATGGACAGAGTAGTCTTAGAGAGCGAACAGAAAAGGTTTGTTTTTAAACCGTAAAAAGTCCTTTTGTCTTGTATTCCTCAAAATCATCTCCAGCTCACAGTGCAGGGTTAGAGTAAATGATGAAATCCTTGAACAGGTCAGTGAATTCACTTATCTTGGCAGTGTAGTCACACCAGATGCAAGGTGTGATAGGGAGATCAGACGACGAAATTGGCATAGCAATCTACATTCAAGAAAATGGATAGAATATTGACAACTCGCTCTATAACTCTCTCCACCAGACTTAGACTGTTACAATTGTTATGTGTGGTCCACATTTCTTTACGGATGTGAATGCTGGACTATAAGTAAAACCATGCAGCAGCGCCTGGAAGCGACCGAGATGTGGTTCCTACGTAGAATGTTGAAGATATCATGGACTGATCATGTTTCAAATGAGGATGTACTCGAAAGAGCAAGGTCATCCCGAACATTGCTTAAAATAATCGCGTCCAGACAGATTCGTTTCCTAGGCCACGTACTTCGTAAGAATGCCCTTGAGACAGTAGCTTCTCACTGGTGCTGTTGAGGGACGTAGGGCACGAGGACGACAAAGACTGACTTTTCTTTTCTTAGCTTAGAGATGCCACTGGCACCAGGCCTCTTGACATCATCCGCCGATGCCAGCAGAGAAAGGAACTCACTCTTATACGCAACGTCAGATTCTGACAAGCCACCCCAATTGATTGATTGAATTTGTTACAGTGAGCCGCCTAATATACATTTATCTTCCAAATATGTTATTCCATTCCATCAATAAGATTCTACCAATGGTTAAAATGGATAAAAACAGCCGGGTTTGTGCTCCTCCTATCATTATGATCATAATATTTTCCTTTTCTCATTTATGTTACAGTTGAGAGCACCTGTTTTAAAAACCTGGGGTTGTGTCACTTTGTATAGTTTAATCTACATGCCGCTAATTAAGATAATAGTATCTTGCTGAAAGAAATTGGAATGACTCACAAAAAACTAAAAATTTTGGGAATCCGCCCATTATTTTTGTAAATAGGAGGAATATACACATGTGTATTCGTAGTAACAGCTAATGTATTCGTAGGTAACATAATGTATAACTGGCATAGGCCTACATGTATATTTTACGCTACTTTTTCAATTCAAAGTAGCCTACGTAAAAATCATGCAAGGGTACCGTATAAAAATAATTATTTCATGTAAAAATACCTTTCTCATAACATAATACGCAGTAATAGGGGAGACCGGGGATGGAAGTTACAAAATTCACATTTGCCCTTACAAAAATGTCCTGTGGTAATTCCTGTGGTAACTGGTTTTACCACACAGATTACCACAGGAATATGTGTGGTAATATACCATAGAGTCGTGTGGTAACGAGAATTGGTGCCTGTGGTATTCCTGTGGTACCAAAATTACCACATAAAATACCACAGGAATATTTTATACCACAGGAAATGTGTATGGTAATATATTTTAGATTCGTGTGGTATTCCTGTGGTACACAAATTACCACACAAAATACCACAGGAATATCTCATACCACAGGAGTATCTCATACCACAGGAAGTGTGTGGTAATATAACATAGAGTTGTTTGGTAATGAAAATGGGTCATGTTGTATTCCTGTGGCACCTCGTGTGGTAATAAAAATGGGTACCTGTGGTGTTCCAGATATACAAAAATTACCACACAAAATACAACAGGAATATCTCATATCACAGGAAATGTGTTGTAATAACATAGAGTTGTGTGGTAATTAAAATGGGTTTCTGTGGTATTCCTGTGGTAACTATACCACACAAAATACCACAATCATGAAGATCTCATACCACAGGTAATGTGTTGTAATAACATAGAGTTGTGTGGTAATTAAAATGGGTGTTTGTGGTATTCCTGTGGTAACTATAGTACCACACAAATTACCACTTGAAGATCTTATACCACAGGTAATGTGTTGTAAAAACATAGAGTTGTGTGGTAATTAAAATGGGTGTCTGTGGTATTCCTGTGGTAACCAAATTACTGACAATTACCATAGGAAGATCTCATACCACAGGAAATGTGTGGTAATATAACACAGAGTTATGTGTGGCAATGATAATGGGTGTCTGTGGTATTCCTGTGGTACCCAGAGTACCACACAAAGTACCAACATGAATACTACAGGAAATGAGTGTGGTAATATAGAGTCATGTGGTAATGAAAATGGGTACCTGTGGTATTCCTGTGGTACCTAAATTACAACACAAAATACAACAAGAATATCTCATACCACAGGAAATGTGGGGTAATATATCATGGAGTCGTGTGGAAATGAAAATGGGTGTCTATGGTATTCCTGTACAGTCTGTGTCAAAGAAATAAAAAAATGGTACAGTCCGGAAAAAAATTATTTAGGTATCAAATCATCTCAAAGATTCTGTAAGTTACACAATATCATTTGCTCCACGTACAAAATTCTAGCAGTATTTTGTACCTCATGACTATTTCGATCATGTCTATTGTCAAAAAAGGCATCGGCTATGCCCTACACGTTTGGCCCCGAAAAACCTATTTTTTTCCTTTATAGGAGGGGTCCAGGCTGAAATTCAGATGGTTTGAAACGTATACGGTAAAATGTAACTATTACAACACTACAAATTTCATCAGTATCGGATGAAAAATAACGAAGTTATGATATATATATATATTTTTTATTTATTTATTTTAATTTTTTTTTCATTTTTGCTTCTTTTTTTTGGGGGGGGGGGGGGGATTTAACTATTTTATGCATAGTCATGTATATTTATTTAAAAAAAATAAAAAATGAATAAATAGGATGTCATATAATAAGATACAAAATGAAATAACGGATTAATGATATCTTCAGCTTGCTCGTTCAATATGAATGAGACTATGTCTGAGCTGTTTTATCGAAAAGGGCAAAAAGGCAAAAAAACAAACAAACAAAAAAAAACAAAACAAAACAAAACAAAACAAAACAAAACAAAAAACATAACTCCTTTATATTTCAAATGATTTTGATGACGTTTTCAGTGTTGTGCTTGTTATATTTTGCTCTCCATTTCAAACAGTCAGCCTGGACCTTAAGGTTCGTTCTAGAAAAAAAAAATGCTCATCATCCATAATGCTCTTGGCCGTCGATAAACAGCGCCCTCTTTCAACTTAAGACAGCACAATGGTTGGGCCGTGCCACCGATCTCATGGGCTATAACACTGGGGTTTTCCTCATTTGGTATCTTTTTAACAATTATTATATCATGTTGGCCGTTTTATTTGATGGACCTTATCAACAGCAACCTACAGTTCAATTTTTGTAACACTGCAAACATTATTTCGGGTAATATCAGCATTTAGTGCATTTGTAACTGAAAAGGGATTCCCATTTCATAATTTTGATTATGTTCACTGATATCATACATGAATATCTTGAATGTTGTGTGAAATTGTAATGCTTTATAGTAAGTATAGCCACTATGTAACATCATGAATCTTATTTTGACCAAATTTGGCCAAGAAATGTGGAAGTGATAAATATTTTTGTAAAACGTATCTATTAATTCTGTTAAAGTTTAAAAAAAAATAACACTGAGGCCAGCAGCAGTGGGATAAAATGATATGCATGGGCCCAAACTCTGTTTAAATAATCAGGCGCGGATCCAGGAATTGGGGAGGTGTTGAAATTTGTTCGGCCTTCGGCCAACCAAAAGGTCATATTATATCAGCTGTAGGGGTAGGTTTAACAAGTCAATCGGCTCAAAATCATGTATATTTCTTCCGTTTTTTTTTTTTTTTTTTACATTTTGGTCCGTTAGGCGCCCCCCCTAAGGTCAATTTGGCGCCCCTTTTAGGTCATTTTGGCGCCCTTCCGGGCAAGTAAAGCCCCCCCCCCCGAATACGCGCATGACAATCTTAATTATTTTTTAATATGAGGACATGTCACAAATCAATAAGCAAAATACGTGATATATACAGTGTCCCCAAAAATTATTTGTACACTTTGAAAAAATGTAATTAAATAAATCGATGTTGGTTTGAAATTTTAATTACTATTTATATCAAATAGTAGGTAATGTCACTACCACCTAAACACTAAATCTCAAATGTTCCGTCAGTCTCGGAAGTTCTAGGCTGCCATTTGCAATTTTCATGGCCCAAAAATTATTTGTACACTTCAGGAGATCGGTTTTTAAAGGAGTGTTTAAAATTTTGGGGGTCTTCTTTTCCTTCCAGGACAGGCATCAACCTCCTTGGCATCAACCTCCTTGGCATCCTGTCGACCAATTTAGCACTCATTTCACGGTCAATGCCATTCCAAGTTCGCTGGAGCGTGTCCTGGAGCTGCTAGATGTTGGACGGTCAATCTTGAGGGCGCTGTCGCTTCAGGTCACCTATCATGTGCTAAATGGGGATTAAATCTGGTCTCTGAGGTGCTCTTTCTTGCAGCTTAACATGTTTCTGTTGCAATATTGCTTTAATATGGTTTGCTGTGTACTTGGGGTCATTGTTATGTTGGACCGTAAATTGACAACCATTCAGACTTGAAGCAGATAGGAGCATCTGAGCCATTCTGAGGGGCAAGAATATCCTCATGGCTTCAGCATTCATGATGCCATGTTGTGAAATTTATCTCTCCAACTCTACTGGCTGCCATACAACTCTAAATCATAAAACATACTCCTCTGTGCTTCACTGTTGGCTCCAAGCATGACTGACTGAAATCTTCCTACAAGACACACATGGTCCCGTACACCATATCCAATCTGTTTTGCACTAATTATGTCTTGGAACAGAGTTCTTGAACTCCGCAGGCTTGTTCACATGTTGATTTGCAAAAGCATGACGCTTCTTTCTTACTGTCCCTCACATTTGGTTTCTTTCTTGCCAATTATTCCACTTATAGTCATGTAGCCATTTAGCCTGTTGCAGACACTCTTGAGGGCACCCAGTCATTCCTCAGCCTCTGGTGCCTTGGATGCAATTTTCTTTGGTCACAATTTGCAATATTTCATTGCTTACTGTCTGTCTATCAATATCATCATGAAAACTGATGTCCAGGAGACTATATTTGCCTCTTAGAGGCTCCCACTTGCGTAAAGGCTGATTGGTATTCAAGTTGTGTTCCAACATGACAGGGACCCCAAGCACTCCTCGAATCATATTAAAGCATTATTTTAGCAGAAACCTGTTAAGAAGCTGGAAAAGGTACCTCAGATCCCAAATTTAATCTCCATTTAGCACCTGAGAGGTCATCTGAAGCAACAGCGCCCTCAAGAATCACCATCAAACCTCCAGCAGCTCCAGGACGCGACGCCTCCAGGACACGCTCCAGCAAACTTGGAATGGTATTGGCCATGAAATGAGTGCTAAATTGGTCGACAGTGTGCCAAGGAGGTTGATGACTGCCCTGGAAGCCAAAGAAGGCCCCCCCAAATTTTAAACACTCCTTTAAAAACCCATCTTCTGAAGTGTACAAATAATTTTTGGGCCATGAAAATTGCAAATGGCGGCCTAGAACTTCCGAGACTGACGGAACATTTGAGATTTGGGTTCAGGTGATGGTGACATTACCTACCATCTGATATAAATAGTAATTGAAATTTCAAACCAACATCGATTTGTTTAATTTCGTTTTTTCAAAGTGTACAAATAATTTTTGGGGACACTGTATTTCATTGCTTGGTTAAATTGATGACTTTATTTTCCGTTAAAAGTGTGTCAGTCTCTCCATAACAGGTATTTTCTTCATATTCTGACGCACTGAGGCTTGCACTATTTATGGCACTGGTATACAATAATAATATACCTCCATTTAATATCATGAAATGTGATTTTCCATCTAAACATTTATAGATGGTCAGTATCTCACACTGTTAAACTGAATGTCCTCAACAGGGTCACCCATTTTTTAAACAATGTACACAAATGATTATTTCAAAAGTACAATCACTTCCTTCATGTATGAAACATTTGATATGTTGTTCCACTCAATATTAGAATTCATTAGATATCATTTCAACAGCAATAATTTTATTTTGGTATTGATTTTCATTAATTAATTTATGTAATTGGGTAATTTCTGAATGCAAAGACATAAATATTCACACAACATAGTTTGATATTAAATACATTTTTAAAGGGATATTATTTGCATATTTGCATAAATATGCGTATAAAAGTACAAAAAACTATGTATGTGCCATTTACAGGTGCAATATAAAGCTAATGTTTTCTTTGTTAAACCAAAATGTCCTCTCCAAACACCTATTTTTGTTACTGTATTTCAATCAAATATTTTAATATATAAGCATGAACTTGACGCTCTATAATTTTACACATTTCTGACATATACCCCAAACAGTCAGATTCTGTGCATCTTTTGCTCTAACAACAACTTTCCTTTTGACCCCCAGTGAGAAAAAAAAGTGTACACTAAATGTGAAATAATACAGATCAGTGGGCCGTGCACATAAAATATGCTTTTACTAGGTATTTACTTTTTTTCTCGTTCTGATCAGCTTACGGGTTTGACCGATTGTGCCGTATGTATTATATACTGTATATTTAAAAAAAAAAAAAGGGAAAAAATGTATAGTACAAATCGCTTTTATTATAGGATGCTTCTCTCACATTGAGTCTTATACAATCGTCTAAAATAAAATATATTCAAAATATAATAAAAAATAGGAAAATTCATGGGCAAAATTCTCGCAAAAGCAATATTTATTATTTGCTGTTGCTCATTTACTAAAAAGTTTTATTTCGACACGGTGATCTGTCTCTCCATTCCTTGTTATGGCACGTGGAATATAATTAATTATCTTATATCCAAATTTCCTACCGATTTTAGTCACGATCAAAAATGCTTTCATTTTCTTTTAATCGAAATCTCTCTTCTCTGATTCCACAACTTAAAGAACCCGCACACCTCTTTATCATTGTTGGTAATATATAAATCACATACCTCTGCGGTAGTTCAAGTATACAAACTTCATTCGAATCAAATCAAATCAAATTTTATTAATTCGCGATTGTTCGTTATTTATTATTATTATTATCATTACTATTATTATTATTATTTATTTATTATTATTTTTTTTTTGGGGGGGGGTGATGTGATGAACGTGCAAAAAAAAAAAAAAAAAATTTTTTTTTTTTTAAATAAAAAAAAAAAACGATCCGAGTCTTAAACGGAGTTGAGATACAAAGTTAGATCTTCAGTTCACGCACAAAGTTAATAAATGGTTCATGCTATACAGTAATTTGATATTAATTATGGATGTGTATTTTATATCACATTAATAGTCACTTGTCGAAACTTCGCGCAACACAACAGGGGCTATGTGGTCACTCCATAATAAGCGTTTTTAGATAGATAGATAGATAGATAAATGGTATTTATTGGTTTCATGTGTTGCAGTTACAAACTGAATTGTACATGAATACATAGTATAAAATACAAATATACATTTCAAGATATTTCACAGTACATTATATACAAAATATTAAAATGTATGTACTTGTCCACTGCATACCATTAATCGCACGAAGTAACATAGTCATAATGCCAAGATACAAGGAGAGAAAGAAAGAGAGAGAACAAGATACAATAGATGAAGGAAGAAAAATTCACAGGAAAAAAGAGAGGGAAGAGAGAGATACAGAAAGAGAGAGAGAGAGAGAGAGAGAGAGAGAGAGAGAGAGAGAGAGAGAGGATCGGTGGAAAGAACACATAGAAAGAGAGAGAGTATCCTGATCATTAAAGGAGAATTGTCCCTTTGTAGATAGTTGGCTTACTGTGGATGCAGAAAAATCAAATAAGCACATTAATGAAGATTTGGTGAAAATCGGATAAATAATAAGAAAGTTATGAGTATTTGAATATTGAGATCTCTAATGACATAGGAAATCTCCCATTGGCAACGCAGTCACCATTTGTGATGTCACGAAGGGAGAATTCCCCATATCGTGTGCACTGACTATTCATAATGTCTCTTTATTTTCATTCTAATGATAGAACAGTTTTTCTTTTCATGATATATTATGACTTTCATATAATTATTTACAAGTGATCCCATAAAAAAAATTCTTTATTCTCCCTTTAGAACTAAAAAAAAAGAGGATTTTAGTACAATGTGTACAATAGATATGGGAAAGATCTCCCTGCATTACATCACACATCATGGTCGTGTTTCCAATTGGAGGATCTCCATATCATAAGTGATCTCAAAATCTAAAAATTCATATCTCTCTTATTCATTGCTCGGATTTTTATGAAACTTTCCAAATATGTTTTGGGGGTTTGTCTCCATTAACTGAAGCTAAATTTCTCTGAGGGGATAATTCCCCTTTAATGACAAATGTTATTACATTACTATAAAGCATATCAATTCTAGTTGTAAACTTAAGAGGAAGAGGGCGCTATCACTCTACGCAAATCAAACGCTGCCATAGACATTTTGTATTTTGCCACAGTTTTTTTCACTTTTGTTTTCTTGATTATGGCGAGCAACTACCTTTTCAAAGAAATGATCAACTTGAATAAGTACGCTAAAGAGTTCTTTTTTTTTTCAAAAATAGGAATAACTTACTGCAAAGGGGGAAAAAAGTCCTGTCACTTGTGTCAATTCGAAATCCTAATCAGATCAAATTCTGTACAATATGGCCAATTTTGCTCTCAAAATAGCTCATACGCCAATAATTATCTTCCTGGATAACGCATAATTATATTACTGCTTAATGATCAAGCCGTTTTTAAAAGCTTGAATTCTCACCTTTCCAGAGATGGTAAATTCATTTCGATTGGTTAAGAAAAAGTCTGTCACTTTGAACATTATACAATAGAATCTTTACTCGATGGGTCGATATTCCGCATATTCACATCATATCGCATGTGGGACGGCGTCTTCGCAAGAGGTGACAAGATCATACTTTATCAAATAATCGTTTGGAACATCAATCTATGTGAAAATAAAGATTCTGATTAACAACTTCATCACAATAATGTTATAAGCTTGCCCAAATGTGTTATTTCCTCCATCTGGTCTGGAGATCTATTAACTAACACATGATAAAAGTTCATTAATTTCTTTCATCTCCATGTACGAGTAGATTGCTGAACCGAACGGATAATACCTTTCCAGCTGCAGGGAAAGTCTTCTTTAGGAGTTTTTTGTGAGCTAATTTATTATTGCAGCCAGCTGTATAGATTTCTACGCCTTGTCAGTCGTATTTCCAACGTCGCTTCGTTGCGTCTGGCCTCTTAATAATGGACGCGCCTTGTTTAATTACGATATAATGCCGCACATTGGTATACGTTAACTTTACATTTTACATAGAGTAGAATTGATATGATGCAACAATACATTTAAGAATAACTGATCAAACAGGTTGGATTAAAATATAATAAAAAGCACTATCAATAAACTGACATGTGTTGAAAGCGTATTGCATATAAATTTATTTGCAGCATTCAAAGTGACAGAAACATTTGACATTGTGTTACATAGAATTTGAAAAATATGCTCAATTTTTGTTATAAAGACAGATCAAATTGGGTATTGGACTGTTCTGCATACGTTTAGTTTTACATCTAGGCTCTGGAATCTTCGTAGTCTTTTTATGTTAGACAAGCGTGTTAGACAACCCCTCCCCCCTCTCCTTGAAAACAAAACAAAACAAAACAAAAACAAAAACATTATATAAAAAATGAACAAAAAATACAAAATTTACAAACATTATATAGGAATCATAATGAAAATTACTTTGATAATTATAATATTATTTTGTAAATCCATATGCGGAAATGACGATGTCAACTATATATGTTAATGGTATATCCTACGTTTGCTCAATGTTCTTTATTAACTACATCTCATCAGATAACGAACAGGTCCGTCGATATAACGGAGTTATTGCCCTCATAAATTGCTGAAGGATAACCGTGCAAAGATACCCCGGCGTTTATACTTACGCCGTAGATTTTTTGAGTCACGTAAGGCCTTCTCTTCTCGTGATCTTCTTCACTGGATTTCTGTCTTTTAAATAACAGTTTTTGCCTATTAATAAAACCAAAGTAAGTATATTTACCTATTTGCCTGTAAGTTCATATGTATTGCTTTTATTCATAGTTGGATGCTTAAGAATAATATAAAGTTAAACGATAGCAAGAGCGAATTTTTGCTCATCATTGCTCACAGCAGATCTCTAAGATTATAATATTGACTGTATAAAAATTGGATTCTCCAATGTGAAACCTTCTGATACCGCAAGAAATTTAGGCGTATATTTTGATACAAACCTGAACATGGAAACACAAGTAAAAAAATGTTTGCAAATCAACATATTATCTTCTGTACAACCTTAGGCGCATTCGCAAATACTTCGATCAAGAAAGTATCAAATTGGTTGTACATGCTCTGATTACAAGTAAGCTTGACTATTGTAATGCTTTGTTGTTTGGAATTAATGTCTGATACTTTGATTTCCAAGTTACAAAGAGTTCAAAATGCATGTGCAAGACTTGTCTATTCTTTGCCAAAGTTCAGTTCCACCACACCCCTTCTGAGAGAGCTCCACTGGTTACCAGTACGTCAAAGAATTTCATTCAAAAGTTTGTTAATTGTATATAAATCATTATTGGTCAAGCTCCGCAGTAGGCCTACATAACAGAATTACTCAAACTTAAAACCCAATCACATGGTCGAAGCCTGCGAAGTTCCACTGATGAATTGTTTTTACAGATCCCCTTTCGCAAGACAAAAATCACACTAGTGATCGCGCATTTTACTTGCTGCCACCAAACTATGGAATAGTCTGCCTTTTGATATAAGAAGCTCTCTATCCTTAACTATCTTCAAATCTAAATTGGAAACGTATCTGTTCAGTTAAGGAAAATTGCCTTCGTATATGTAGAATTAAGTTTTTTTAAAAAAGAGTTTTGATCCAGCGCTATACAAATTTATGTTATGTTATGTTATGTAATTGAAATTCATGTTATTATTTTTTATTGGTTTCTATTATATATCCTTGTTGATATATTAAGAAAAGTTAATTCCAAAAGGGCCTCGTCTGATTTCCACTACTGATAAAAATTGAGTTGTCGGTATATTGGATCATTGTTCAGGTAGGTATGACTTTGAAAAGGTGATTTAACCAAATTTTGAGAGCATTGCAGACAATTGCACATTCTGATATACAAACAAACAAAACTTCTCTGTTCCTTTCTTTTAAAAGTTTTTTTTTTCTTCAAAGCTGATGATAAACACGAAGGTTCAGCATCATACTAATATATACTTTATTGTCGTTATGATTTTGGGGTAGGGTGCTGTGAGGGGGCGGGGAGTGGAGCGTATATGTATAATAAAGCTGATTCCATTTACAATAGACGAAATGTAACAAATATAGCATCAATTTTCGTGTTGTCTATCTCGTAAATAAGTCACCATGCATGGTCACGTAATTTGGAATATTCGCAATTCTTGGTAGACCTATTTTGTGTTTGCTTCTTCGTCATTTAAATAAGTTCCAGTTTTATGTATTTGTACTTCAAACTACTTCATACTACTGCAGTGTTTATGTAACACTCTAACGGGGGGGGGGGGGGTAGGCCCTATGGTTTCAAGTTTTGGGCTATAAATAAAGTTCCTTAATTCTTACGTTTAATTACCATGTCCAAAGCAGTGCAAGGTAAGAAAATAAAACATAATGTCAAACATGTGCATTCTCCTTACATAGGGTAGTTCATCTTGACAAGTGCACAGGCTAAATACTTAATTTGTAGGAGGCGTATAATAAAAAATGATTCAATGAACTACACGGAATAAAAATAAAATGAAGTATTGTATAATATGAGCATCCATTTGTTCCTTTTACAGATGGGTTCCTTCTCTGTAATTACTTTCCTATTATTAGTGGCAGCATCCAGCGTCCAAGCAGGTTTATCAGGTATGTTTCAGATTCAATTGACGGCCACGGACAGCAATTTTAATGGACAGAATTTGCATTGCGATTCACACCATTATTGCTTTTTATAAACGTCAATATTATGCAAAAATGTAATGTACAACGTTTTTGTTTTCATATGATTAATGTTTGCTTTTTGTCCTTTGGTTTATTTTGTCTTTGTTAGCCGATTCACACCATTATTGCTTTTTGTCCCTCATGGCCGTCCATAGGAAGGTGGTAAATGCCCCGGGGTAAATGCATAGCAAATTCCTGAGCAGCCTCGTTTTTGTGTCCTTCACAAAAGTAGACACTGCTCATTGAAGCATGCATCATTTTCGGACTTTTTGGTGTTAAATGATTGTTGAGGATAGCTTTCTCTACATATGAATCTAGAACCATATATATATATTTTTAAAGCCATTTCAAAAGTGTATAGTTCTTTCTGGGACACAATGTATAACCGAGGAGATATCGGTATATAACAGTCTGTGGGAGACTGTTCCATGCACTGACTACCCTTTGACTGAAACTATCTTTTCTGACGTTCAGGCGACTTCTCTGTACTTGGAACTTCTTTGAGTGACCACGGGTTGTTTGGGAGAATTTTTCTGGTGGTATCCTGTCTGTTCCATTGAGTAGTTTGTATCTGGATCACATCTCCCCTCAGTCTTCTGTAATGCAGTGTGGGTAGATTCAGTACTTTGAGTCTTTTAATAGGGTCTATAATTATGTCAGGTGTTTCAGTTCTAGTATAAGTTTGGTTGCTCTTCTTTGTACTTGTTCAAGTTAACTTTGTTGACATCTAGAACGAAACGAGGGTGGCAGGCGACATTACCGTATTCCAGAATAGGTCTATAGTCTGATCAATGAGATGTAGAGTGAGCGGATGGTATCTCTACTACGGTGGGTGAAAGTATGCTTGATGATTCCAAGAAAAAAACTCCAAGAGTTTGGTTTGCTCTGTTTACAGTTACTGATGCATGCTTATGGAAATTGAGTTCGTTGTCAACTATATTACGCCAAGGTCTTTCTCATCCTGGACAGATTGGAGTTCTGTGTTTTCCATTATATACTATAGTATGTGACTTTAGCGTTATTCTTTCCAAGATGCATGTCTTTTCACTTTAGAGAGTTGAAGGGGGAGTTGCCAGTCATGATCTGAGACCATTTTGGTAGCATTCGTGATGACTAAGGGTGCATCATCGCGGAGCCTGAAGGAGAGCCATATATCTAATTGGCGTCGTCAGCATATAGTAAGATGTCGTTCTTGACTAAATCAGGGAAATCATTAATGAATATGATGAAAAGGGTGGGGCCAATTAAAAGACGGACCCTTGCGGAATTCCACTACGTACTGTAATTTGTCCATTTGGATTTAGCTGCATTTACAATAACCCTTTGGGATCTGTTTGTCAGGAATGCAGTTATCCAATCCAGAAGTTCCCCCGTGATGCCGCATGCTCTTACTTTCTGAAGAAGTCGTTGGTGAGGGACCGAGTCGAACGCCTTTTTTTTTGTAGTCCAAATAAACCACATCTATTGCTTCTTTCTGATCAAGCTTTTCGGTCCAATCTTCAAGTTGGCAGAGAAGTTGTGTTGTACAGGATCTTCCTGGTGTGAAACCATGCTGTGCATCTGATAAGATGTCATGCCTCAGCAGGTGTTAAATCACTTCATCTCGGATATAGACTGTGGCACTTTGCTAACTACAGAATGATGTAAGACTAATAGCACGATAGTTAATTACATTGTAGGGTTACTACGGGATCCCTTAAATTCCAGTCAAGTAGCAAGTATCCTTCAGCAAGGGGTTTCTGGTAGATCGCATTGAGTGGGTGAACAATCTCGGCTGCTTAATTGGAGCTGCTGTCTTTGAGTATCCAGGGATGAAGGCCATCTAGACCAGGAGACTTTGCAGCATTCAAATTAAGAAGTTTCTTCAAAATCTTTCCAGTGATCCCATCTATTTTTACCTAAGTGAGGTCCATGAAATTTAGTGGTTGTTTCAGGTATTACGTTCGTGTCTTCCGTGGTAAACATCTCACTGAAGGCTTGGTTTAGGATTTCAGCTTTCTGGGCATATCAACAGAAGTTTGAGAAGCATATCGGGTTTGGTTAAGATACTCACTTTTATTCTGCTTTCCCTTTTACTATTAGCATATTGCCAAAAGTTTTTGGTTTTCTTTTCAATTCTGATACAAGTTTCTTTTCAAAGTCAATGCTGAGTTTACGCGTTAGGTTGTTTCGCTCTCTTGTGTAGCGTCTGTAGGCTAATCTACAGGATTACCAGTAGATTCTTCCACGTTCTCTTTTTTCCTCTTGACATATGAAAGAGCAGCATGGTTCATATATATTTTTTTTCCTTCTGTCTCCTTTGACTTTTATAGGAGGGATTGATTTTCTATAGATCTTGTCATAGTCCAGTAGAAATGTAGGGGACCCGGAAAAGTTTTTAAGTACAAAGTTTTTTTGTTGATTTGTGTTCTAGATGGGTATTTAAGAAAATTCAGCTTGGTTGCCACCTTGGAAACCTTGGGCAACTTTTTTAATTTGCATAATTAGAATAATGACCTAATTAGCATATTTTGTGTATTGAATATATGGCTAATCGTAATTCAAGTACCCCAAAAATATGGATGAAACGACTTTTTAAGGGTATTTTAGGACGAGAAATTCATTTATGATATTATTTTCATCTTTTAAGTAGTGCTTTGTCTTTAAATGGCCTAATTAGCATAATCAGCTAATATGCATATTAGCCTATGCATTAATATTACTAGCCTATGGGATTAATCTTCTTTTATTATCTTTTTCTCTCGAAAGCCTGAATATTGTGCAATACAACATTGTAAATTACATTTATTGAAGACATCCCATTAATTCATGACATGATATGTTTTGTAGATATACTATAATTAGCATAATACGAACAATGGCTTAATTAGCATATCATTTGTGATATGAAATATGGGGCTAATCGTAATTAAAGAACCCTGGAAACGTGAATGAAACGACTTTTTAAGGGTATTTTACGACAAGGAATTCATATATGATATCATTTTTATCTTTTAAGTAATGATTTTGTCTTTAATGGCCTAATTAGCATAATGAGCTAATATGCATATAAGCCTATGCTTTAATATTAGCCTATGGAATTAATTTTCATTTTTTATTTAGAAAGCCTGAATATTGTGTAATGCGACATTGCAAATCACTTTTATTGAAGACATCCCATTAATTCATGAGATGATATGTTATGTAGAAATAACATAATTTGTATTAAAGAACAAAGACCTAATTAGCATATCATTTGTAATATGGGATATAGTGCTAATGTTAATTAAATAATCTGGAAACGTAAATAAAAATCTTTTTAATGCTACTCTACAACAAGGAATTCATTTATGAAAATATTTTTTATTTGTACATGTAAGATTTGCTTTTGTTTTTAATTAGCATATTCATCACAATGAGATAATTTATGCATAATTGCTCATTGATATGTGATTCAATTTCATTATTTATTTAGAGAGCTTGAACACTGTGTAAATGCTGCAACATTGTAAGTCACTTAAATTCATTATCAGGCTGATAATATATTGCCTTTTTGAGCCATGTCCAAATTACCCCATATTACAGCCTTTAGAAGGGAAGCTGCATTAAAATTACCCCCTTTTACAGGTTTTTGAAGAAGGAGCAGGTAAAATTACCCCCATTTCACGGGCTTTTCGACCACATAATAGGTAAATAAAAAATAAAACTACCCCAAATTTACTCTTTTTTTTGTTAGGACAAATCATGAAATAGGATCCCGAATGTGGTCCAAAAACCTATGAAACAGTGGTTATTTTACTAGCTCCCTCTTCAAATACCTGTAATAGGGGGTATTTAATGCAGATTCCCTTCTAAAGGCTGTAATACGACAGGGCGCGCGGAGCCGGGGGGGGGGGGGGCTTCAGCCCCCACTTCTTTTTTTTTAGCAAACATGTACAAAAATGCAAAAATGACCGTATATTTGTTATTTCTGGCCTGTTCAGGCGACCCCCCCCCCCCCACTTTGGCTCAGCCTCTCCAGTTTCAAAAACGCTCCGCGGCCCCTGTAGGAGATAATTTTGATATGGCTTCCCCTAGCAAAATGGGTATCTACGTGTATGTGGGCGGGGGGGGGGGGCGGTACAGATAATATTTGCTAATTTAGTCGTTATTCTATTATATTATAGGTACTTAAAAATGCAATATATTATCAGCCTGGTAATTAATTTAAGTGACGTACAATGTTGCAAGCTCTCTAGATACAATGTAAATACTGAAATTGAATCACATAGCGATTAAGCTAGTATGCATAATGATCTCATTGTGATGAATATGGAAAGCAAATCTTACATGTAAAATAAAAAATATTGATGTTAAAGTAGCATTAAAAAGATCTTTTTATTTACGTTTCGGATTATTTAATTAAGATTAGCCCATATCCCATATTATAAATGATATGCTAATTAGGTCATTGTTCTTTTATGCATAATTATATTATTTTCTACATAACATATCACTTCATGAATTAATGGGATGTCTTCAATTAAAGTGATTTGTAATGTCGTATTACACAATATCACGGCTTTCTAAATAAAAAATGAAAATTAATTCCATAGGCTAATATTAAAGCATAGGCTTATATGCATATTAGCTCATTATGCTAATTAGGCCATTTAAGACAAAACCATTACTTAATAGATAAACTAATATTATATATGAATTCCTCGTCGTAAAATACTCTTAAAAAGTCGTTTCATTCACGTTTCAAGGATCTATATTAATTAAGATTATCCCCATATTCCATATTACCGATTTATATGCTAATTAGCCATTGTTCGTATTATGCTAATTATGTCATATCTACAAAGCATATCATCTCATGAATTAATGGGATGTCTTCAATAAAGTGATTTACAATGTTGTATTGCACAATATTCAGGCTTTCCAATTTAAAAAATGAAATTAATCCTACAGGCTAATATTAATGCATAGGCTAATATGCATAATAGCTCATTATGCTAATTAGGCCATTTAATACAAAAGCACTTCTTAAAAGATAAAAATAATATCATAAATGAATCTCTCGTCGTAAAATACCCTTAAAAATTCGTTTCATCCATATTTTGGGGTACTTGAATTACGATTAGCCATATATTAAATACACAAAATATGCTAATTAGGTCATTATTCTAATTATGCAAATTAAAAAAGTTGCCCAAGGTTCCAAGCTGGCAACCCAGCTGAATTTTCTTAAATACCCATTATAGAACACAAATCACCAAAAAAACCTTGTACTTAAAGACTTTTCCGGGTCTTGTACATGGCCTATGGGGCCATCTACGGACTATCATGGTTCTTGAAGAATGTCCAAGCTTGTTCGCAGAAGATCGATGTTAAGATATTGTATTGCTACGTACATTGTTTTTCGCATAGTATAGCGCGCGTAAGCATGGCAAAGTGAACCACACTTTGTCGGTATCAATGGGATACGATGATCCAGGTTATCCCTGCAATCATCAGTCAATTATTTTTCGTTTAATTGGAATGACACAAAATGACAAAACTGTAAATGAATGTGGATACTCAGAGGAATGCTTGACGCGGCAAGGGTGTGCAAACATCATTATCATTTCAGACTTTTTTTTTTTTTTTTTTACTTCGATCTATCTTCATTCTTCTCTTTCAACTTCCCCTCCCTTCTTTTCATTTATTCTTCATAAATATATTTTAAATTACCAATTTGTAATTTAAATACTGTAATAAGCAAAATATTTTCGCCGTCCAGATATTTTCGCGATTTTGGACTAGTTGGGGAAATTCGCCGCGAGCAAAATTTCGCGCATTTTGGTGAAGCTTCATTATTATAAATAGCCTCATGTACTAAGGTGGAAAATTTCGCGATGACCAACTCCGAAAAAATTCGCGAAAATAAAGTCATCGCCGAAAATAACCACTTATACAGTATTCAGATCTAGCCGAATGTTTTTTGCGAAGTGGTGATGGTGCGGGGGGGGGCGGGGGGGGGATTCCCAGGTCAGCGCCCCTGCGTGTATACTGTTTTCATTCGTTTAACATTATACACATAACACATGTACATACTTTTGGGATCACAATATCGTTCTATTGTCCAATTGCCTCTCAGATCAAACCTTCTCGTGGGTCGACCTGTCCACCGGCGTCGCTGCCACGCTGGCCATTTGTGTCGTGTTTGTAGGCATCGGCTTCATGGTGTACGAGCTGGGGTTCCGCTATTACCAGGCCGAAGTCCGCACCAACGGCAAACCCTTCACAGAAGACCCCTCTGACTTCGCTCCGTCTGAGCCGTCAACCATCGAGGCGAAGGTTGAGATTGACTTACCGGTGGGAGTGATTGACGAGGAAGAGTTACAAGTTTATGATGGGGTTGCTGATGCAGTGGCCGAGGCAGCAACAGTACTCTAAATATTTGTTTTCTTTAAACGAATTTACTAATTTCATAGCACATGTAATTAAAACCAATGACAGTTTAGTCAACTGTTAAAATAGAATGCAACGCACTGCAATCATAAATGCCACATTTTGTCAGATTTTTTTTTTTTTTCCAAAAGAGATGCCCACTGTATTCAATTTCATTCAGTAGTTGTAGTCAAATGCAATCAATCTCTTAGATAAGCTGTGTATACTTTGTATACTCTAATCAAATGCATTTGCTCAGCTGAGTACTCATCTCAACACTTCCAATCCTGTAACACATATGGATGTATTTTGTTAGTATTAAGTATAGTTCCATTTCTATTGTTAGTAAATTAGTACTAAAATGTAAACTAGAAGAAAATAGTTTTAAAGTAAAGGATTGTTAAAGGATATGAAGTTTTAGAAAAGTCGCATGTTTTATCTAGTGGTCTAAGCAGCTATGAACGCGAAGTCAGAAAAGTTGTATGTTTTATCTATGAGCTCTTCTAGATGACATTCATCTAAATAGAATATCAAATCATTTTAACAACAGATAATGATGTCTGGATTAACATTTCCAGCTTTAATTTATTATATTATAACATCCCAAAAACAAAACTTACAATCAAATAAACAACAACACAAATGAAAAGTCTCTGAAGATGGAGGGTTGAATTCAGATGTCAACACAACATTTAAATTTATTTACATCATTACCATGTGTTCATTTATTTGCACTCTTCATTATGATACATTATGATACAAGTATAGCACATTTTGGCTTTATTACAAAACAAATAATTACATGACATCAAAACAACACACAATGTCAAAAGTGTGTAATACAGATAAATGAGATTCTCATAATACATCACACAATTTTCATTCATGTATTGGCACAATAAATTAAATAATGTACATGTTACTTTCTTTTTCCAGATATCTTTCTTTGTGTGTCTTGTATTTTTTCTGTGTATAAAGAGTACCATGACATGAAAATATGCCCAAATAACAGTATTCTTGGTCAAAACAGAACAAAGAGTTTCACATTCATTGCACTATCAATATAACATGGCAGTCGAAGATGATGTTTCAAAAATTGTTTTTTTTAATAATTTTTTTAAAAGGATTCTCTGGAGCATTCTGAAATTCTGATTAAAACTAAAAATAAGTTTTCCTGTCCAGTAATAAACAAGAGTCTCCTCCCACAGAAGTAGCTCAAAGGAAAAAAGTATGATAAGTAAATTTTCATATAGTACATTCCCAAAAATACAACAACATCTCATTACAATGAGACACTTCTCCAGGTCATAATTTCAAATTAGTGCACATATACAGTGGTGGCCAAAATTATTAGAACACCAAGCATATTTAAATGATTTTAATAATTTTCATTCAGTTGACCATCACTAAAATGGTTGGAATGTCTCCGAATATCATCATTATGCTTGAAAAACTAAAGAACAAAGCCATGCGTTGGGAACTCGCCCCCAAGTCGCCCTTTTTTATGTTACACCACCAATTGAAAAATTTAAAAATCTTGCCAGTTTCAGAATCAAAGTGTCATAACGTTAAACATTTTAAGCCTCTCCCTACAAAAGTATATATATTCTGAAAGGAAATTTCCTGAGGATGTCAAAAATGGCATTCATAACAACACAGGGTGAAGTGGTTACATCTTATGTGGGGATTTTTGAATTATTTTTGAAGGGCCCCAAATTTTTAATTCAGTGCCCCTATTTAAGTCCATTGTTCCAATGATATGACTCTTAATATTTCCACATATTTGAATTGCTCATGAAATTTCCTTTTAAAAAATATACATTTACAAGGAGTGTCTTCATTAAATGAAAAAAATAGTCTTAACCGTCAATGGGCATGGTTATTTTGGTCATCTAACCACCAAGGGTGGAGGCGAATCCACCCTCCCCATTTGACCAAATTTGCTGAAACTTAAAATGTATTTGAGGTATATTAGAATAAATAAGCCTGTTAAGTTTCATACTTCTACCTAAAATCCTTTTTGAGCAATCAGCATGTAAAATTTTGGCATTTAATTTTTTGCATTTGGACTACATGTTTAATACACAAGTCTATGGGAAACCAAAAGCGCATAGCGCAACTATTTTTAATGCTGTGCCTTACCAGATGGTCGAAACTATATAAATTTGGTATCAACATATACGTAAGACCCTATGCTAAAAAGTCATGAAAGCTCATGGCACACAAAAAATATCTTTAAGTTGATTTCGGCAAATGAACTAGGGCATTGATAATCCCATAGACTTTGTGTAGGTTCAGGTGTTCTAATAATTTTGGCCACCCCTGTATATCTGTGTTATAATAAAGTTGTACCCGAGTACTTTGGTGTAATGTGCATGTACTGTAATTCCCAACTACACTCCTGTATGCTCATGGTACATGTAAGTCAACCAATTTAAGCAATTCCTTCTTGAAAACACCACAAGCATGTTTGATATAATTATTGATTTTTGATACTGTTATTAGATGGAAGCAAGACCCAAATTTGAGTTACTTGAGACTGAAGAAAAAAAAAGATGTGTTAGGGCCTGAAAAGCTCCATAGTGAGAGTAGTTTTCTACATATACATCGCAATGTAAAGCAGTTTGCTCCTGTGGCTCATCATGTCAAGCTTGAGGAATGTACAACAAAAGTTTATATGTCTGGTGTTACACTGTTTTAGCTGGCATAATACATACTTGGTAAGGCATTGAACCCCATCTTTTGTCCCAACATCTGAGTCCACTGATTAAAATGTTTACTTAAATTTCAGTGTGGTTGTGGTTCGGTTCATTGACTCTATGGGGAGGACCAGGTCTAACCATCATGTTCTGGATCTGTAACGCTCTGGATTCCTTGAGGCAAGCCTTGGGTGTGACCACAGCTATGCTGGTGGGAGGACCAGTCTTTACGCTGGCAGAACCCACTGCAGTAGCTCACTCGATGACAACCTGTACACTCACTGGTAGCTTCCCTGCCACAGTTGGCACATGCCTATAAAAAAAAAAAAATCATAAAATAAAAATATAATTTATGACATGTGTACCAAGTATCAACAGCGTTCTTGCTAAATACACTGATGCTTCCCTCCCATATTACAGTAAGGCATAAATTAAAGGAAATCTTCAAACATCACAAGCTTTTTTACTGATAGTAATGATGGTGGTTTTGGATGTGGCAGTGGTGACGATTATGATAATGATGAAGATGAAAATGGTAGTAGTAGTGATGATGATGGTGGTAGTGATGATGATGTGGTGGTGATGATGATAATGGGGTTGATTATGACAAAGGTGGTGGTGGTGGTGATGATGATGGTGGTAGTGCAGTAATGATGATTATAATGATGATTATAATGATGAAGGTGGTGATGGTGGTGGTGATGGTGGTGGTGGTGGTAGTGGGTGCGATAATGACGATGATGATGATGGCCATAATCGTCATGGAATGGTGTTGAATGATGATTATGATGGCAGTGGTGAGGATGATAATTGGGTTGTTGATGGTGATAATGGTGGTGGTGGTAGTGATGATGATGATAACGGTATTAATGATGATTGTGGTAGTAATGATGATGGTGGTGATGGTGATGATGACTATGGTGGTGATGATCATGATGGTAGTTGTGATTATGGTGGTGGTATTGGTGATGATCATGACGATGATGAGGATTGGGTTGTCGATGATGATGTCAATGGTGGTGGTGATGATGATGGTGGCGGTGAAAGGCCTAGTGGAAGTGATGGTGGTGGCAATAGCAAAGGTGGTGATAATGATTAATAATGCTGCAAAGAACAATGATGATAATGATTATAATGTACCTTTATGAGTTGTGACGACTTTGCTTCAGCTACAGCATCAATCTTCTCAGCCTGTGCCTGGGCTAAGGCCTGAGCTACTGCATTGTCCTTTTCAGCCTTGGCCTCCATCAGAGCTCTGGACAGCTGCAGTTGGGCTTCCATTTTGTAGTCTGCAAGCACCTATAGGTTGTGGGACACACATAGTCACATGTCATATAATCATGAGTTCCAATAGTGCATCAAAAGTACATTCTTGTACAATCCAACAAGTTAATCAGCCAGTATGAATATTGATCTGTCAAACGATTCTGAGAGAAAATATTATGTAATTTCTTAGTGATTGGCCAAATAAGCAAAGGCATTCTTACAAACTCTGAGCAATCCTTTTAAATCATGTCTTAGTCAAATGTCCCACGGGTATCCATCTATGGCGGGGATTGCTAGTTAATTTATTGCCTTCCCACAGTGAGGCTGTTAACATAAATGCATTGCCATTACATTAACAACCTTTCTTGGAAGGCGAGGGTATGTTGTTTCCAGCTAGATTACATTTATTATAGTTTGCAAATGATACTGATACAAAAAGATTTTGTAGCGTACTCCTAACTGCACACAGAATCTCAAGACCATCCCAATAGTCATCATTCAAATGTGATTCTGATATGTGAAAGCACTTTAAAATATCGCAATTTCTTTACCATATTCCAACCTGTTGTATAGCCTCTCTATCTTGTATTGACTATTAGGGCTCTCTTAGTAGTTTCTATTTGATTCAATTTAATAATGTTTTATTACAAAACAGAAATATGCATCAGACTACCAATAATTGGTCACATTTTTTTCAAAGCTATAACATCATTGTTAAATCTTTTATTTTGAAAAATTTGTCAAATTATTTTTAGTGTGAAAACAACCAAATCAAACATCAATACATTGATGTTTGATTTATTTAATCTATCCTCCTACCCCTCCCCCTTGAAATATAATAATAATAATAATAATAATAATAAAGCTTTTGTATAGCGCCATCTGTCTAGTTAAACTATTCCGAGGCGCATTGTAAAACAAGATGAAAGTGTTGAACTACAAACATACATCATGCCCATGTAGTTACAAACACATTCTCTTAATAAAAACAAAAAAGAGGGACAGCCTGTAAGGCGCACACTCCGAATCTGCAATGTCAAAGTCAAAGAGGAAAGGAATTGTCAATGCCAAACACATAGACAGTAAAAGACAATACATATTTTGATAATTATATAAAGAACTACAAAAATTCTATTTACAATATAATACAACATTAATATTCAAGTTAGTATGCCTTCACAAAAAGTTTCGCAAATAGACTTTTGGCCATGATAACTTTTCAGGTACGATTTAGTTATTCCTGATATTCATACCATTGGAAAGATAATTTATTCCCCTTTTTATTAATATCCTACTTGTAATGATTATGTCATGCTTCAATGCACAGAATATCATAATATGGAGAAAGGTAAAAAGTCAAATGTTGCAAAATGCATTTATCAAAGCGAAGTTCCGCAACTCGACTTTAGGCTCTGATAACTTTCGAGGTATTTTCTAATTTTTATTGAATTTTAGACCATTGTCAAGATAATTTATTCCTCTTTTCAATGACACCCTAATTGTAACGATAGTGTTGTTCCTGCATGGACAGAACACCTGAATGTTAGGACAAGTCAGAAGTTAAATGTTGCAAATTGAATGCCTATTGTGAGTATTATTGTCTGTTGCGAGCAATAACAATGCATTTCGCAACTTTTCACTTTTCTACTTTGCATTATATTCGTGAGTTATGTGCATTCAAATATGATGTTACTATTGCAAATAGGGTATCAATAAAAAGAAGAATAAATGAACTTTTTAATGTGATAAAAATTGACAATGATTAAATCCCCACATTAATATGTATCAAGGTTCAGTGTTGTGTTACAGAGATATAAACTGAAAACTATCTTTCGCTTTGTCATGTATTCAAGTGGTATTGAGGGGTTCTGTGGACACTTCACGACATCACCCTGACAAATAAGGTATCAATCAAGAGAGGAATAAATTAACTTGACAATGGTATAAATTTCAATAAAAATTAGAAAATATCCCCAAAGTTATCAGGACCTAAAGTGAAGTTGCGGAACTTCAATGTGATCAATAAAAATGCATTTTACAACATTTGACCTTTTACTTTTCTCCATATTCTGTGCATTGAAGCATGATACAATCATTACAAATAGGATATCAATCAAAAGGGGAATAAATTATCTTTCCAATGGTATGAAAATCAGGAATAACTAAAGCGTACCTGAAAAGTTATAATGACCCAAAGTCGACTTGCAAAACTTTTTGCGAGGGGTTTATATATCCTGGTAAAGAGCATAACTTTGCCCTATCATTACCTGTTTCTTCTCTGACTCATATTGCATCTTGGCTTGGGCAAGTGCTGCCTCTTTACTGCTTTGAGACTGATGTTTAGCCTGGTCTATCATCTGCTTCAGCTGCTGTGCTTGCTGTATCATCTGGGTCGCCATCTGAATGGGCAGAGAATGTCACCATACATGTATGTGAGCAGACCATTTACATGAATGTTTCACTATCATTGATATGAAATTACCACATCCTACAGACAGTCTAGTCTTGCTCTAACATTTAGAACTGTTATAATGTTATAAGTTGTGCTCAATTATTGAACCCTATTTGATCTGCACTTTTCTGTGTTAACTCTTAACGTGCCATATTAATTTATAGCAAAAAAAGTAGACTTTCTTTTCAAATATTTTTAAATGGTATGAAATAGTCTTGCTTGGTGTAAATGACTGGAAATCGATCCACAGACACAATACAACCATCTGTGCTTTTTTGCCAACCCTATACTGCCAGCATTGAAGAGAAAATGAATTATAACGATTGTATATATAATAAGTACAATTGCACGAAAAAGTGTCCGTGGCACGCTAAGGGTTAACTAGGAAACTTTTAAAAACATATTCTAGCTTATTTACATGTAGCATCATGCAAATATTTAGATAAAATGTGTTTTGATTTCATTATAAGAATTATTATCATCATTATTGCTCCATACACCATGAGGTCATGTGGCACATTTTCTGCTCAGGCTGTGCAAGCCAATTCCTGAATGAAATCTCTGGTCAGAGAATTATTGTACGAAGTGGTCAAAGAGAGGAAGAGTCTAAAATTTGAGGTAGATGGTTCAACAAAGTATGAAAATCAACAGAAATATTATCTCACCTCCTCTAGATGCCACCAGTGCTGCATTTCCAGATCCGGTGCTTTTGGAGTGCTGGGGGTCATCGGAGGTATGGTTGATAGAGGGGTCAAAGGCGCTAGAGAGGGGGTCATTGGGGCAAGAGTAGGGGTCATGGATGCCAAAGTCAGGGCAGAGTCGCCCATTCCGAGACCATTCTGACTTTCCAGAGACATGGAGCGGCCATCTTCTGCCAAGGCAGCAACTGAACATTATATAATGTAGGTGCAGCAGAGAGAGAGAGGGAGGAGGTAAAAAAACAAAGATATAAAACAAATCATAACATAGTTTTATTGAGGGTAATGTGTTTTAAAACGATGTTTACGATTCAGAATCAGGCCTGATATTTCATATTAAACAATGATACATGTTCGAAAAAAAAAGACATTTTTTTTTTAACAACACCAACACATTTAAATACAGGGATATTGTTAAAATATTTGTTACTGAAAGTAAATTCTAATCCTACTTCTGAAGGATAGAACAAGATAAACACAAAGACAAATTCAAGCCTTCAATGCATGCAGTATGATATTATACAGAGTACATTGGAGACGAGCTGATTTGGCTATAACACATATTTCCCATAGACCTCAGCCCGAATATATTCGGGCTCAGTCCCCAACGGGTTAATGAAGCACTTGAAACTGTCCTCATCCTAGTAAAGTTCTCTATGACTGCACACGAAAGCCTGTTTAATTGATCTTACCATCTTTGAGTTTGGGCATTTTTTTCTTAAATGTTGGCGTAGAGGGCAGGCTACACTGAACATCTCTCTCATCTTTTTTCCTTCTCTTGTAGGGAACAAAGAGTCTGACTGGCCCTGACTGTATCAATATGAAAATAAGGCAGTGGTAAGAAAATGATATATGGTCGTGTGTTATGAACTCGCCAACCAAATAGAGTGGTGCTGTTACGCTTTTTTGCTATTTTTCAGCATTAATTTGTCAATATTTTCAAAAGTAAGACAGTTCATGTAACACATTTGATCTCATTTTAAAGCTATGTTACTATGCTAGCTCCCTGTGAAGTTTCGTTGTTCTAGGTAACATTTTGGTGGAGTTACAATGGTTTAAGTTTGGGGAGTAGGGGTGGTGCCGGAAGTGGAGACGCCTGTACAATGTCAAAGGGAAATTTTGCATTTTGTGGTTGATTTGGGGAAAACTTGAATATCACTGCCAAATTCTGGCTTATGATTAGTTAGACTTATAACGGTTTCGTGAAACGACCCCCTAGATGCAGTGTTGAGCCACAAGGACGAAAGACAATACAAATGAATGGCCCCCTTTACTTTTACACATTTATCTATATTTTTACTTTTTCTTTATTTTAGTTTAATATTACACTACCTAAGCATAGCATTATCCAAACTAGATCCACTATAAAGGACAATGCTTATAAAGTAAAGGTAATTTTTAACTATATAAAGTAAGATAGAAACAAGAGAAAACCTTCTATGTGTACAGCATTGGCTCTGACAAAGGATTTTCTCAGCCCTATTGTCTGGGATCCCAAGACAACGGGGCTGATGAAATCCTTTGTCACAGCTGATGCGGGATCTACCACTGCTGGCGTAAAAGCTTAAAATAAAATGAAATAATTCTCACCACCCCATCGTCATCACAGCAAGAGGCACAGGTACAGGATGCTGCATGTGGCTGGATGATGCCTTCCTCAATAAGACACTGGAGCGTTCGACCTCCAAACCTGATACTTCTCTTCCAGTCCTTACTGTTCCCTCTCCCGCACAGGGACTCAAACTCTGACGGAGTGTACCACAGCTCATTGTATCGCACACATTTGCCTCTTCCTCCTATAAAAAGGGAGAGAGCACACAAGCAACTGAACCATCTGGGACTAATGACAAGACTCAGTAAGAAAACTTTCAGGAAACAAACTTAATTTTTCACTTTTAAAGATAACATTTTCACTTATCTTTCTTCAATAACTGAGTGGTTGGATGTTCCTTTCATTATCCCTAATATTTTGAGTTTTCTTTCTTTCTTCTTGGATGAAATATTATTTTTTAAAGTCCACTTTCTGAAAATTTCCCCGCACGTTTTTGGGCGGGAAAGGGCAAAAAAATACGTGATGTTTTATTTTTTTTTTCATGATTTTGATTTGAAATTTATCCAAAACCTATTCAGTGTGTTTTATAATGACATAGACAATATGCTGCTACTTAATTTTGGAGCTGAAAGTTACTGCAAAAAGGAGAAAAACCTCAGATAAAACAACATTGACAAGGTTGCAAAATTTCCCCCAAAATATGGCAGTTTGGTCCACGAGGTCAATACTAAAGTATTGACATCGTATCATGAGTGGGAGAGAGAGAGAAAAAGAGAAGGGGGGGGGGGAGGGAGAGATACAAGAGATAGTAAAAGTGGATGGGGTGGTGAAAGACAAAGTCAATTACAAAAATAAACGATGAAAAGTCCAAGACAAGTCACTACTTGTCAAGCACGGCAAGTTGAACTTGTTATTATAGCAATAACACACTTCCGAGCGTGCGTTAGCGGTAATGCAGTGCACCGCGAGATAGCTTTAGATAGGGGTAACGTTGCAGCGAGCCGCAGGTGAGTGTGATGCAGCTTGCCCCATTCTGAAGCATCGATCAATCACTGCATTAACGTTTCATTGCACAATACAGGGAAGTGTGTTATCGCTTTTATAAAATTGTGACATTTTGCTAGTTCTATTAGTAGAGGTGGGCTATAGAGGGGTAAAAAAAGGGCCATGTTTCAGAACCAAGTTTGGCCTATCTTATCTTAAGCAGCTCGTTGCCCTGATCGATATGCCACCAATTTTAAGAAAATCGGGTGAAAATTGAGACAGTGCAGGCCAAAAAACGATTTTAAGGGGGCGTGGCCAAAAAATGCTGAGTCATCGTTTTTCAAAATTTGAAAAAGCTGTAAATCTTTTATTAAAAGGGCTATATAGATGATTCTGGTATCTATTTATATGTTTATCAGCCTGATAAATCCAATGGCAGTGTCAAAATTGCAAATAGTGGTGAAGAAAGTACTGAAAAGGGGGAATTATCGTTTTAACCCCTTGATTACCGGTAGGGTCTGTGAGGTCGCCCCTAGACAAATTGTGTTGCTCAATCAAAACCGCCGCATTTTCATTAATGTCGTTTCATGTATCTTTTCCTTACAGTCTTACCAATCTTTTGACACCAAGTTCATTGAAATCGGACATTCCACAAGAGAATTACTTGACCTTTCGTGGCCAAAGGGCAAACCAAAATTTGAGATTTTTGACATTTTGTGTACAAAACCAATGGCAAGGTCAGGTTTCCTATTTTACTCTATAAATCAAGGGTAAATCATTATTTAGACTGGTTCTAGTATGCAATTGGAATTAGAATTGATCCAGAAAATGATTTGAAGTATCAGAAGGTCTACATCTGTAATAATTCTTATGTATTTCATTGTTTTATGAATTTCTTATGTATTCTATTGTTTTTATTCTTACGTGTATTATCTGTGTTTTCCGTTGTTTTAGGAATTTTAATACTTCAGGCCTTCATTTAGATTTAATTTTATAATCAATGTACAATAAAAGCAGTCTAAAGAATGATCTACCTGTGATTTATAGAGTAAAATAGGAAACCTTACCTTGCCATTGATTTTGTACACAAAATGTCAAAAATCTCAAATTTCGGTTTGACCTTTGGCCATGAAAGGTCAAGTAATTCTCTTGTGGAATGTCCGATTTCAATGAACTTGGTGTCAAAAGATTGGTAAGACTGTAAGGAAAGGATACATGAAACGACATTACTGAAAACGCGGCAGTTTCGATTGAGCAACACAATTTGTCTAGGGGCGCCCTCACAGACCCTACCGGTAATTAAAGGGTTAAAACTATAATTCCCCCTTTTCAGTACTTTCATCGCTACTATTTGCAATTTTGACACTGCCATTGGATTTATCAGGCTGATAAACATATAAATACCGGTAGATGCCAGAATCATCTTTATAGCCCTTTTAATAAAAGAATTACAGCTTTTTCAAATTTTGAAAAACGATGACTCAGCATTTTTTGGCCACGCCCCCTTAAAATCGTTTTTTGGCCTGCACTGTCTCAATTTTCACCCAATTTTCTTAAAATTGGTGGCATATTGACCAGTGCAACCAGCTGCTTAAAATAAGATAGGCCAAACTTGGTTCTGAAACATGACCCATTTATAGCCCACCTCTACTATTAGTAGATCTTGAGCTACTTAACAAAAAAAAAAATTTGGAATTTTTGGTAAGTAGATCTAGCTCAAGATCTACATCACTGTCGTCATCCATGAAAGAAAATAAGCCCCGTCCCTAACGTAGGCCCCACAGTGCTTTGGATCGAAAATACAGCATCATAGGTGTTTCGCGCAGGAAACAAGAGTTTCGTTTTGGTTTTTGCATTTGAAGATACCGTTTCGTTTTTCTGCGCGAGATTATGAAAATTGCGA
>CALNVZ010003426.1:868480-932955 GCA_940671915.1 Paracentrotus lividus | reverse complement strand
GCAACGGATTCGGTCAGCGCTCGGCATAGCGAATGACATTCTAGATGTGTACATGATCGGTGAGGACATCCCAGGTGTAAGATCCGTTTCTGCCCCTAGTGAGAAAATCGGAATGGTGGATTGCAGCATGGTAGCCGAGTGTTCTTTCAAGTACTGTCAACTAAGAGCATCTGGCTGCTCATCTGAGACTTTGAACGAACGTCAATAATTCTAAACTTGACTGATGGAGCCGATTCACTGTGGCATACTGTTGATCGGAGTTGAATACATTGCGGTAGTAATATGTTCCAATAGGTTATGCAGCAAAACATTTTCAGTTCATGCAGAATGCACAATGCAGTATGTATGAACTACGAACGACGACTACAATAGGAAACAGGATAGCAATTCTTAAAGCGAAATCGTCTGGCACTTGGAATGCTCTGATTGTCTCTCAGAGATATCGTTTGGCCTCAGATTGCTGATGTATCAATGTAACTCTGTTATTCAACATCTGTCTACCTACGACGTAAGATCCATGTTATAAGGCTATTGGTTGATACGTGAAATATATTAGCTAATAACGTTCGATTTATGCATAGCAATGATTGAAGTTCTGAATAGATTCATAGTAGCAATTTTGATATAATTTAAAAATGTTGAAGACCTTATAAGTCTAATTTCATGAATCTACGCGTCAATATATCTCTCTTTTCGTTTTGTCGTGAAACTGTTTACACTGTGCGCGATCAGATAGAGGTGTTACCTGATGGAATGTTCACATACTTATACTAGGAGTGGTAAAAATTGTTAAGTGTACAAGATTTGAATACAGATAATGACGAACATTTCCTTTCAGTTTTGTAGTACTTTCATATATATGTTTCGATGATTCGTTATAATATCTTCAATATACAAAACAAAATAGGAAGTGTACTGAACCTTATGTAAGCCACTTAACTTATTCCTAAATTTATAGTTACGGCCCCAGACTCCTCCATTTACTAGTGCCGACCAGCTCACCTTTGTTGTGAAATTTTGCATATAGATTTCTTCGAGAACTCAAATATGGATTACGGTTATTTTGGCGAATTTCCACCACAGCAAAAAAGATGACACAATATTATTCGGAATATGAAGGTGGATTACCCGTAAAGTATATTTCTGTAGAAGAGACTGAATGTGAACTTGAAACTGAATTTTCGATTTATTAATAAATACAGTAGTTACTTTGCATATTTCAAATTGCTCAATTGTAAAATGGATTGATTAGTCCACGCGCTAATTCTTTAGATGTACGTTGCCTAGAGCTTATGGGGGTACTGAGAACGAGCTTATATTGTTGTACCAAGAACTTTGTGCTCTAGCAACTCTAAGGGCTTAAAAACTGTCTCCTTTAATTTAAGCACGAGCTGTTTTACTTTTGTCTGCGTCTTATTGATTTAATGAAACCAAATCAACCCAAGCAACTCGGCCTGTTACAAAAGTCGGTACGGTATCGCCATAGAGCAGGCTCAAATTGCATTCCTCGGTGGTACTATTTGCATTGTGTGGGCAAGCTTGTGTTTCCACAGATCATCGTACCTCAGCGAATGAAATAAATATATAGGTGGAGTTGACTCGAAGCTTCGCGTAATGCTGATCTTTCGAAAGATTAAGTGAATCTCGATTGAAGTCAGCCTAGTATCGATAACTTTTGTTTGGACTGTCAGCCTTTATTTTGAAAACAGCTTGTTAGTTCATCAATTTTTTTACCCTAGTACCGTGTGTGTAGTATTTTAATTTGTATCTTTAAATTCGACAAGATAAGTGCAATCTTTGAATTGATGTCCACCTAGAAGTATAATCGCTAAACTTCTTACACTTGCATGATTATTGATGGCAAGCATTTGGATACATATTTTTCCAACGCTATTTTTTATTCATAATATTCTTTTATTTTGATTTCTTCTTAGAAAATTAATTTTCAGGCCTATTGTTTGCTTTTTGTCTTTGCCGCCCCGCCCCATTTCTCTCTTTTTTTTTAAATATATATAATTTCTTCTTTTCTCCATTATTTTAAGACTTCTCCTTCTTTTCTTTCTTCCTTCTGACTTTCCCTCCTTCATCCTCCCCACCACACGTCCTCCTCATCTCACGATCTCACATCTCTCCCTCTCATGTCATTTATTATATACTCATTTTGTTCTTTTTCTTCTCCCTTTTTTTTGCTTTCCTCTCCTCCCTTCTTTTTCTCTTCCATCTCTTCTTTTCTTTCTTCTCTCTTCATTTTTTTTTCGTCCTCTGCTCTCCCTCTCTCCTCTTGTATTTTTAAAATGTTTTTTTTTTAGGTCTCATACCTTTTTCTTTTTTTTTTTCTTCTTTTTTCCTTTCTTTTTTTTTTTTTTTTTCTTTTCTTCCTTCATCCTACCTTCCACACCTCACACTCCTGCATCTCACCTCCCCGTTCTCAAGGCCTTCTCATTTTTTTTTTTTTTTTTTTTTTTTTTTTTTTTTTTCTTCATACTCTATCCATCATCTCTTCCTTTTTTCTCATGCTTTCTTCATTACTTTTTTTCCTCTTTCTCTTCACTCCTTTCTGTCTTTCACCATCTTTATTCCCTTCTTTCTCTTTTCGATATTGTGATACAAATATTTTTTTTTTTCTCTCAGCTCCTCACTCCTTTTTATTTCCTCTCATCACTCCCACACTCTCATATCTGTCATATTTGCCATTCTTTTTCTCTACTTGTTTTTTTTTCTCTCTCGCTTCTATTCTTTGCTTTTTTTCTCTGTTTTTTTTTCTCCTCGTCTTTTTCCTGTTTCTTTCCTTTTTCCCTTTCCGTCACATGATCATCCTTTATTTTTACTTCTCTCTACTCAACATTAGATTATCGATTCGTGATCTTTCTTCTTTTTTTTTTCTCTTCTCTTTTACACTGTCCTTATTTATACCTGCGTCATTTTCTCTCCATCTCGTCATTTTTTTCATTCTGGAAAAGGCGACCAATAATATTCCCCCACCCCCTACCCACATTTTTTCACTCTGTTTTCTTTTTCTTTTCTTATTTTTCTTATCTTTCTTTGTTTATATGTTTTTTATTTTATTTTTTCTTCTTTCTTCTTTTTTATCTAATTATTTGTTGCCTCAGATAGATATATCGGTACAGATATATCAGAAAATGGAAAATAGCAAAAGTATCTGGAAGTAGTACCTTTACCCAATATACGCAATTAGAAGGCGTTATTTGTGTTTTGGCCCTCTACGTTCTTTTGAAAACAGCATGTTAGTTGCCTAGCTGTTTACCTAGACGTGCGATGTCGTATCTTCTTCGAATTCACATTTTTTAATTGTGAATTCATCTAAATTTTTTTTTTTTAACGAAATCGATTAGTGAATATGGAGGCAGAGTTAAACTGGATAACAAAGAACAACACATCAGAAAACGGTACGTCATAAGTCTTTTTTATTCCGGATTTTAGAACCTAATTCATAAAACGTAATCGCGATTCTGTAGTGTGGGTCGTGGGCTCAGAATGTAACGGTGGTAGCGTGGTATACTAGAAGTAAAGTTAACGTTATAGGGCCCTGAAAGTCGGAGATCGTGGGGAATGCACGTTTTTCCTGAGCTCCATTGACTCGTACACAATCGACAGTGGCTTACGCATGGGTCGGCCTACTGGGGATTAACATTCGGACAGCACGAACATGAGGAAGTTGAACGAATTCAGTCAGTAAATAGGGTCAGTTGCTTCGGATTCGCGAGTCCTCAACAATTTTTAGTTTATAGACTCTCAACGGGTCTCTCCGTATAAATTCAAAGAGAGGACTTGTATAATGCTCCATTTCAAAAACAAAACATAGGTTAGATTTACTTCGGAATTCTGGTTAGTTAGCCTAGCCATGAAGGATTAACCGGATTAACTCTAGACGGGTTGGCGCTGAAGATTACGCAACACGCCTCAGGCTCTGATTGGAATGTTATTATTTCATCCGAGATAAGGTGATTTCCCCATGTTTTCTCAATTATACGTCCCTTTAACTGTTAGAAGTTTAACAGTTAGAACTGCCAAGTTTTGGTCAAGCCAAGCCAGGCAATTAAAGGACTCATCCGGGCTGGAGTTTGCATTATAAGAAAAATAAAGTAAAATCGAAAAAGCACAACACTGAAAATTTCATCAAAATTGGATAAGAAATAGCAAAGTTATGAATTTTCTTAGGTTTTGAATTTTTTAGGAAACAGTTCTTCAAATTGGCAAACTGATGATGTCTCAGCTCAGTCTACGTCCCCCTACTTTCTTTGTATTTTATTGTATGAAATACCAATTATCAAGATTTTCTGCCCCAAGGACATAATCACACGGATTAATCCTTGTGGAATGTTCAAGGTCACAAGTGCTTTTACTTATTTCAGTACGAGGGACAGATTTTCTGTATACGCAATATATGAAAAAATGAGATAAATAGGATTTCATAATAAAATACACAAGAAGTAGGGGGACTGTGACATCGTCAGTTTGCTCATTTGAATATTCAAATATTCAAATGAGACAATGAGACAATTGCCAAGAACTGTTTTACAAAAAAAATCAAGACCTAAAAAAATGCATAACTTTGTTATTTTTTCATCCGATTTTGATGAAATTTTCTGTATTGTACTTGATAAATTTTACTTAATTTTACAAAACTTTTTCATTTCAGCTCAAACTCCTCCTTTAAGGCCTCGCGGCCGCTGCGCGCTGCCTTGCTTCGCTGCTTTGCTTCGCTGCAATTAACAGCATTTATCTCCCCTTTTTCTTGAATAATCGTACTTTTAAAAATAAAAATTAGGTGTCCATGATGAGACACGAATTTTATTCCATAATTATCTAGATCTAGATAAAACTTAAAATAAATTATTTAAGTTGCATAATCTTACATTTCAAGGAGAGAATCCCATCATTCTGACTGTTGTAAATGCCGCCATCACAGAAAATATCGTGTGTAAGATTTGACTTTCGGGTTTAATTTTATTCCTCACGCACTCGCAGAAACATAATTTTTTAGAGATATCAATGCTTGCAAACTTAAGATTCGTTCCGTGCGGAAAGTGTGACAATCGGTAATTAAATTTGTCTTTTTCATGTCATTCTTTGAATCAAATTGATTTTGTGAAATTCTTCTTGACTCTCTAGTACACTAAATATCTTTTCAATATCCCAGGCAGCGCAGACTCCCCATCGATAAATGAATTCGCAAAGGTTTTTCTTCATGAAATTATTATTCGGCAAGTTTGAAAATGTGCCTCATTTTCAAAAACCAAACGCAAAGCAATGCAATATCCGATATAAAAAGTCATTGATTTGACTTGAGTTGCCATTTGGTCCTTGTTAATGTATGTAAATTTAATGCATCAAGACTATATTATTTGTTGGATTTTAACAACAATACCTGAGAATAATCTGCATGGACTTGGCAGGTGCACGCTTCCACTCTCTATTCACACTCTGTACATGAAGTTGCGTGGCCACGACAACGATGCAGTGCATTGGCATTGGTGTCTTCAAATATAGACTTCCTACAATGTCATGATGTATTTCTCCTTTCTTTTTCTTTCTCATATTTAATTTTTAACTATTATTTTTTTATTGATTTTTTTTTTGTTGTATTCTCATTCCCACTTTTTCATACTGGTATTTTATTAAATGTGTGTTCCCTGCCTTAATTATATTCTCTTTGTCAATATTTTTTATTTTCTGTTTATTTATTATTATTTTTATTTTTTCCTCATTTCAAGCCCCATAATCCTGACACCCCTTATTTTTTTCATCATTTTTTCCTCCAGTCTGACCCTCATTTTAATTTCCATGTTAAGTTTCATAACCAAGATATTAAGCAGCCCTTATACAACATGTAGGGAACCATCACCATAGATTTATTGAAAAGTAATTTAAGGTTCCATAGATTTGTTTCAACATAATTAATAGAAACAAAATGTAGTTAACAAGAAATTCACGATTAATTTACTTTTAAGAAACATGATAAATATTGTTACATTTGATTAACATTCATACAATAAACATATGACATTATCCCAATGGAAGTGAAACTGTAAGAACTTAATGTAGGCCTAAATTATCTGCCCTAGATTTACTTTGAGAAAAAGCAGCATATATAAATCAATCTTGAGTTTTTCATGTTTTCAAATTCTGTTTAATGCCATCATCATCCTGTTGAAATTCCATATTTTATCGAAGTTTCTCCAAAAATATGTATGCAATTGCTCTTTTACATGATATGCACTTTTGTTTAATACTCACTCTTTTGTCAAACTAGATCATGCATCTTATTTCCAAATTTGGTTGTAGTCATTGTATGACGTTATAAGCTACATTAAATTTCAAGATGTACAGATTTTCCTTTTATTTCTAGAGGATGTAAGGTAAGGGTCATTCCATCTGGACTCACCCAACATGGGTTACACCCTACCCTCTCAGAATTTGCTCAAACTTGGTACACATAAAATTTAACATTACCCGTCCCAAGAACAAAACAAAAAAAATAGTGTAAACGGTCCGTCGGTTTCCGCGCTTATGGCCAGTCCTTTTTTATTTGTTTTGGCAAAAATGGGCATGACCTTCCACTTTCAACGGCACATTGCGCCTGAACCAGTTGACCAATTTTTATGAAACTGGTACCATTCAAAAGGAATTCAAAAGAAAATAAATTCAAAGAGGAATTTAAAAGTGGTATCAAAAATATTATTGGAGTAATTAAAAATGCTATGACCTTTGACCTTTCCTTTAACCTTGATTTTTACCCCCGGGCGAATAATATTTTAACTTGATTTTGATGTATGTCAATTGTCAGTATAATATCAACATAAAATGTAAATATCTAGGATGATATGTTATTTCTACATCTTTAAAAAACTCTTTTCAATGTAATTTACAAAGTTACTGTTACCCCCACATAGTGATATTTGTGTTGGTAATATTTGTATTTTTGTCTCCATTATACATGTAGGTACATGAATACTTCCAAACTGAAGTTACATCACAATCAATTAAAAAAGGAAACTTAATGCTTTAGATTTATGATTCAAGAAAGGTATCATTGTAAAGGTGAAGAGTTCGTGTTTAATTATATGATAGAAATAAATATCCAAAATGAATCAGCTGGGAATATGGCCCTCCAAAAATGGATTACCTTTTATATGAAACACACTGTATAAATTATCTTTTTTTTTCTCTCTCTTTTTTTTTGTTGGTAAGTACTCCTTTCAGCAAGACCGACCTATCAGAAGGCCTATAAATTTTGTCCCCTTATTTCTTTTCAAAAGAATTTAAAAGTACATCTAGGGAGGTCTACTAACAATCATGCCGGTCTTCAAAAATATGCGGAAGAATGGATTCATTGAAATTGAATGTTTAATGAGCCATAACTCCATAACGAATAGTCCGATTTCCAAAAAAAAAAAAAAAAAAAAAATTTGCTTTGCCTTTCTCTTACCAAGCCCTTTAATTTGATGTATGTCATGGCTATATTTTTTTTTTTTTTTCAGTTTTGGGGTAATTTGAGTTTGACTGAGTTTGAATTCGAAATCATGATTTCAAATCATGGGTGGTAGTGCTAAACAACCGGTCTCAATTTACTAAATAACAGTGAATAATGTACCAGCCCATACAAACTACACCCATGAACCAATAATGAATACTGATTCGGCTCTGCTGACGATCTCCGACCTGAGCGGAGGAAGGATACAAAATTACAAGAGAGAAAGAGAGAGAGAGTCATATGGAATGATTGAAAAGTAAACTTCAAATTTACCCCACTGACAGACATGATGAACTTGAATGTTTTTAACATTTACAAAGCATGACAAAGTAAATTCAGTTATTAACCTACTAAGTAACGTTACTGTCCTCAGGTGCCAAAGGCATTGATAAACGAAAATTAGTCTAGAATCTAAGTTTTTGACGATGAATTGTTTTTGACACACTGTTTATTAATTGTTTTAAAAAATTTCTACAAATTATCTGGTCTCACTCTCCAAGCAAGTGGTGAGTCAAATACATACCTTCACAGGTGTGGTGCACACAAAAAAGTTCAGCTTATTTGTTTCACAATTTTGATTTAAAACATTAAAAAAAATAAAAATGATAGCACTTTCTTAAGCATGCAGCTAAGGAACCAGACTGCCCTCTTTGTTAAGTTCATTGTAATGTTTTCACATCAAAATTTCTTGTACCCAGGATCTCTAGAGTAAGAGTTATCAATCAATACAAACAAAAATCCAAGTGAATTTCTGAAACCTGAAACATTTTAGTAACAGCTCTAAGTTTATCTACATGTACCTCATTATTATTTTTCCTCCTCCAGCCTCTTGATGAGGGTCCTGACGAGGAGGATGAAGGAGAGTTTTATGACAATGTCAACGACGACACCTTTGGAACAGGAGCTGAAGGTATGTATTTTGTACAATCTCTACAAACCCCTGAACTAACCCATTCGTTGGGTTCCCGAGCTAAGAACTTGAGCATTTGTGTTTTGATTTGAAGTGTGCAATACTCGGGCTCACAATATTACATCTAGGCAATTAAAATGGCATTTTTTCTTTGATGGTTTTTGTGAATAACAACGTAATTGTCCATTGTAATGTTATCAAACAAATACTTTCTCAGTCCTCTTGTACAGTAATTCTATGCTTTCATGATAATTTTGCAGTTCTGTGATTGTTATCAGTACTTGAAACTGCTTTCTAAAAGGGTCAATATAATAAGACTCTGTTCAAATATGTAAGTGTCTAGTTTTCACATCTATCAAGGACCTCAATCTGACAAACCATGGTTTGTTACATATTCAAGACTACATTTTTTCTTCATACTTATTTTTTTTTTCACAAGTGTCAAGATTGGCAAATTTAATGCTTTAAATATTAACAATTCTTTCTTGAGAAATTATCTCATGTAACTAATTAAACCTGGTGTATAGTTTTGGTAACAAAAAAGGAATTGGCACAAAACCGATCAAATGTAGTTACATGTTGTCCACATTGCACTAAAAGATATGTGTGAGAGATCTTGTGACATTCCTTTCATTATTTCCGATGAATTTCATTGAATTTGTTTGAATATAGCGTAATTTAACTGCCGTTTATACCTCTGCTGACAAGTTCGCACGCCTGAGGTTACGGCGTGAATTAGTGCGAACGATCTGTGTGTAACACCCACACAAGAGAATCCCCATTGGTTTTCCACGTGAGCGCTAACCTGAGACGGGTCCCCGACTTATCTTTTTTATCCTTATATTATGAAATAAAGACACTAAAACGAGATTTCAAGTACTATAATTTGCTTTATTATGTTTCTTAGATTCAATCTTTCATATTTTATCTTAATGTGAATCAAAGTTAATTTTTCTTTCTCCCGAAACTATACACCACCTTTAACATTCATAAATTTAATATAAACACACTTTTTAGCTTTCAAGTGCCCTCAAAAATTATAAACATGCCATTTCAAGTACATGAAAATACTTAGGTTGAGTTTTGTCATTTTAATATTGTCATAAAGCCTCATGGTTGTGCTACTGTGTATTGTTTTCTTTTGAAATGGTCCGGCTTAAATTCCTTCTTTTTTTTTGGGGGGGGGGGAATGGGGAGCATGAGCATGGAGTGCTTGTGAACTTAAAACTCTGCTTGTACTTGCAGGTGGAGATTGGGTTGATACTCATGAGCGTATGGCAGGAGAGTTCAACTTTGGTGATGACCATAGACATGGAGCACCACGGGAACATCAGAGTGACATGATACCCTTCTTTGAGGTAAGAGCAATGCTGCTCCGCGGCTGCCGGGCCCACGAGAAAAGGGGCAAAATCAATATCCGTTTTGGACAATAATATTTGGATCATTTTCATTGTCATTTTTATTTTCATTTTCACTTCTCTTTCATCAATGCTATTGTACTTCCCTCTCATTATTAATATTCAGGTAAAAATCAATGGCCCGAATTCACAAATTTGATTGTTAAAACACGGTCTGAAGCCATGAATTTTTCAACTTTTAGTGGATACATTGAGAAATGTCCCATATTAATGTACATGTAGGTTTTGTCACAGGGTGTTGAATTCAGGCCCTTTGCTCTACATGTAGTTTGAACATAATAAGCCTGCAGTTTTTAATTAATTAATACACTATCGAGTCCCTTGTACATGTGTATATTTTTATTAACTTTGATAAACAGGGGACTGAACCATATCAACAGGGGAAATTTCCAATGAGCGTTATATTGAAGTTGAAATTTTGTCAAGAAATGACTGGCAAAATTTGCAATAAATAGAACCTTTGTGAAAGGATAAGCCCGTACCAACTCAGTCATTCTTGCGAAATGAAGTTATTCAGTTGTCTCACGAAGTTTCAAACGTAGGAAATTGCGACGTTTCGGCTGCTACTGCAAGCCTTCATCTGGCAATGTACGAGCGCTTTCGAAGCGCAATTATAGCGGGTGGCGAGGATTCCGAGCGCAATGTTTGGCTCCGCCGGAGCGGTAGCCGCGCTGTGATTGGTCAATGCGCTGTTTGGCGCCGCCGAAGCGGAGGCCGCGCTGCTATTGGTCGAAAGTAAAGGCGGAACGGACGCTGCGTTGCTATTGGTCGGGGCGGGCGGCGGTGAGCTTGCGGACGTTGCAGGAATGCAAGTGGTGGTCGCCGTGATCGGAGAGTGCGAGACGTGGATGAAATGCGGGGGGCTGCACCCCGCTAGCAGTGAGGCGGGTGCATGGCGTCGGATAGTGGGTAACCATTCTTCAGGAATGTCAATGCCGTTGTCTCGGTTAATGTTGTTCGGATGTAAACGGATCTGGATCGCTTCTTTGACGCGTCTAGTGTACCAGTGCTTTGTCTTGCGCTATGCATCGGACTTCCTTCCAATCAGGTCGTGATCGGAGTCCCATGCATGTTCTGCGACTGCCGAGCTGTCTGTGCGCCGATGCTGAACATCCCGACGATGCTCAGCATTCTCTCGCCGACAGGTCTACCCGTTTCGCCGATGTAGACTTGTCGCAAGTACCGCATGGTATCTTGTAGACAACTCCGTCGCGCCTGCTAGGAATGACTGGTCCTTCGGTCGGACGAGCTGGTTGCGAATCGTAGTGTCTGACTTAAACACCGCGCGAATGCTATGTTTCTCCAAATGCCGCCGTAGCTGTCGGGAAATACTGTCAACATAAAGAGAACAACGGTAGACTTATACTGCGTAGGTTGCTCAGTGGGTGCGCGCTTCTGCTTGGTAACAACGGTTAAGGAAAGAACGTGGGTATCCGTTGGAAACAAGTGCGGACGCGACATGCTGCTTCTCTGCTGCTGTGCACTGGGCTTAGAGACAATGCGTGAAGCTCTGTCATACAGGCACTTCACTACCCGCCGCTTAACGGATCGGCAGGGTGATGGGAGTCGTATGCTAAGTACTGATGGTGTGCGTGGGCTTCCGGTATACTGTGGTAGCGAGATTACCGTCGGTATCTCGGTGCACCAGTGTGTCAAAAAAGCGATGCGGTTATCACTCTCTGTCTCCATGGTGAAACGGAATAGACGGCTGCTGCGCGTTCATATGCTCAAGAAGTGAATCGGCGGTAGATCGGCGGGTTACAATGAAAGTGTCGTCAACGTAGCGCTTCCAGATCCTGGGCGTGCATTCAGGTGGGCAAATCTCAAGTGCGCGTTCTTCAAACGATTCCATGTAGAGGTTGGCAATAACAGCGGAGACAGGGCTGCCCATGGCCGCTCCTTCCTGTTGTTCGTAAAACTCCCCATTGTACATGAAGTACGTGGATCGAAGAACAAACTTCAGGAGCTCGGCGACCTGCGCTGGCGAGAGACTAGTGCGGACGTGCAAGCTGGTGTCAGCTTCCAAACGTTGGAGCGCGACGCAACATGCTGCTTCGATGGGGACATTGGTGAACAAGGACACCACATCAAAAGAAACCATGACCTCCTGGTCTGAAATGGTTTCGCTGTGCAGAAAATCTACAAACGATGCGGAATTGCGAACTGCGTGGTCACTGGAACCTACCAAAGGAGAGAGAATGTCGGCAAGAAATTTAGAAGCATCGTAAGCGAAGGAATTCAAACACGAAACTATAGGGCGTAGCGGTATCTCAGGCTTGTGGATCTTGGGCAGTCCATAGATCCTCGGCGGCTGCTTCTGCGAAGGTCTGATTCTGCGATAAGTTGCATCATCGAGGCCACCATCCTTGTGAAATCCACGAAGAATAGTCAGGAGCTTGCGGGAAAGGCGTTCAGTGGGGTCTTTCTTCACGGTGCGGTACGGTCCTGAGTCGATAAGATCCGACATCTTATCGCGGTAAGCGGTGGTATCCAATACGACGCTAGCACGGCCTTTGTCAGCAGGAAAAATCATGATGGAACTATCTTCCCTGTTCACAAACTCTTAATTCTGTCAATTTTTTTTTCTCGGATTTGTTGATCGATTTCACACGTGTTCATACATGCATATTGGAAATAAAACTGGATCCCAGGATATTGCCAAGATAAATGCTATCAAGTGTCAAACCACCTTTCTATCTATCAGGTTTTTTTTTTTACATGTTTCACTTTTATGCTTGAGTTCAACTGATAAAAATCAAGGTCACAGAGGTCTAATATATATATGTATAAAATCTCTTGTTTTGAAGGGCAGAGGCATAAAAGATGCATTCTCATTTGTCATAATTTTTTTTTACAACAGGAGGAGGACTTGGAGAAAAGTATAACAAAGCTAGTGCTTGATGAGGATGATCCCTATTATGATCCAGCAAGTAGAAGTACTACCCAATCTAAGCCTATCTCTATCAAGGTAAGTCAAAGGCCTTGCTTAGGATAGGGGAGGGGTACATACAGTTATAAATACAGGGTTCCCACTCAAACTGGAAATCAGGGGGAAACGGGGCAAATGAGTTTTATTCTTGTAGTTAGGGAACATTCTGGGAATTTTAGAAAAATACCTCAAATCAGGGAAATGACAAGTAATTTTCAAATCAGATTGAAAAAGGTTGAAATAGGTATACTGGAATTATGTTCCTCTAAAAAAGCGGGCACCGTGCTGGGAGGAAGGCCTCATATATTATCATGGGAAAAAAATATTTCTTTTGTTATTATTCATAAATCTCAGTTCTTACATTTTTCTTCAGTCTTGTTTTTTATTTAAGTTAAAAAAAATATATATTAACCTCCCTCATAAGATTACACCTATAGTCAATTGCACTGAAAACAGAGACTGTGTTTTATTTAATAGATCTCTAATCTTTTATTATGATGTCTATCTTCTAAACAACAGTACTAACTTGATAATGTTTTGCTGTGCATCTCTTTTTCTAAGGGGGGAGGGGAGTCCAGCATCAGCCAGCTTTTTGGACCCAAGTCGCCTCCATCCCTCTTTGGTCCGTCCGACTTCATGTCTCCGACCCGCAACATCTGGGGTTCTCCCGAGGTCCATCAGACTGTGGAGATGCCACAGCGCCAAATAGCAGCTACTGAAGAGCGGCTGAAAGCCATGCTGAACATTGGACAGGCCTTGCCAGGAAGGACTGGGGAGGATGCATGGGAGGTGAGCAATGTGAAATTTCTTGATTGTTTGCAATAGCAAACAATCGGATAGGACGTTAAATGGAGGTCCAGTGTAAAGGAGAGTCACAACCTTTGCACGTTAAAGGGATGCAGTAACATTGAATAATATTCAGATCACATTTATTCGATTTAGCTTATTTTGCCTACATAATTATAAACACCTTAGGTCAGTCTGGTATCGCTTCAAAATTGCAAGCTAATTCCTTGCTTTACCTTCGAGATATCAATGATTTTATACTCAAATTTTATAAACCAACACCGGATGGTTTATAGAACCATGTGCTTTTCCACACACCCATTTCCTGTTGTATAGTCCCCCGTCTCTAGCGGCCTGGTGAGCTATCAGTAGAGGGTACTGGTGTTCGGCTGTATGCTTGGCATTGTTTGTTACACTGTTTTAAGGTAGTAAATGACTTCCATTTGATCTGAAACTTTCAGTAGTTTGTTTTTACTGTTGGAACAATATAATTTTATTAATCTTAATATAATTGCTCTTGTTTTTGAAAGTTACTAAATCCCTTTAAAGAACACACTGCACTATTTTTATAAGAGTAGGGGGAAACCCTGGTGCAGTAGTCCACCTGCATACCCCCAATCTGTTATATTGGGAGGAGAGACCTGCGGGTTACAGTGATTCAGTTCGCTTTTCGCCTTCCATGGCACAGGTGACGCCAAAATGAATAATAATCTAATAATAATCTAAAAGCCATTGATTAATTAGGATGTGGGGTAGTTGAATTTCCAGAAGGACAGGCAATTAAAACAAAACCTATTCCAGAAGCAAAATTTAATTAATTTCTTCTAGAAAATCAAAGAAAATTTTTTATTCAAGATTTCTGACAAATTGTTCTTCAGTGTTCTTCATTGTTCTCCAAGTATTGCAATAATTTTCATGCACTTTATTAGAGATGTTCTTTAGTAGTGGTCAAAATGAACAAAAAAGGCATAGTAAACAATTTCTGTTTGTGTGTACAACAAATAAATACTACTTACACATTCCTATATAAAGGAACTTGCCGCAGGAAAATTTGTAATTGAGAACTGAGAAAAGAGCAAAAATAAGCATAGATTTTGAGCCGTGGCTGATCACTGAAAATCGCTTGCTATTTGATTAAATAGTGAAACTTGATCAATAAGTGAGAAAACATTAATCATTCCCCAAAATTTCATACATACATGTAGGATCCAGCTATCGTCCGTGCTGTCAGTGATTCCCAACCTACGAAGAAGAAGGTCATGTCCCTTGCTGAACTGGAACAGGAGCTTATGACAGGACACAAGCCAACCCCCAGCAAGGCCCTACCAGCCCGCTCAGTCTCCCCAGAGATTGGCTCCCCTCCTGTCGCCATTCCGCTGCCGATCGGCACGCCCCCAAGGACTTCAATGATACACCAAGCAAGGCTGCCTCAGTCTCAGCTTGCCCATGACCAGCAGAAAGCTCCACCACAGCAGTTTCCTCAGCATATACAAGCGGCACAGCAAGCAATGCCTTCACCCATACCAGCTACACAACAAGCAACGCCATCACCCATACCACAAAAGGTGAATGATTGAGGCTGCTATGAATTTAAAACCTGTCATTGATGTCTGTCAAATACTGAATTGAACTAATATCCTTTGTTCCCCCTGTCAAATGATTACCGAATACTGTCTAATACCCTTTGGTACTCCCTGTTGATTGAAAACCGCATATAGTCTTAAAGCTCAGTATAGTTGTGGTAGAGAAAATTTCATTTTTCTAAAACTTACTCAACTTGTCCTCATATTGTTCCAATGACATATCAATACATGAACAAGCGATATAACCATGTATCATGCATGTCTTCCATGATATGTTATAGTTGGCATAAACATGGTGAGATGTTCATCAAAATGAGACCATACTTCCTTCACTCTCACCCCAGAGCTCTGGGCATGCCACACCACTGCTGACTGGTATGGCGTGTGTGCATTCTGTGTGTATCAGTCTGGGTATCAATAGCACATACTTTGCACACAAACTACTGCACGTCGCACTCTCTCTGGTGTCATCCTGTTTAGGCATGGCCACTCAACAGATCGATTTACACAGTTTTGTTGCTAAATTCAGGTCTTAAGAGTGGATTTTATAACAAATCATTTTGTACACAGAGGATATTTGAGGTATTAATTCATATTATTCTACTTTGGAAGTAAAACAAAAAATATGTTCTCCCAAATCTATACATGAGCTTTAATGATTATGTTTCTTCCTTATTGTATGACCAGTCAACCATTTGGTCTTGTAACCATATAGTACCATTCTATTTGTTTGTTTAAATGTTTACATATATTGGAATTAATTTTATTGTAAAATTTTACACTCGCATACCCTGTATGGTTTGTTACATCGATATTGATAATTTGCTTTTCTTTGTTTTCACTAGACTCCTGTTGCAGGGCAATCACCCATCGTTCCCATCCATCCTCAGCTTCTTCAACAACTCACCCGTCAAATCCACCAGTCCATTGGAGGGAGGGTGTCCCCTACCCAGATCAGCCAGCTAATCATACGTCTCCATGCTACCGGTGGGCGGATCTCCCCAAACAGCATCCGTACGGCTGTCTTCACCTCCATCCCACCTCCCTCCCGTGAGATCCCGCGTCCCAAGCCCTCGAATGTGGCCGGGTCACCAGGCTTCCCAGGTAGTCAGAGGCTTCCGTTCAACTCTGGGTCCCCACGGATGCCGCCATACTCTTCATCTCCAAGGGGTATGCCTATGGGGCCAGGGATGGGTTCGAGCCCCGGAGCTAACACCCCTCCAGTGCACATGGGTACTGGTAGAGGGGGACGGTTTCCTAGAGCCATGCATGGTCTTACCCCTATGAATCCAAGGTGAGCCAATCAACCCATCGTTAATGTGTCATGATTTACTTGCGAAAATCTGGTTGCGCTTATTTACTTCACTGGATTTTGCCTAATTTCTTTGTTGATGATATTTTAAAGTTTTTGTGCTGTCTGCTGACTTTTCACTTTGGAATATGTAAGTTTGTGACAGTGTTTGTACCACTTATTTACTTCAGTTGATTTTGCCTAATTTTTTTGTTGATGATATTTGTTAAGTTTTTGTGCTCACTAATGACTTTTCACTTGGGAATGTGTAAGTTTGTGACAGTGTTTGTAACTACCTCTCGTATGATAAGAAAGTAAAAGGGTTGTAGTAACCTTGTTTTGTATTTGTTTAGCTCTGATGAAGCAACATTTAAGTAAACAAGGTACATGTCTTTCATTTTTTTTTCTTAATTTTTTTCATTTTTCACTTCAATTGAATTATGTCATCATGAAAAAAATTATAAATGAACCGAATAATTTCAATAATGACATAGATCTCAATACATGTTTTGTGAACCCAGAAAATGTACAGTTTTAATATTCAAAGGGGCCTCCAAATTGAAATACTAGTACATAAAAAGGTCATTTACAAGAATAGTTATGATCAAAACTAATAGAATCTCCAGCTGGGCAAGTGGCATTCCTTCCACAGATTTTTTTTCCCCTAATAATATTGGCTGCACTGGACAATATTTGGAGCATGCATTTAGGGAAGAAGAAATATGAATTTGCATTGATTTGATCCCCTGTTGTTCATTTAATTACCTTTATTTCTAGGATTCCACCCGTGCACTCCAGACCAGACCAAGGTGGAATGAACAGACGTTATCCTTACAGTCCTCAGCAGAGAGGGCCTCATCCAAACTCAGGGTAAGTGAGACTGCATGTTCTTATCCTACATGATGTGGTCCATCATATCATTATCAAAATGAGACACAGTCAAAGAAATCAACAAAATACTTCATTTTAAAATACTTTCCCTTTATTGTTTTCACTTAATTTTTTACAGAGCCTGCATGAAACATTAAAGGTTAAGAAAATAAAAGAATATTTGCCCCCAAATTTGACATTTTTATTATTTGACTTATTTCCTTGACTCAAAATCGTTGTCGCTTGGTCACGTATGTCTCATTTTCATATGATGAATCACATGTGATCTGCCGGTTAAAAAACACCAATAAAATGTAACGAATCATTGCTTCTTTTTGGTTGCATTTTACAGAATACTGGCTTCCCATTAATGTCAAATTCTAAAGAATAATCAACTTAATACACTTTTTATGCCGAAAAATCTGCTTCTTCTTTTACCATTTGATCTGTTATTCATCTTGTGATTTGTTGGTGAATTTGAGCTTCGGTTGCATATACATATATGGCCTTGTGGCATTCCAGTTAAATCTTCTAAAGATATATATTTTTTTTAAAAAGAATGATAATACAAAGGCTGACGTGGTTTCTGGCGGCTAGCAAAAACCATGTTTATAGCAAGTTCATGTTATTGTGGATAGGAAATTTTGAAGTACTAAAGCGTTCAGCTTTCCTTCTCCAAATTGAGAACACTGGTAGTTTACTTCTGTTTCTTACTAAATATCAGTCATCGATTGAGATTTGCTACATTAGCCATGTGCCAAGATATTGTAAACAAATCTTAAGTCCATTATGAGAAGCAGTATTTTGATCTCAAATTACCTTTAGGCTGGTTTATATATATCTATTTATATATCTAATTGTCTGGTTGTCTAAATGCCACATGTCTTGATCTAAACTCTAATTTTCACTTGCTCTAATTGCTAATTTGTCAAATAACCAAATTGTCTAATTGAAAAATTACTATTTTAGGCTATTTACAGTTTTTTTCAGGTAATTTGTGCATTTCATAATACATGCGAGCAAAATGCGCACTTATTGTGATGTCAAGTGCTCCTCAAATTTAATCCTGAGGGATTGGCTGAAAAAAGTGTATCAACACCATAAGTATTAATCACTGTGTTTCTCTTTCAAAATGATTAAAAACCTCAATTATACACTACAGTTTTCTTATGATCACAAATGTAGTCCTGCTTATTGATCCTTATTCTTCCCTGTGCTTCATGGCATTCATTGTATGAATATTTCATAATTTGTTCAGTTCTCTCTTGTATAAGGAAAAGTAAGTTGTTGACCTACAAAGGAAATTAGACAGTTTATGATAATCAATGTTGGTAATGATAAATAGGCGAAGTAGCAATTTTAAGACTAAAAGCTAATTAGAAGAACTGGTTGTAGACAAAATGGAATTAGACCATGTGAGATGAGACCAAATGAGCTTTAGTCAAAATGGGTGTAGACCTGGTGGTAATTTTTCCGTTTCCTTATCCTGTTGTCTTGTAGGAAGTATGACCGGGGTGACGGACCACGAGCCCAGCGTCAGATTCGCTTCCAGCGTGGAGGAGGCGGGGATAACCTGCACAATCGCCGTGGTCACCGTGGCGATTATGACGATTACTCTTGTTTAATGTCACAGAAGGAGAAGGAATGGGTTATTAAGATTCAGATGCTACAGCTTACATCAAATAACCCTTCCGTGGATGATTTCTACTACCAGGTAAACATGAACGTTTGCCAACATAGTATGTACTCCAAAATGACAATGTAATAATAGACAGGTATCTTTTAACCCTAATTGGACTGGGGGAGGGGGGGGCCTAAAAGGCCACCTTCTCGACATTTTTCGCGATAATTTTTTTACGCGATAATTTTTTTACGCGAGAAGCTATGGCCGCGATATTTCATGACTTTTCTTTTGAAGTCTCGCGCATCTTTTAAGCCCAAATTTTCGACCCTATGGATACCTGGTTCACAAGTTACGCATAACTTTGTACTCGTGCGTCAGACCAGAATTGCTCAAAAAAGGGATTTCATGTACAAAGTCAATGCAAATTGTGTTTTCAGTTAAAATTCATAAAAGAGTGATTAATTTTGCTTTCATTGATAGCAATCATTTGTGCCTGGAAACCTAGCATTTGGCATGATAGAAAATATCATGATTTTTCCTTTTAACTAGTTGACTACTTCATCCTAATTATCTAGCCTCGAATAATGCAAAGATCTACATGTATTATTCTTTTTTTTCAATGCAAATGCAATTATTAATAAAAATTAATTAATTTTTGTTATGTTCTTGAACAAAACAAACAATTTTGTATGTAAACTTTCAGAACTACATGGCAAGGAAAGCAGCCAAAGAGAAGGACAGAGAAGAGAGTGGAAAGAACAACGAAAAAGGGAAGGATGGAAAAAAGGAGAAGAAACTTGTGCTACGCCCTCTTGAGAACAGAGCCTATCAACCAGGTTTGTCAAATAAGCTTTTCTAAAGAGAGCAGAGCCTTCAAAATTGTCCTTGCATTTTTGGCTAATTGCAGCAATTATTCAATTAAACTCACACATCTAATAATATCGGTTGTGCATTAATGCTCCTTTATAAAATAAACGAAAATTGTCCTTGAGATTTTTATGTATTTCCATATTAGTGCATTGCATAGATGCCATTATTTTCACTTACAGATATTTTGATGAAATTTATGAGGGCAAAATTTTGCAATTTTTGGATGCTTTCATTATTTATAAACATTTTTGCATACATGTAGAGAAACCTGTGAAAATCGTAAAAATAAAACTCTTGTGATAACTTCAGTTTATAGTACGTAGACTTTGCAATAGCTAATAGAATTGATGAAGATTCACAAAAATTTACAGGCATCTGGTCAATGTATTCAACTTTGAATGTGTTTTTTATTAGACAAGTGATTCTTGAAAACAAAATGTTATAAACACGTACATGTACATTGTTTGTACCATACCCTTTGACAATAGCAGCTTAAGATAAATATGTAGACATGTAAAATGGATTGCATTGATTTGTAGTCGTTTTCATGGAATGAAGTAAAAAAAAAATGGGTAAAAGTGATGTCATTTTCTTCCCCCATTCCCAAAGAAAAAGCCTTGTATTCCAATTTAATGGAATACAGTTTATTAAAAAAATACTTAACCCTAATCAGACTGGGGTGTTTTGGTAGCTGTCAAGACTGGGGGGGGGGGCCCCCCCCCCCTAAGATCTCGGCCGCCGATCGCGCGACCGCGCCGAAAATTTGCACGATGGTAGTGAGCCATGTAATCTGACTGCGCTGTTAATTTTTTCCAAAATAATATGAATTTTTTTTATATGAATTAATTATGCTAATTTATGCATGAAATCATACTTTTTGCTCTAATTGAAAAATTAAAGCTCCTAGAACGCTAATTTCGTGTATTATTATTCCTTATAGCATTCCTAACAATTGTACTAGAAAAAAATTCTCGTTTCAAAATTAATTTCTTATGTATTTTATTGTTTTATGAATTTCTTATGTATTTCTTTGTTTTTTTCGACCTTTTGTTTTTCCTTTTTTTTAGCGCAAAAATCATTTAACAACCATTTTTAAGCATAAATATGCTAAAATAAATTGATTTCAGCCAATGAAAGTGAAAATAATCATATCTTTATGAATTAGGTGAGAAAACTCAATTTGCATTGACTTTGTACACAAAATCACGTTTTTGAGCCATTTTTTGTCTGACGGATATTTTTGAAAATCGTGCAGCGTTGTAACGTTGCAACCGATTTTTGCGAAAATGGTTTCAAAAGATGCGTGAGACTTGAAAGTAAAAAGTCAGCAAGCGGCGCGATCAGAAAATTTTGTGCGGCGGAGTGGTCGCGGAAAATGTCGAGGGGGGGGCCATGATGGCCCCCCCCCCCAGTCTGATTAGGGTTAAGGATGGTAGCCCAAACGCTGAATGATATTCAGTTTACAAAAAAAAATCTCGACAAAGATATAACATTCAAAGAGAAAACAAGACTTGACGATCATTTGCTTTACAAGAAACGTAACAAATAGGTCATTTTTCTTCAATAATTTCTACATCTAATGGAAAATCATGTATCATAATCATTGTATCATAATATGTAGACATTAAAAACATGTGATAGTAGAGGTGGGCTATAGAAGGGTAAAAAAAGGGTCATGTTTCAGAACCAAGTTTGTGCCATCTTATTTGAAGCAGCTCGTTGTCCTGATCGATATGCCACCAATTTTAAGAAAATCGGGTGAAAATTGTGACAGTGCGGGCCAAAAAACGATTTTGTGGGGGCGTGGCCAAAATATGCTGAGTCATCGTTTTTCAAAAATTGAAAAAGCTGTAATTCTTTTATTAAAAGGGCTATAAAGATGATTCTGGTGTCTATTTATATGTTTATCAGCCTGATAAATCCAATGGCAGTGTCAAAAATTGCAAATAGTGGTGAAGAAAATACTAAAAAAGGGGAATTATAGTTTTAACCCTTTAATTACCGGTAGGGTCTCTGAGGGTACCCCTAGACAAATTGCGTTGCCCAATCAAAACTGCAGCGTTTTCAGTAATGTCGTTTCATGTCTCTTTTTCGTCCAGTCTTACAGATCTGTTGACACCAAGTTTATTGAAATCGGACATTCAATGAGAGAATTACTTGACCTTTCGTTGCCAAAGGTCAAACCAAAATTTGAGATTTTTTGACATTTTGTGTACAAAACCAATGCAAGGTCAGGTTTCTTATTTTACTCTATAAATCACAGGTAAATCATTCTTTAGACTGGTTCTAGTATTCATTGAGAATTAAATTGATCCAGATAATGATTTGAAGTATCAGAAGGTCTACATCTATAGTAATTCCTATGTATTTCATTGTTTTATGAATTTCTTATGTATTCTATTGTTTTTATTTACATGTATATATCTATGTTTTTAATTGTTTTAGGAATTTTAATACTTCAGGCTTTCATTTTGATTTAGTTTCATTCTCAATGAACAATAAAAACAGTCTAAAGAATGATTTTACCTGTGATTTATAGAGTAAAATAGGAAACCTGACTTTGCCATTGGTTTTGTACACAAAATGACAAAAATCTCAAATTTCGGTTTGACCTTTGACCACGAAAAGTCAAGAAACTCTCCCGTGGAAAGTCCGATTTCAATAAACTTGGTGTCAAAAGATTTGTAAGAATGTAACGAAAAGAGACATGAAAAAAACATTACCGAAACGCGGCGGTTTTGATTGAGCAACACAATTTGTCTAGGGTGCCTCAGAGACCCTTGACTTACTTGACTTATGTGCATAGGACGGTGTGTCCCTTCGCTCTCCTACGGTGATTCTTTTCCACTCAGTTCTACCCTGGCTAGGTCTTCCAGCATCCGGAAGGGGGAGTCCTACGTCACTTTTGACTTGGTCTCTCCATCTGGAAGGGGGACGTCCTGGTGGTCTCCTCTTTCAAACGTCATTTCTGTAGGCCTGGACTGGAAAGCGGTTCCGTGGCATACGGCATACATGGCCGAACCACCTCAGGCGTTTTTTTTAAGCTTCCTCATTAATTGTGTTTGAGAATATGTAGTTCTCCTCCTGATATCCTCATTCCTGATTCTGTCCAGTAATGAACCCCCAAAATGGTGCGTAGGCATCTCATTTCAAAAAACCGCGAGTCTATCTTGATCTACTTTGCGCAGGGTCCATGTTCTGCACCAATAATGCGATAGGAAGAATAAGGGTTTGTAGATCCTGATCTTCAATGACCTTGGGATGTCTTGGTTTGACCAGATGTTACCTTTTAGCCTTCCGAATGACCAGGCGGCTAAGGAAATGCGTCTTTTTACATCATTCTCCACCGAAGGGACTACACTTCCAAGGAATACAAATGAATCGACTTTGTCAATGCTGGTATCATTTAGGGTGATGTCACGTTGGTCTTCAGTCATGTATGCGGCACTTTGAGACATTGATCTTCATTCCCCATTTTCGGCAGGCCTTCTCCAGAGTATCTGTTGAGACTTGAAGTTTGTCGAAGACAAGTTCTAAAAGTGTGGTATATCAGCATATCTGATGTTATTGATATTCATATTGCCCATCTCAATCCACCTTCTAGTTTCTTGACATCCTCCATTACAATTCAAGAAATAGGTTGAAGAGACCTGGGGAAAGGAGGCACCCTTGTCTCACACCGATGAGAACATCAAACCAGTCTGATATCTTCCCATTTACCATGACAGAACATGTGCTTTGCTTGTAGATACACTCTATCAGGTCAACTAGAGCTTTATCCACACCAATTGATCTCAAGCACTTCCAAAGGGCTTCTCTCCAAATGGGTCGTAAATGCTGCCTTGAAATCAACGAAGTTCCAGTGGACAGGCAACACGTCTTTCCTTGGCTTTTCAAGTATTTGTCTGACCAAAAAATGGCATCATAGTCGTGCCTCGCAAGCTACGGAACCCGATTGTTCTTCTGCAAGATGGTCGTCGATGGTCATCTGAATTCTATTCAGAATCATTCTGCACAAAATTTTCCCAGGTATAGAGAGCAGAGTGATCGCTCTGTAGTTTGCTGATTAGTTTGTCTCTTTCTTGTGCACAGGTATATAAACCTCTGCATCTTTGAGGAGTTTTACATTCAGACCATGCAACGTTAATTATTTTGAGTAGAAACTCTCTCATTTTCAGACCTCCTGCTTTCAGAGTCTCAGCAGCTATCTTGTCCCAACCGCATGCTTGTTGTTTTTAAGCATTTTTATGGCAGACTCCGCTTCCTCTATTGTAATGGTCTACTTTGGGTATTTGCTGGTGGCGGATCAGGTATGTCTTGTAGGGCATCTCATCCCGAGGAAATTGAGTGTTCAGGTGGGATTCAAAATGCTGCTTCCAACGTCCATAACTTCATGGGGTGCTGTTTTTAGTACACATCTTTATTTTTTTGCTGCTAGCTGTAGTTTCTCCCTTTCCCAGCAAGCTTCTTCACTCTTTTGAAGAGTTCATGCGAGTCATTCTTTGCATGAGCAGTTTCCATTTCTTTGACTTCCGAGTCAAGAATTTTCTTTTTCCACTGTTTTATTTCATACTTGACTTTCTTATTTATTGCTTTGTAAGTTTTCCTATTCTGTGTGTTGGATTGTTAAGCATCAGTGTTCTTGCTTTCCGCCGTTGTTCACAAGCTTTTTCTTACGTCCTCTGGAAGACCTTTCACTTCCTTGGATTTCTTGTAGCAACATCTTCAGTTATGGTTTGGTTGTGTCACGGAATTTAACCCACAGACCTTCGAACATCTGTGTCTGGGAGTTGAAGAAGAGGTTCAAATGCCCCACCAATCTTTGCTTGGAAATCTTCCGCGATATCAGTCATGATAGTCTACTAACATTTAATTTTTGGAAGTGTTTTTAATTTTCTTGACTTTCTTACACACTGGAACTTGACAATTCGCAACCACCGAAGTTGTGGCTGACCCTACATCGCTGAGCAGAATGACCTAAACAGTCTGAAAACTTGGTATCTTTCCACTTTTCGTAATAATGAAGTCCTATTTGTTCCTGTACTGGCCACGAAGGAGATGTCCAGTGTTGAGTTCCTAACTCTTTGTGTTGAAAGTGTAATTGCACACGAGCCAGTTTGTGGAGCATGCAGAACCAGCATTTCTCTCCTCTACTGTTGATCTGCCCCAAGACAATTTTCCCAATGCTGGCGCCCATTTCATGTCGTTTCCACTTAGCCTGAAGTCACCCATCAGTATGCCATCTCCTTCTTGGGGATCTTCTGTATAAGCTGTAGTAATGTCATAGAACTTGTCACTTCTTCATCACTGTAAGCTGTTGTAGGGGCGTACACTTGAACAATATTCAACATGCCGTCCTTCATCCTTAACTTTGCTGTGATGATTTTAAAGGGTTAAAACTATAATCTCCCTTTTTAAGTACTTTCTTCACAACCATTTGCAATTTTGACACTGCCATTGGATTTATCAGGCTGATAAACGTATAAATAGACACCAGAATCATCTTTATAGCCCTTTTAATAAAAGAATTACAGCTTTTTCAATTTTTCAATTTTTGAAAAACGATGACTCAGCATTTTTTGGCCACGCCCCCTCAAAATTGTTTTTTGGTCCGCACTGTCTCAATTTTCACCCGATTTTCTTAAAATTGGTGGCATATCGATCAGGACAACGAGCTGCTTCAAATGAGATAGCACAAACTTGGTTCTGAAACATGACCTATTTATAGCCCACCTCTAGTGATAGAGAAAATAAAGCATTATTCTCATTCTTCTACATTCATTACTACAGCTGATGATAAATCATGTTTACACCCATCTGTTATTGTCTCTTTTCCCACAGCTCAATTTGAAGGTGCCCTTGGCAAGCTAACATCAGCAAGTGTGAACAACCCAAGGCAGATCATAGATATCCACATTGATACACCTGATGATGAAGAGGTACATTATTTGTGAGGGTTATCTGTTATGGCAAAATCTCAACTAACAATTCACTCCAAATCTGGGCTCAATGGGATAAAAGTTTGCATGGATGTTTTGATTGATATCATGCAAAAGGATGTTTTTTTTCTCAAGTTTTGTTTGAAGACATTTATTTTTTCTTGTAGCCTTGAAACAGTCTGTAATGGTCTTTCCTTTTCTCGTCAAATCACTAGAACTTGCCTTGTACCTGTCTCCCATAACCATGACATAAACCATAATTGTTTTTGCAGTTTTAATACATTATTGGCAAATAAATTGAAGAGTAAAATTCTTCTGTTACAGCCTGTGAGGGCTGTGACCAGTGGCCATCATGATCTTCAACATTTCAATCCATAAACTCTATCAACTTTTAGCAGCCAAAGTAGGGGCTATTTGAATATTCTGATGCACAATGCTTTGTTACAGTGAAGGGTTATATAATATAAAGCAGTATTACATTACACAAGAGGTTAATTAACTGAGCTGCAAAATTGATGGAATTAAAATAGCTATAAATATTTCTATCTTGCAGTGATTCTCTAGTATGTCGTTAAATACATTGGGTCAGATGCATAAAAAGTAGCAATTGCTTTTGCTAGGCTTCAGCTTGATTCCGTATGCATAAAAATGAGCAGTTGCTTGCAAGCAAAACTTTTGGCTAGTAAGCTAAAGCAATGGCTAATTGCTGCCAGCACTTGCTTGACGATTCAGCAATTGCTAAAAAGTGTATGCAAAAGAAACATTTTGCTTGTGCGCTCAGCATATTGCTCGTGTTTTTACAAGCTCCTTCATAGCAGCTGAACGTTTGCTTTGATCAAGACGTTCAGGTAAATCATCATGTTCATGCACGTGAGAGAGAAACCTAAGGTGTACAGGAACAGAATTAATCGAGAAGAAATTACTCCAGAGATCTATCGGAAGCTTTTTCGTTTCGATAAAGAGAATGTGGAATGGATGGCTCAGAGATTCTTACCTGAACGCGATGAAACAAGGGGAGGATGTATTACACCGGTGCAGAGTATGGAAGCAACGCTCCACTACCTGGCGGACCCAGGGTTCCAGACATCAGTGGGGGGAGTGTTGGGGATCAGCCAGCTACTGTTTCTGACATTGTAGCAAAAAACATCGATCCTCGCAGCGGAACACCCTGCATGGATCAAATTCCCCACTTCAAACGCAGAAGTAACACGTGCGAAGGATAGATGGGCTGCAAAACAAGGTTTTCCCTTCACCATTGGTGCGATTGACTGCTCCACATCCGGATTAATAAACCGCACGGCAACTTGGGGATGAGTTTATTAACCGAAAGAACTTCCCATCCTTCAACGTCCAGGCTACTGCAACGAGAGCCACAATTTCACCAGTATTGATGTCGGTTGGCCCGGATCCGTTCATGATTCCAGGGTTTTTCAAACGTCAGAGCTATGCCATGTTGTTTCGAGAAATTATGCACGCGGCTTTCTGCTAGGGGACTCTGGGTATGGAATTGCTCCTTCCATGATGACACATTCTCTGATCCAGACACGCGGTAAAGCGTTTCTTCAACAGGGCTCACACAAGAAACCGTGTTGTTATCGAACAGGCCTTTGGCAACTGAAGCAAAGATTTCCCATCCTCAGGTACGGGATTCGCCTAATGCTCGAGAATATCCAAAGTGCATCACAACATGCTTCGTACTTCATAACGTGGCTCGCTTCCTCCACGACCCAGACGACTTTGACGATGCGGAGGGTGATGAATTTGACGACGATGACAACGATGATGGAGCATATCAACCTCCTCGCAACGTGCGTCAACTAGGACAACTGAAGCGTGATGAAATCGCTAATTACCTCTTCGAGAGACATGACCAGTAAATACATTCATCTAATAAACTCAACTATCAGTAAAATAAAGACAAGCAGATATTTTGTTATTCATTTTATGATAACTTTAATTTTTCTGCTACATTTCCTTGCAATTATGTTTTGGTGGTATGTATAGAGAGAAATACAGATAAACGAATTTTAGATTGTGCTTTAAAGACGCCTTATCAAGAATTCTGTTGGATTTTTGTTTTTTCATGTTAAAAGTAGAGATATATGTAATCAGTTACTCAAATGTCATGACTTGGATCTTCAGCATGGGCCACTCCTGGCTTTGCTTCAAGAGACGCTGATCTTCATGCGTGTAAACTTCAGCTGCTCTAGGAGAACCAACCTTTGCAGCTCCGCCGTTGACAGAACTATGGTTTCCTCTGTTTCACCTGCCATATACCTTCCTCTTGGGCCCTTGACAGGACCAAACTTGGGTGATGGTGGACTTGAATTCTGTGAAAATAAAGTTACAGCATGTGTAATATTTTACATATCATATTCATGAAAACACTAAAAAAAAAAAAAAATGCAAGATCATAAAAAAATATATAATGCATTTTGTTTGATTTATTATTTGTCCTGTTTTAATTAAATCAAGCTTCCATGTAGCTTGAAATGATAGTGGTATGATAGTGTGTGATAAATGTGACATTAAAAGTATAAATTTGCAATAAAATCAATGATTTTAACCTACCCTTGGAGAAGGTGCACTGGATGACGCTTGGCTCGAACATGCTGAACCAGAAGTCGTCCCGATGGAAAAACCGACCGAATGGAGTAGGGCATTTTTGTTAACCGGGTTCTCATCTCCCATCATGATACCGTACAACTCTTTTTCCCAGGAATTGAGAGTAATCTTCCGATTGCCCGTTTGGTTAGCGTCTGTCTTCTTTTTTACAGATACCTTCATGTTTGATATTTTTTTCATGATTTGCTTTTCATCCATGTTTTTGCCGATTTTAGTCATGATGATGGTTTTCGCTTCCTGTATTGCTCTCATTTTCTTCTCTTTTGCCAACGGCAGCTGACTTTTTTTCCATCAATACTGGGAAGTCTTTGATTATCTGCCAAAAGTGTGCTGAAATCTTGTTCATAGAATCTTCTGACGCCATGTCAAAATCACAGAATATCCACTTTACACGTATGTATTTCTACACGAACAGTAGCCTACATGTACTAAACACTTTTCTATGGGTAAGTGAAAAGTGGATGCAAACAGTTAGGAATTTATTAATTGGAAGCAGGTTACATGAATAGTTGGATACCACATCTAAGAAAAAGAATGTTACATGAGAGATGTGGGATATTGTTGCTATGTCAGGAATTCATTTGCATACGAGTCTGCCTTTGGTCTGTGAATCGTGTTCGCATCAGCGTGACGTCGCTATTGTTGAATCCGCTAGCAATCGCTAGCTTAAGGCAGCAAAGGGTTTAGCACTGCAAAAGATTATGCATACGAACTTAAGGAATTGCTTTGGCTGATAATTTTTCCTTGACTATCAATTGCTTTTGCTAGAAGCATTTGCTTTTAAGGAATTGCTACTTTTTATGCATCCGACCCATTGTATTTGAAGTAATTATTAACTTAGCTTGTGTAGCCTTCTTCTAGTTGTCGCGTAATAAAAAGCCTATCCAGTGCTTTTTGACAACAAGGCTACATGTATATGTGTAGAATAACAAATCAGATATAGAGCTTCTAATGTTTACATTCTTTCAAAAATTCTCCTCAATCGTATTGAACAGAGTGGAAAGGCCAAGGACCATGGTCGTCGACGTCGGACGCTCCTGGCCATCGAACGCCTCTACAGTCTTGTCCTGGTCGTAGAGGATCTTGATCTGCTTGTGAGAGGTTTACCTGAATCGGACCGTGGACCTTTGCTTGAGAAAAGGAAGCCTATTGTGATGCAGCTGTGTGCTATGCTGAAAGGAGAGAAAGGGGATGGACTCAGAGATAGGTCAGTTAGATTTAGCCATACTAAAAATGTTAGCATGTAGATACATGTATGTTAGAATTGATCCAAATTGACTGCCAGTCCTCTATTCAACAGTAAACTTTGTACATGTATGTAAAGTGTTTTTTTTTTTGCGTACAGATATATTCGCGGTTGGCGGGGGTCCCGACATTTTCGCGCGATGTTAAATTCGCGGTCGGCAAAATCTTGAATTAAAAGTAACTAGAACTATAAATAATCCATATTTTCCTATCTAAAAAATGAGACATTACATTTATAAAGAGACAGTAAAATGGAATAAAGACTTCCCGTGCCATGTCTCGACTTGTTCAGTTCTACATACCAGTCATCCACGTATCGCGCTGTATCGTTGCAGGGATCGTTGTGCATGTAATAACGTTGCATAGACAACTCTGCCCCACGAGCGCATGGAGTTCAAAACATTTTCTAGCGTGGATAAATTCGCGGTATTATTCATAACCTTTTCGCGCAATGTTAAATTCGCGGTCGCATCCCTCACAAAAGAAACCACTGAATATACAGTACTTTAATCTCTCATACAAAGTGGGGAATGATATCAATCTGAATTTAAGCTACTGGTGGCTTTTGATCAAAGAAGGTTGTATGCTGAAAATGTCTATGCTTGGTACAATTTTTGGTGTTTGGTAATTTACCCGTTGTATACTGAGAACTTTTTACAAAGCCGAATGATTCGTGATTGTCAAGTATGCTTGCAAGAAATTCTTTTCATTTAAAGATGAAACAAAGACATCTTTTAATAGATCAATGTCAGATAATTTAAATTATATAAGGTCTTTATATGTTTATGCAATCATGAGTGAAATAAACGGTCGACAAGAGGGATGTTCTATGTTTCTTCAGCCCGCATATATGCATTATTAGTATACAACGGGTTAAGGCAGGTACTGCACTTTGTATCTAGAGGGAAAGGTACATGTAGTCTATCAATCCAACTGCATGTGTGGCTATGTTATTGATTTTAATCTCATTACAGGACAGCACTGTCATTGTTGTATAAAATGTAGGGCTTAAGAAATGGATGTAATAATTATATGAAATTTATACGGCGCTAAATCCACTTGAAAACAACTGCTCTAAGCGCATGTGTGCAAGAGAAATGTAAACATTATAAATATCACATTATCATATTATGTAGTAAGCTGCATTGTTCATGCACTTGTACTGAGCTGTCTTCCCCTGCTCGATTTTAGGTGCCTTATCAATATTTTGTGGTAACAATCTAGTCCTAAATTCTCAGTCTTCCCCACCAGTTATATTCTTCTATTTTCTATACCCTCTTCAAGGCTTTTCTCCAAGAAATTCATCAAAGTTATGTTTTTATTTCTCCTCTTTCCTTTCTTCTCTATAAATATTGGGCTTGTTGTCGTGCAGGACGGCCAGCTCCCTATTCCATCAGATCCTTGGGATCAGGAAGGGACGTAAGCTAGTAAGCCGTATAATACCTCTCCTCGGTAAGGAGGATGCCTTCCCACTCCTGGAGACCTTCCTAGCAAACCTGACCTATATCTTCAAACAGGAGGCCAAAGACCTCAAGAAGGATGCCATGGAGAGCCAGAAAGGCAGGCTAGATGAGGTAAATTAATATGGTTTGATTGAAGATTGGAAATGGCAGCTACAATGTAAAGGTTGAAACAATTGAAATTTGCAATTTGAAGATTGAAGATTAAAAGAGCAGCTAAACATTGAAACAATTAAAAATATTTCAAGGTATACCTGTCACAGAGTTTTAATGAAGTTTAATTGTATTGAAAATATTACATTCATGTCTTTCATGTATTGAATTATTGTAATGAAAATATGTTTCAAAAGAAGACTGATAGAAACATTTTTTCCCTTCTATGACCTGACTAGTAATTGCTGTTTTACATGTACCAAGTGCAAACCAGCTGCTTTGGCTATAATGCACCTCAGCCCGAATATATTTGGGCTCAGTCCTCAATAAGCAAATCTCAACCTTTTTGAAAACATTTTTTAAAAAATGTCAAGCCGTGGAAAATGTTTCTCACCACTCTGCCGTGATTGAGACTTAATTTTTTACTCCATTTCAATGTCTCTTTCAGACCTTCCCTCAACTCTATCTGCCGCTATGTCAGGTGATCCAGGAGTGTGACCTGCTTGACCTGACCTCTCTTGTCGATGACCTGGAATCCCAGGTACCAACAACCCCAACTGCCACCCAGCCTAAGGGGTCAACTGTTATATCAGGTGCTATTCAAAACAAGGTATTGACTCTTACAACATCATGTGTGAATCCTGTATAGTGATGTCGGTTTTGTGGCACTTTAAATATATTGCGTTGTACATGAAAAAGATCTGTCTATTTAGGAGCGGACGCAGCCTGATTTCATACAATGAACTTATCGGGCCCGTGCGTAAACATAATAGAGCCGCTTTTGTCCCCAGACAATTGGGCCTGAGAAGTGTATTCAATTCGATTTTCTTGGATCCGCGCCTGCTACTCATTGCATTTTGAGAGTGATTGTACCCCATAAGGGAGGGAGAGGTGGGGCTCATCTTTTCAAATACATGTAAAACATTTTTATTCAATTTGTTAGGGGGTCCCTAGGTTTCCTCCAAAGCTCAATGTATAGTACATGTAGGTCGTACATTGTAGGTTCAATCCCTGGCCAAGACATACCAGAGAATTAAAAAAATTGACCCACACAGCTGCCTTTTAGTATGATGCTTGGGGTAATATCGCTATTATAATGTTATGCAGGGCCTGTTTGGAGAACATTTTCTTAGAACTAAAGTTTCTATCTTGTTAAATAAAACAGTATTTCTTAAAATAAATACTCTGGCAAAAGGATTATTTTCTTCTGACCATTAAGATGCACTCAAAAGTATTTACAGTGTTGTAAGTTTCTGAAAATACCCATAAAGGGATTGGATCCCTTATTAAACCTCTTTAATTGAAACTCTCATTATAAAAATATTCTTTATTGACAATTCCATCTTTCAACCATGTACATTTTTCTTTGCTTTGTTCTTTAGCTTGGTGTGTCCATTGTTCTATGTATGTTAAACCACGCTGAAGAAGTTTACACTGCTGAAGAAACACAGCCTCACAACACCCGATGGTAAGTTACTCCACGTGATATATTATAGATGTATTGACTGCTTTGAGGGGCATGGCAGTTTCTAGACTGATCAAGGGAAATTCCACATCTGCTATAATCCAGGACCGCAGGTCGCGGGTTACGGCAGATACGAATGTTCCAGAGAGCAGTCTAGAAATGACCGTGTCTCGAAAAATAAAAGCAGTCAATATATGGTTTATATGCCGAAAAACAAGGGGATCTAAAAATATCATACATGGTCTAATTTAGGCCTAACTAAGTCTAAGTTAGGCCTACATGTAGATCTAGATCTAACGTTAGATCTAACTTAGCTTCTACACGGCCCTGCAGGCCATAATCAGTCTGCATACCACATAACAGTCAGCTGTTGCTCGCCATAGACAATACCTGTATTCTACTTACAGTTAACTGCATTTCTTGCTGTCCAAAATGGAGGAAGATTGACATCTGAATCGTTTGTTTAGATCAACATCGCAACACAGACATCAGCAGGCTAGACGCTCGTCTAGAAATCTGGGATCTGTTTTATCTAGTTTGCGACGAAAGAATTTGTCCGCGTTGCGTGCGTTAACGCACAAGCAGCTGTCATAAAATTATCGACCAAATCACGCTGCAAATTATGGTATCTGAAATCATCTCATCGCATAAGCAGCCTTATGCACATAAACTAATGGGGATCGCACTATGTTCCCATTGCTAAGGGGGCATCTAGGAGGAGGGGAGGGGAACGGGCAGAAATCCAAGTACTATAGACTGATGTTTTGTTTTGGGCATGGTTGAAGACATGACCCAGCTTTTGACCAATCAGATGGCTGGATTATCCAACATTCTGAAGTGAGGTATATAAATTAGTCTTCATGGTGTTCAGTTACTTGTCTCGGAAGGTGGAGGCAGAAGTGTTGAATAGTGTGTAAATGTTAGGGGTGAAAAAGATTTGTGGATTGATGTTGATGTAGAGTGGTTAGAAAATGAAGTTGAAGGTGGAATTTAAAGCAAGAGCGAACTGAACACTCTCATTGACTGTGTGTTATAAATTGCTGGTCTGAAAGTATATCTTTTAAGATAACTATTAACTATTAAAACAGTGTGTGAATTAACCTGCAATTTAATTTCAATTCGGAAACTAAAATGTTTTGAGGGGAAAAGTACGTGCTTTGCTACTTGGCAACATAATTATCAACTTGTGAATTCATTTAGAAGTGAAAAGGTATATTTTCATTCAAATGAGCCTGAATTATAAGACTACACTATGCAGGATGTTGCATTGTGGGTTAAGAATCAGGGCAGAATCGAGTAGTTGAGAACTTGAGGTGGTGCTATACAAGGCTGTTAGTTCGTACTGGCTTTAAGGCCCTGTTACATCAGCCGTGCGTATGAGTTACAGGCGGGTTGCGAGGAAGGGATTTTTCAGCACCCATCAAGATTTCTGCGTTCAACAAGGATTTTCACAAGTTTTGCGTGCGTCTTACCTGCTGTACGCGTTTAACTTACTGTCTAATTGCGTGTATTGCGTGTGACCTGCGGGTCAGGCGCGTGCAAGCTTCGAAACTGATCCGTGTGAGTTACAGGTGACATATGTGCGCTGCGTGGTATCTGTGGCATAACTATGTGTAAATTGCGTGCACTGTGCAAGCTTGGAGAAACCATCATTTCTCAAATAATCTGCGTACTTCGAGTGAGTTAATTGCGCGTGATTTGTGGTCGATGCGGGTCTCCTACTGGTGTTCTGCATGCACCTCTGTGTGCAATCACCAGTGAATTGCCCGAAACAAGTTTTGAGCATGTTCAAAACTTTTCTGCGGGCAAATAGATGTGCGTGCATACCTGCGGGCAAATACTTGCAAGATACTGTCAACATGGGCGACCTGCGGGTAGCAAAAATTGTCACCCGTAACTCATACGCAAGGCTAATGTGACAAGGTCTTTCAGAAAAAATTATTTTGTGACACTGTTCTGCCAACAGAACAAAAAAAGCTCTGACTTTTAGGTTGCGTAAGAACACTTTTGGCCGTCAATGATATACTTGAGAGCTCTGATGTACTGGTTATTTGAGAATCTCTATATGACTTTGTGTGCTACTCTTCAGCCTGAGATCAAAGTCACAGCTATTGCAATTGATTGAGAACAGAGGTACACTATTTGAATGGAGATCAATTTCATTCGATTGCAAAAAAAAACAAAAAAACAACTGTACCATTGATCTCTAACAGGCTGAACTGCAGTTAAAGTTTCAGATCGAGATACATATATGTGTTGTGATCAGTGGATAAGTCACTAGATTGTCAATCCTAATGTACATGTACATGTACAGAGGTGGAACCCCTTGCACTTGAGCACTAACAATTGTTAGCGAGATCTATCTAATCTTGCCACACCCAACCCAGGTGTAGTAAAAGGTCACCTACATATATTTGCAGTGGAATGAAGTGGACCATTGTATTTTGGGATTATTGCATTTTAGGACCATTGATTATTTGTCATTGGTGTTTTTTTTTTGTTTTTTTTTGTCTTATCTCCTTTTTAGTTTGACCCTGAAGCATCTCACCAGAAATGTAGTTCTGGAGTAGAATACTGAGAATTTCTTGGACTGAAAGCATATAAAATATGGCAGTAGGTGATGTTAACACAGCTCTTCTAAAGACAATTTCAGTTTGTAAGCGATATGATGAGAAGAAAAGGCACTGAAAATAGAATATTTAGTAGAAACATAGAGGAAAAGGGAAACAGAGGTCAGCAGCACATTAACCCTAATAAAACTTGTGGTGTTTTGGTAGCTGTCAAGACTGGGGGGGGGGGGCATGATGCCCCCAAGATCACGTCCGCCATAGCGCGACCGCGCTGAAAATTTTCACGATGGTAGTGTGCTATGCAATCTACAAGACTGTGCTGTTAATTTTTCTGAAATAATAATTTTTATGCCTCCGCGACGAAGTCTCGCCGGAGGCATTATGTTTTCGGGTTGTCCGTCCGTCCGTACGTCCGTCCCACTTTCGTTCTCACGATAACTTAAGAACCGTGTGACGATTGATATTATTTCTTGGTACATATGTGCATACTGAGGTGACAATGATCTGATTAGATATCGGGGTCACGAGGTCAAAGGTCAAAGGTCACAGAGGTCAATAAATAGGTGAAAATAGCTTGTTCTCATGATAACTCAAGAACCGTTTGATGGATCATCCTCATTCTTGGTTCATGTGTGCATACTGAGGTGACAATGATCTGATTAGATTTTGGGGTCACAATGTCAAAGGTCAAAGGCCACAGAGGTCAATAAATAGGTGAAAATAGCTAATTCTCACAATAACTCAAGAACCGTTTTACTAATCATTTTATTATTTAGTACATGTGTGCATACTGGGGAAGCAATGTCAAAGAAGATTTTGGGTTCACAAGGTCAAAGGTCAGAGGTCAAATAGGTTTTAAAAAGCTTGTTCTTATGATAACTCAACAACCATTTGACAGATCATCTTCATACTTGGTACATGTACATGTGTGCATACCAGGGTGACAATTATCTGATTAGATTTTGTGGTTACAAGGTCAAAGGTCAAGGTCAAAGGTCAAGGTCAAAGGTGTCTGTATAAGTGAAAGTGAATAGATGAATGTGTCATAGATTTCTGATCTGGCCGTGCGCGGTCGAGGATTCATCTAGTTTAATATTAATTTATTTTATAAGAATTAATACCAATGCTAATTTATACATGAAATCATACTTTTTGCTCTAATTGAAAAAATAAAGCTCCTATAATTGCTAATTTTGTGTATTATTATTCCTTTTAGCATTCGTAACAATTGTACTATCAAAACATTCTTGTATCGAAATTAATTTCTTATGTATTTTATTGTTTTATGAATTTCTTATGTAAATCTTTGTTTTTTTTACCTTTTGTTTTTATTGAATAACCATTTTGAAGCATAACAATGCTAAAATAATTTGATTTCAGCCAATGAATGTCAAAATAATCATATCTTTATGAATAAGGTGAGAAAACTCCATTTTCGAAATCACATTTTTGAGCCGTTTTCGGTCTGCCGGATACTATTGAAAATCGTGCAGCGTCATAACGGTATGACCGATATTGTGAAAATGGTTTCAAAAGATTCGCAATCTTGACTTGAAAGTAAATAGTCAGCAAGCGGTGCGATCAAAAAATTTCGCATGGTGGAATGGTCGTGGAAAATGTTGAGAGGGGGCCATGATGGCCCCCCAGTATTTTGGGGGTTAAATACAGGGATTGTAAAGTGTACATACATTGACCTGACAGTTTTAAAGGAGTACCAACAATTTCCAGATGACTAGAGCTTAAATGAGATGGAAAGCATTGTCAACCACTCTCTGGAACAGACAAGACACAGAAGAAGAAAAATTGTAGTTTTCATCTTTATGTACACTTTTGCAGTTTTGAGTAATTGTAATCATCCAGAACATTTGATAGCACATGTATGTATCATTATCCTGTCACTGGAGACAAGTACATGTACAATGTACATGCACATGTAAATGTAGTTTGTCGTAAGTAGTTGCATTCATATCAATACAAATTGATTTGATTTGACTTTCAGAATTCACTTCTAGGGAGAGCATGAATAGGGGTGCATTCCAGCCAGTCTCTATTCGACAGGGGTGATATTCCTGCGATTTAAATCAGATTTGTGATTTTTTTTTTTTTTTTTTAATTATTTTTTTGTCAATTTTTTTTCCCCTCCAGGTATGCACAAAATTGCACAATATAAAGTCCCAAAATGCAAAAAGTCCCTACCTTGGGAGGGGGACAACCCCCTCCCACACCCTCTTCCCCTCGTTCGCTTTGCTCCCTAGAATGTCTTTTTTTTTTCCAAGAGTGAATATCACCCCTGATTCGAGCAATCACATTGTTCTCAACCACAATCAACATTATCATCCTACAATGTATCAGATAGCTTTTTACACCTGGCTGAAAACAAAAGAAAATATGAATAATTAAGTTCGTTCCTGTAATACCCAATTTCATTGTGGTTGTTCAGCCCTCAAAATCCAATGGGGTGTATTTCTGATTTATGCAAAGTGCATCGAAGATAATTTTACCCCTTTCATCATTCCCATTTTCTAGGCAATTGTCATACATGTACATTTGTAAATGGAATAAGTACATGTAGCATGAATTTTCAAAAGATACACAGGTGTATATTGTAAGTTTGGTGTTCGTAACACGGACTACATGTAGAATAATTTTTGAAAGATTTTTTATTAAAAAAAAAAAAATACTGAACTATATGAAATTGTGTCTGTTCAATACATGTACCTACATTGTACATCAATGATCATGCTAATCTGGTGAAAGAAAGACCTAGGCCACTATCCTGAACCGTAGACAGAATTTGTATGCATTGCTAATATTGTATGATCCTTTTTTTTCTGAGCATTGGACAAAAGGATCGCACAATATCACTACACAAACTCATTGTTCGGTTTAGAATATTGGCCAAAGACTAAAGAAAAGCTTAGTACATGAATGACATTGTACAACTGTTATGGAGAGGTCTTCTTTGCTGACCAGTAATAACAATCTCTTTAAAGTAAGAGGCATCCTGATGAAGACAATTTTAATAAGGTCCTGGATGAAAACATGAGAAGTATGCTTTTAAGTGTCACCTGAGACAGCATACCAACAGCACAAAGTACCAATAATTTCAGATGACTAGAGCCCAAATTGGATGGAAAGCCATGACTACCACTCTCCGGAACAGACAAGACACTGAAGAAGAAAAATTGTTGTTTTCATCTTTATGTACACTTTTGCAGTTTTGAGTAATTGTAATCGACCAGAACATTTGATAGCACACATGTATCATTACACCAGTCACTACTATCCTGAACCGTAGACACAATTTGTATGCATGTATGCATTATAATATGATGCGCCTTGAGCACTCTACAGAGTGGATACATGGCGCAATACAAATCACATTATTATTATTATTACTAATATTGTGTGATCCTTTTGTCTGAGCATTGGACAAAAGGATTGCACATATCACTACACAAACTTCCACTCACACAAACTCATTGTTCGGTTTAGAATATTGGCCAAAGACTTGAACCTAAAGAAAAGCTTGTACATGAATGACATTGTACAACTGTTATGGGGAGGTCTTCTTTGCTGACCAGTAATAACAGATAAGAGGCATCCTGATGAAGACGATTTTAATAAGGTCCTGGATGAAAACATGAGAAGTATGCTTTTAAATGTCACCTGAGACAGCATATACCAACAGCACAAGGTTCTGCAGCATTAGGCCAATATAACCAAGAAGTGGTTCAAGGACAATCATAATGAACGATGCTGGAGTGGAAGATTTCAAGACTTGACAAGAATCCCTGTGGAAATATGTATGGGAATCTGTAGACTCACATTATAGCTTGAAGTCTATCTAACACGACTCAGCCTGAAGGTTTTACTGAGGACTTATGAGACAAACCTCACTAGGGACATGTAGAAAGGTTGTGGACACAAGATTTATGCACATTCTCATCTTGGTTCCCAAAGAAGAAATTAGACTCAGTACCCCGGATTCAGAATAATTATGAACTGGGCGTTTTAGAAAGTTGTTGATGACATACACCTGTGATATTTTCTCCATTTTTAAAAAGTTTCCTAATAGTTGTGATGTTTATAAAACTCATCAAGTAAAAAGCATTACTCAAACAATTTTTTACTACATTAATATTTAATAGTGCATACTCCAATATCATGGTTCATATAAAATCTATCAAAATATTACACCTCATTACATGAACACGATTCTGTATCCTTGTGAAGTGCAAAAATTGTAATATTTTTCTTTCCACTTGACTGTTTTCAAGAACTTTCACTGTATTCTAAAGTGATTAACTCAGTTACAACCTAGATCATTCTGACACCCTTTTCACATTACACTGCATTTCATATTCATCACAAAGTCATGCTACATTGGTAAAGTATCACCATTCTAATATTGGCTAGAGCCCTAGGGTCATTGCTTTATTGAAAACGTTGGTTGGTTATTCACTACACCGTCCTTGCTACCAGACAAGGTGAGGTTCCTTAGATGGAATGCCAATTATAGAGTTCTCTGCAATATTTCTGTAACTCAATGGCTGTGTTCACACTCCATATTTTTATGTTTTTCTTTGATGTACTTGAAGGTTATCTCTAATAACCTGCAATTTATTGGGGGCAGATACATTCTTGCAGAAGTAAATCAGATTTGAAAGTGGGTTTTCAGTTGCAATTTCATCAACAGAAAAACGGAGAAATATTGAATAAACTGACATAATTAAAAGGAATGTTTTGGATAAAGTGTAGATGGTTGTGGTCAAACCACCTGTAACCGCCATTACCAACCACCCTTCAGATTTTATCCTGCCATAGCAATCCAAAAGCTGGCAGATAGCTGACCTGTAAATGCATCATATGAACTTCTTAGGGTTAATAAGTGTTGCTCTTACATACATGTAATTGTCTTGCCATATCAACACATGCATTTGACAGAACACCAGATAGCCTGTAATTCATATGAAGAAGAAGCTCTAATACCCTTTTCTCATGATAATAATAATAGTTTCGATTTATATAGCGCCTAATATGAAACAATTTCATCTCTAAGCGCTTTACAATTATTATTACCCCGGTCATCATGATGGTTTCTTAACCCCGTACTTTCCTTCACCCCATACTTTCCTTAACCCCATACCATTTATTTTCCCTTTCTCACTAGCCAAATTATCTCCCTAACCCCGGCTAAGAAAATGCATGCTGTTCTCACACAAAATTCACTAACCCCGGCTTTTCCGATAGACCAGTTTGCTGCTTACGTGTATCTCTGATTGGACAACAGCTGCTGGCACCTGCTTTTTCCGTTAGCCGGGTATAACATGTAACTTCCATCGCTATTCCGACGGGAGTTGTTAACTCTGGCTTTCATGCCTTAGCACCACAATTGCCCGGCTAACCCTGCTAGTTTGCAGGGCCAGAGAATCCCGTACTATAGGTGGGGTTAGCCTATTTTGCCAAAACGCAGTGAGAACAGAAAGTGGAATTCATAAGCTTAACCCCGTACTATAGGTGGGGTTAAATGGCAAGTTAGTACTACCTAAAATTTTGGCCCACGAGAAAAGGGTATAAGAAGACTTATAATAATAGCACCTGTTCTGTTTGGGTTTGAACCTGGGACCTTCAGGTCATGAAACTACTGCTAAACCACTGAACCATCACAAAATTATAAAATAGAATTATAAGATATGCTACAAAATTCTCTTGGACAAAGGACAAATTCCTGTGAAGGGCAGTCCTTTTTCATGCATGATTTAATTAATTTGGTTAGTACCGTGTTAGTTTAGATGAGCAAATGTTTATTCTACATGTACTTCTTGCATATGACTGTGGACTGGTGTAATTGAGGTTTGGAGTATTCAGGGCACTTTGCTACCGACAAACCTAATTCATACGGAAGTCATGTACAGGGAGGTAACTTGAGTTCCTGGAGGTAGTTTGAGTTACATGCTGCATTTCGTAATATTGTCAACCCTTTATTGAATCGAAGGCCATTTGATATCTTCTGAAGCACTAGTTTGAAAAGCAGTACATTATATTCTTTTGCATATTATGAATGTACTACAATGTAGTCTCTTTTGGGTTTACCTTTCTTTTAGAAAGAGCAGTATCTCGACCATTTACAATAGATGTGTGTGTACTTTTAATGACAACAATGCAAAACCTCATATCTCAAGAATATCAAATGTTCAGGTGAACAAAAATCAAGATTTAAAAACAAAATTTAAAACAGTGGTGTCCAAAGCACTGTCACCCAGATGCACAATGTACTGGTATGGTATTGCCTTTAATATCTTTGACATACATGTAGGGGAGAGTGGGGTTAGTTGGAACAAGGAGTTAGTTGAAACATTGTAATTTTCTTTAACGGCTATAAATATATTAATGCAAATCTATCCACTAGTTGTTGCTATTAGCAACTGCCATCCACCACATTTTAGACAGCACATGTGCTTCAAGCCTCGTGAAGTTAGAAAGCAATGTTTTATCATCTCATAGAAGTTCATAAGCTGCAAATAGGCCTCTAGGTTTAGATCATGAAAGGGGTTAGTTGGAAAATAGGATTCAGCTGAAAAAAAAAATCATTTAATGCAGTGTTCATAAATATTTCTATACAACCATGTATATTAGTGCACATTGGACAATTTTTATTTTGGTTTAAACAACATAAATTGCAGAATGCTACTTCACAGGAACTACAGGTCTTCAGCCTACCTGTATGTGAGTGGATGACTTGTAATAAAACATGAAGTTTAAAAAAAATCAGAACGCCAATATTTAATATTTGAACTTGAATCGATAAAGCAAGTTAGCTGAACCCATGCAATATTGTTGTAGTTTAAGTATAATTCCATGCACAATGTTTCAACTTACCCCATACCATGTTCCAACTAGCCCCGTGTATGGGGTTAGTTGGAATACTTGACATGATCTTGTTCAAGGTGGATTATTTCCGGAACCATCCCTAAGTTTAAGAAATTTATTGGCTACAATTGAAGCATACCACTATACACTCAAGCTGATTGTTGATTGTTTCAAGAATAAAATCTTTTTTTTTTGTGTTTTACGGCCATTTTTCTTAAAAATGTTCCATATAACCCCTACGCTCCCCAACATTTGTACCATGCTGGCTTTATTTTTGGACAGAAAAAAAATTTGAGATATAAAATTTATGGGACGTTTTATTAACTCATTTCATGTTACATGGTGACCAAGTATTTCCTGTTCAAATATAAGGGTGAAAAAAATCAATATACATGTAGTCAACGGTTTAAAGAAAAAAATGAAGTTCTGGTCACGATAACCAATTGTTGACAGATCTGTTACAAAATGATTGGAAAATGTTTATTTCAATGCTCCTTCATGTATTTGCTGTATGTGGTAAGGTTTTGAAATTACCAAATTAATAATTAATCAATTCTACGAAGAGTCACATGCAGTGCACATGGAAATTTCATAGATTGTTTTTTTTAATAGAAGTATTGTCAGAAGATGTACATGTATGACTAAGAAGGCATTTTTAAGATTCATCTGCGCTAATCAATGCATCTAGATTTTGTGGAATTCAAATTTGCGGATGTAGTGACTTTAAATTAGGATATGAACGTTCATTAAGCCAAATATGAACGCGATGTGTTCTCAAGTCTGCACAAATGTCTTAATTGCCTGAGGTACCTTCCCTTTCCGCTCTCTGACCAAAATAATTAAACTGTCAGATCTTGGATCATATCACAAGTGAGCAAAGAAAAACGGCTTTGCACTCGCTCTCTCTATCTCTGTTTATGAAGTGCAATATTTCTGAATGAACTGTTACTCAATCCCCTGATGCAGTGTCGATAGAGGTAAACAAATGTTTCAATTCCATGTGATGTGCATCCATTTGGGTACACTGTACATGTTTAGATCTTCAACAACTAATACAAAATTGAAGTCTCCAAGGTATGAAATTACCTGTGGTTCAAATGCCCAATCTACATGTATTGAATAATTCATGATTTTTTTACCACATTTCCAGTAATGTGATTCCGTTATGGGTTGTTTTACACCGTCAAAATATGGCCTTCTGAACACCATAACAAGAAATATAGGTATGGTAATATCAAATCTACGATGGCAAGCTATTGGGCGCTGTTAGAGCAACCTACAAGAGAAAAATAAATTATTGAAATGGACATTTACTTCTAAAAATTGACCATTATACATGTATGGCATTTTTGGGCAAAATTACTGTCTCATTTTATATTTTCTGATTTTGGGCCTGCGCATCTTGATTATTAGCAATCGTTCGGCTTACTTTTCAAATCAGAATTGACTACTGAAATGCGATTGTTTAAAAACTGAAAACCCCAGAAGCTAGAGTTAATTTGATATTTTGTGACCATTAACTAAAAATGGGGTGCCAGTTCTGTCAAAAAATGTCCTCTCCGAAATCGGTGGTTTTACACATAGTTACACATCACTTGATGAACAATGTTTTTGTCTGTAAGAACACTTGTATATATGCCACAAACTTATAATGTTTACTTCACCCACATCCATTTATTTTTCAGACAGTTCACGTTACAACGTTGTCAAATCACATTCTGTCAAAAACGTCCTCTCCGAAAAATGAAGCAATTGACTTTACGTGTAATAAAAAATTTCAACCTCTATAGAAAAATAAGTTGGTGACCTCATGCCTCCAAATTTAAAAGCAATATCATTTTACTTGTCTAGAACACATACACAAAAATTCAGGGAAAACAAAACAACTTTTATTTTTTGGTCCAGTGAGAAAAAATGGTGTACCCTGATCGTAAAACAACCCTTATCAGAACCTACATGTACAAATGTAGTGTACATATCCGTAATCTTGATATAAATTTTATTATAATACAGTCATTACAAATTTTATTGATCATCCTGTAATGTGCATACTGTACCAAATCTGGATTTGTAAAATCGTTCCCTCTTTTGTGCACTGATCTAAAATGATTTAAAGTGGATGGATGGATACGCACACAATGACAGATCAATCAGTTATAGGACTGCTGTGTAAATGTTGTGATGGAAGAGATTGATTCTATAAATTGCATGTATGTATATTTCAACTGAGTGAGAGTGAGAGACAGAGTAAAATACAATGAGAATGACAGAGTGAGAGAGACTTGAAGGATAGAGAAAGTATACTTGTTCAGTCATTCGGTAGGCTTTGAAGCTATTTTCAAGTTTTTGGAGAACATAAAAATCCCTTTATGATTGAAAAGATGAAAAAAATGAATCTTGATTTTGTAAGTCAGCTGATTGAGAGAAGGAGAGGGGGATTCAAAAGAGCAGGACAGAAACAGGCATTTAACAGACATACATGTACATGTGTAGTGTTGACATACAGAGAACACGCCTCTGTCTCATCCCATTTGGACTATTGTAATTCTCTCCTTGCTGGCCTTTCTGTTTCTTATCTCTCTCCACTCCAGCGTATCCAAAATACTGCAGCTAGATTTTGTTACTTTCACTTGAAAACATGATCATATAGCCCCCATTCTTCGTTCTTTGCACTGGCTACCAGTTAATTCTCGTCTTACTTTCAAGATTCTTCTTATTGTGTACAAGGTAACTCATAATCTTGCCCCAAAATATCTCCAAAATCTAGTATTTCTCTGATCCTCCTCTTCCGTCAGACTCCTCCTTCATCTTCTTCTATGCAAATTATTCATGGCCCAGGAACCAAAACTCGATATGGCGACCGTGCATTTTCCTGTATTGCCCCTACTCTATGGAATAAACTCCCACCCCAAATTCAAAATGCTCCGTCCGTTGATTCATTCAAAATCCTTCTCAAAACTCACCCTTTTAAACTGTAATGTACATTTATAACTCACTGTATGATTCTGGAGGCACACCAGTATTATATATTACTTTCATTGAGTTTATTTATAATGTATAAATAATTTGTTTAGATTGAAATCTGTTATTAGCTAAGTTAACCCGAACAACAGATCTAGCGCTTAGAAATACCAGTATGAAGCGCTATATAAATGAAATTATTATTATTATTATTATCATTATTATTAGAGAACTCGAAGAGTTTCCAGTCTGGGGAGAACTGAAAAGGAGAAGTATTTTTGTTTCCATTGCACAGGGATGTGTTTTTTTTATACATCCCAAGAGTGATACGATTTGCACCCAAATGAATGAAAACTCAATATTTTTGCAGTAAATTGCTGAAGTAATTTTGGGACTTCCCAACGCGGTCCATACAAGTTGCAAGCTTTTACTTCTCTCGCAGGAAATCTTTCTCTGTCTTTGCATGTACAAAAAATGTATATGGGCAATTCCACGCCAACTAGGACATTTGTCAAAAATTAAAAATGTCTCTCTAATGTTTATTCTATGACTTATCACTTATCTAATGCCATGGGTGTTACTGGATCATAAAACTCTTTCAAAATCAATAAAAATTATTTTTCAATTTCGTTCATTTCCTTGAGAACTAGAACCACCATTAAAATTCAATGTGTGGGACTACATGAAAAAAAAATCACTAAAATTCAAATTACACAAGATTCTTTTGATATTTTTTCTTGAAACTTTCACTAAATGGAGAAGGGTCGATATATTTCCGTATTTAAAAGTCAATATTGACATTTAATTCATGACAAGGGAGTGAAATAAACGAAAAAGTCACATAAAAAATACTGTAATGCGACTAACCGACATTTATCGATCTTAAGAGAATACTTTAAATTGTTTACCAAATCTAAATAGCTGACTTGAGACTTAGATATGTTGGTTAGGTGGTGCAAGGAACAAAACTGGCAAAAGTATTATGATTTGAGCAAAATATTTTTTTGAAGCAAATGAATTTTTTTTCCATGTCCGTTTTGTGTAATGCGACTAACTGATTTTTAACCTGTTGTGAGGTACACAAGAAAAAGCCTGCAACATTTCTAATATTGTTATTTTAAAGCTATGGTTGTCAGGTTTAAATCAAAGTATAAACTTTAAAGAAAGACTCATTCTTGTAAACCTGGTACCACCAAGTTACAAAAGTGGCACCTAAAAGTGTAATGCGACTAACCGTGGAATTGCCCATATAGTGGCTCTCTCTCTCCTTTTCTCCCCCTCTCTCCCTCTACTTTTCATCGATCAGCTGTTTATAATAGAAGCCTAAACTAAGTGCCCCTCTCTTGAAACTCTTATCCCAATAAAAGAGAATACATTTGGGACTGTAAGTCAACCCGATTTTGCAATTTGAAAGTGGAAAGTCAACTAATTTGCGCTCATTCTTCTCCAACACTGTTTTGATACGTTCTCACGTCTCGTGCAATCTCGCAAGTTCAAGGAATCGTGAACGAATCGATTAGTTTACTTTCCCAGTGTCTGAGGTGTTTATCTTGACGTTTAGGATTCTTCAGTATCCCACTGTTTATCTTCACATTTAAAGTATCTACAATGTAGATGTACAGATGTATATGTCCTCCTCAGACTGAGTTATTGAGAGACATGTCATATATCATGTTACACAGGCAAGTAGCAAGAGGTGTATGCTTCTGCGGAAATAAGTACCAGCAAATAAGGAGTGTGTTCAATGTCCAGTTTCAAATTTATATGCCAACATGAATCATGATACAAAAGGCAATTACAAAACGCTGATATAAAGAGAAACAAAGTGTGTGTTCATTGTCCCCCATCCCCGGTCGTAAAAGTAAACGTGTTTCAAATCTCGATTCGGAGGAAAATTTAAACACCGAAAAAGATGCGTTTTGAAACACAATCAGCTTCAATTTTACGACCTTGAGCATTGCGATTGCGACGAAATGCGACACTGAACAGGATTGAGTTTTCAAACGTGTTTAAATGTGCTCTCGCAATGGAAGCTTCGGGTGCAAGTGAAAAAAGGAGAAGATGTTTGTTTTTTTGAGAGCGGGGAATTTAAAGACGATGGAAATATAATCAGCTTTAAATTTTTGATATTGAACAGTGCACCGCTAAACGCGTTTGTGTTTGTGTTCTGTAATTGCGTTTTGTATCATGATTCATGTTGGCGTATAATTTTGAAACTGGACATTGAACACACCCAAGGACTCTCTCAACATTATACTCTAGAGAGGAACCAACTTTTCACTTCTTCCATTTGACATTGATCCATGTGTACCCAAACAGTCATCAATATTTCCCTTATATTGTAATCAGAGAAGAAATAAACCACGGATCAGACTGGCCTTTTAAAGCCTGAACAACTGTAAAGAAAGAAAAAAGTAACTTCTTCTTTCCCATGTCCCTTGTGGTAAAACTCATTTCTATTTTTTTGCCTTCCATATGTCCTTTTTCCTAATTTAAAAGAAAAAGAATAAATAGATAACATTCTACGAAGACAATTTTATCCAAAGTCAAAGATAAGCTTGGTAACATGTAACTTACATAGGGGAGACTGGGGTAATTATGGCCCTGGGGTAATTATGGCCCCTTTGTCTTTGAGAGCTTATAATTCTTTGCTGCATTACACAATGATAATTTAATTTTTACACATGCCTAGCTAAACTCTTCCTACAATATATGAGAAAAATATGCCATTTACATGAAATTTTGTGCTAAGGGGAGCCTAAAATGTACGGCAATTACAATTCTGTTCGTTGGAAAGTGGCAAGTCTGCTTTTTTATGTGGAGTGTGATATCATTAATTAAAATCATTTAAGATGAAATTTTGATTGAAATTGAAACAATAGGAAGTAAAAAACACATCAGAAAAACTTCCACCTGAATATCTTCAAAAGTAGAGCCGTAAAGGGGGATCAAATTGAAAATGTCATTTGGGGTAATTATGGCCCCTAATGCATAAACAGTGTATAAGCGCAGATAAGCGTAGATGGGGTCATTAACTTGTACGATTTTGTACATAAATATATGTATTGCTTTGATTGCAAAATTTCAACATTTTGGCTGAACCAATTATTGATTCAATCATTGTTGGTGTTTGATAAGTGTATTAGGAATACCCAACAACATTTATTATACATTACCATCATTAATTAGCATAATATCTTTGAATTCATACAGTCATTACAATAGGGGTCATAAATACCCCAACCCGTGGGGTAATTATGGCCCCCAAAGTTGTTAACATAACGGTAATTAATATGCGAATGAGAAGTAGCAGGTTTATACTTTCCTTTGTATATTATAGGTATATGGATCGACTGTATTTTTACATATTTAGAATATTATTGGACTTTTCATTAATGGTAATAATAGGAAATGTGAAAAAGGGGGCCATAATTACCCCAGTCTCCCCTATATATATGTTGTACTTTTTGTACCTCTTTACAGTGAAACTTAATGTATTTGAATTAAATATTATTTTCATGAAACTTTCTTGATGATACATGAATGGCGCCAACGCATCCAACGCAACAAGAAATTATGACAATTGATCCAAGTTAACCTCAATGTACGACATATTTAGGTTTCAAGAGTTGTGGTAAATTCCAAATGGTCATGTTTATGCGCTGAAAAAACAACTTTTAGACAACGATTCCCTTGGTGACTATGGTGAAGACATTCAAATGTCATTGCAGTACTTAAAGGATTTCAAGTTTATTTATTTATTGGACAATGTTTATCCTGGAAGTAGAGCGTTGTCACCACTATGTCTCCATAGGCGCTGCTGCACTAGCTCGAGCTAAAAAATAGCGCGCTAATTGGTGGATTGGGGAAAAACCCAGAAAAAAGAAAGCGGTCCTGCACTAGCTCAAGCTATTTTAAAATTTCGCATTTACGACCTGACGTGACCTTGAACAAACAAGCCCAATGTGTATTGCGTAACTTGTAACTACCGATAGCGTATACACGCACAGGTGCACGATATCGGATTTATCTCGAGCTAGTGCAGCACCGCGCAAAATAGCGCGCTATTTCGTACCAAAACCGCAAAACAGCTCGAGTTTTTTTGAAAAAACCTAAGATGACTCGGGTTTGGATTTCCTCCAATTAAGCGCGCTATTTGACCACAAAGTCGGATCTGCTCTGATCGAGCTAGTTCATCAGATCACAATTAGCGCGCTATTTAAAATAGCTCGAGCTAGTGCAGCAGCGCCTCTTGTCTCTCTGAAAAGCACACTTGCATGCCAAAGCGATGGCAGATCTATGAATTCAATCCTTTTTTTGGGATATGATCGGGAATTCTTTCAAGGGATCTATCTCCATGCATACATGTATATGTGCATAAAGTCTGTATCTAGTCATAAGGATTTTGAATATAGGATAAAGTGAAATATCGCAGCAGAAGTTTAGTATCAATCTTTTATGTCTCCAACTGAATAATCAATTGAGTGAAAGGTTACTTTTGAATGGGATAGAGACAGAGACAAGAAAGCGGAGAAAGATAGAGAAAGAAATAAAGAAAGAAAGAGATGATGACAGAATTAGAAAGAAAAATTCAGTATTAAAGGCGGATGTTTTGTTTATGTACTTGCACATTGTACTTCATTGAGATAGAGAGCATTTTAAAAATTGTATTAAGTATTTAAAGTACAAAGGATGAATGATAAATGATATAGGGCAAGTCCACGCTATTTGTTCCCAAGGTAGTGATTTTTCGACTTTTTGACCATTTTTGTGTCGAGTTTGTCAGCGGCTTTGTAAAGGTATACATAATATTTCATACTGTAACTTAATGCAAATTAGGTCAAAAAGTCAATCCAAGGTCATATGATATCACAATGCTCATTAATATTCATGAAAAAATAATAAAATGCATCAAAAATGCTATTTTCAACAATTTAAAAGAGAGGTTTGTCATAGGAGTACAACCGACAAGTATGTATTTCCTGTCTCTTAGCTAACCCTGGTGAAAATATCACGAACCTAGCACATAGCTTTCCATATTTTTAGACTTAAAATATTCAGGTCTCAGAAACAGTCTCACAATTTTTACTGAGCTGATGTAAAATCATGCATTTTTATTACTCGCCCTCCCACCTTTAGAAATGAAATAAAATAAGTGTTTTTTACATTTGTGTTTTGTATTATGTTACTTTTGTTTTATCAGAGAGATTTTTTAACAAAATATGTTGCTACGCCTTGGCTACACCAATTGTTTAATGAAAAATATTATAAAGAATAATTGTCCCGTGTGTTACCTGTCCCGTTTGTTACCAGACATATTTTTAAAAACTTGACGTTGCCAGAAAACTTGAGGTTGTATTGACGTTAAAATATATCCTTACAATGCTTTAATGTTTAAGAGGATAAGACTATGCAAATTTAGATCTACTTTTTAAATTCAGAGTTACATGTGAACAAAGTAAAAATTTGAAAACACCATTTTTTTCTGGTCCCATTTGTTACCGACGAATAAATGATCATAAATTAATTATGACTTGAGTTATTTCAACTATTCTTCATGTTTTAGTTGAAGATTCTTAGTACTCTCAAGAATATACCTAAGGATGGAGATTTAATTTAAGATTTTTAAAAAAAGCCCCTTTTTTGGCTCTGAATGTCCCATTTGTTACCGCGCAAAATAGCTTGGACATGCCCTATACCGTATGTGATATGTATCATATGGTATTAAGGACTAACTACACATGGACAAATGTTTTTGCCTCCCTTCATTGTTTTCAATGTTACAATTACCCCCTCAAATATATCTTGGAGTGAATATATGTTCAAGAAATATCACTTGAAATGGCACCCCTTCCATCAATCTGAAGCATCTGAAAGGGGAAGTCCCCCTGGTATATAATTGTTTTTTAAAGAGCTGAAAAATAAACCTTCACTCATTTTTTTTTTTTTTTCATTTTCCCAGTTTTTTTTTTTTTTACACTTAAATTCCAGGGTTAACTTCCCCTTTAACATGTTTAAGATTTACACTCAATCCATTTAAAGCAGACATATTTGTGCTTCATTTCCCTAGAACGTATGCCAAACCTTGCTGTTTATTGCTAAAATAAACCTCAAGTGTAAAGACACAAGATCCCTCTACCCAGTACAGATTCAATTTATCTCTAAATCTCAAGACCATCAAATTATTTCCCTAGAATATTTTTCCAGTTAATCCACTCTATAACTTTATTGCTTGTTATATAATAAGGGATTCTTTGGACAAAACAACTTACAGATTTCCATCAGCTAGTTCTTTTTCTTGGGAAATGACTGAGGAGGTGTGAGAGAGAGAGATGGAGAAACAATTCTGTGCATTCACTCAAATGAATATTGTACATTTTATAGCTCCAAATGTAGAAAATGATAGCAATTATGTAAATGTAATGAATTGCTCTTTTCTTTGACAAATTTGTATTAATTTTAATGTAAAATGTAACATCTCCACCCACCCATTCACAAGAATTAAACCATTAACATGTTGTCTAACATGTGCATGTTTTGTTTACTTCTTGCTCATTTCAGGATGGAATGTGTTCACTGTTTGCCCAGGCGATCTGCGTAGTCAGTGACACAGCGATAGCCAGGCCAATGGGGAAATTCCCTCTTGTTCTGACCACTTCTCGGTTTGTCAGCAAGCACCCCTCAATGCATTAGAGAGAGATTGAGGTAAGTAACCAGTCTGCTTTGAAACACTTCAATATTGTAAATTTTAGAATGATTGGGTGTGACCCTCATGGTGCCACCACACTTATAATTTAGGTGCGTACTGGGGGGGGGGGTTCTTTGTTCCCAGACATTTCTCACTCTTCGTGAGCAAACAGCCCCTCAATGCATTAGAGAAGAGATTAATTAAAGGCAAGTCGGCTTAGAAACGCTTAAATATTGTACAATTTTGGAGTGATTTGGTGTGAGATGGGGCGACCCTTATTGTGCCATCCACAAAATTTAATATGGGGGGGGGGGGGTGCAGATTCCCACTTATTCTTGACATTTTTCATGCGTGCTTTAAGAGCAAGCAGCCCTTCGATGCATTAGAGAAGAGATTAGGGTCAGTAACCAGTCTGCTTGGAAACACTTGTTTCATCATGATTGAAATTATGGGATTGTGTTACAAAATTTTTTGTCCTTAATTGGCTTCATGTTCCTGTCATGCTGAGTCTAGTATACATGCAGTATATTTCATGAAATGTATCTACATTGTATATGGTGTATTGGTTTGAATTTGAATTTAAACGAGAGAGACTGTTTCTAAGAAAGAAGAGAACTACAAGAAGGTTTTAGAGACTCTGAGGTGAATGGGAAGCAGGTTGAGTTGCAACATGAACCATCAACTTTTATTTATTTGTCATTTTGTTTCATTATGGATTCCTTTTAAAATGATTTGAAGCAAAGATTCGTCAATCTTGAGATATTCTATGCATGATCTACCAAGAATCAAATTAACTTTAAGTAAGTTAACTCAATTCACCACAGAGTAGACATTCTTCTGGTTCGCATTACATTTGTACAAGCATTTAGAAAATCAGTAAAGGTCACTGCCTAACAACACTTCTCGGAATGTAACTTCATCCGCAAACCTCACTAATCGATTCCCTTTACCGTTACTCTGAAACCATTTATCAAACCAGATTCCGACTAGATCATTCGTCTTAGAATTGTGATGAAACAACATTGATTTTTGGGGACATTAAGGATTTTGTGGTATGGATATTTAACATCCCATTTACAATAGATCTACATATTCTGGTTATTTACCCACATTACATCTATTTTACAATAAACCCTTAAATGGAGACAATACATACTGTCAGTGGCTGAAGGAACTCGTGAGAGTTTTTGGTAAGGATGACAAATTGATGTTCACCAAATCCAGCAAAATTTCAACAGTGTACATTGAACAGTGCCAATATGTAGATGTACAATGGCATTCATGTATTTCCTCCAAGTTTGTGTCAGTTCATAATAAACTTTAATGTTTATACACTGTATGTATCTTAATTATGAACATGAATAGTCTTGCAAACCACCCATCTATCGAAAGCTGATGGTAGTATAAACTTGTTTGTCGAATCAACTTGCGAGATCTGTGCCCCGTCACACAAAATTAAAAAGATCAATTTTAATGGTCAATCTATTGAACAAAAAGCATATTATGTAGCAATGATTTTGACTGGCCAATGCTAACTGGAGTGTTAATCTTTGTGTTACAGAGCCCTGGAGTCTGACAAATATTTAGCTTTAATGCCTGAATGCAAATATTTATAAGATCTTGAATAATTCTTCAGTCTGCCCCCCCCCCGCCTCTCACCCCAAAATATATTCTGTCTACCATACATTTGATTAACTACGCATTTTCTTTGTGTTTGTGTAGTTTCTTCTCATTACGAGAATTAATGACGCCTGGTTTTGACTTAGCTTTTCTTGTGCATACATGTACATAGTGTATAAACTGCATCAATTTAAGATGTACATGTATGCAATTTTATTATTAGGGAAAGTAGAAATGTTGCATGTACAATGTACATGTACCTCAGGGGATTTCTATGAATGTCAAAGCCAAGAAATCAACATGTCTTTTTGGAGAATTCAGTTGTGTGTTCTCATTTTATAATGGGTTTTGATGTGAGGATTAAAGTTGGTTTGTTTGGTTTTTAGTGTTTTTCATACAAGGTTCGCATTTATATGAAAATTAGGAAACACCACAAAAAGGAAATGACCACAGGATCACATCTTTAAGTGATTTATGCAGATGAATGTCTCTCTGGTAGTAATAATTCTTTATCAAGCTGCTCTTACATGCTGGTCCACACCAAATTCATTAAATATTGTGATATTCCATTTTACAGATCATTTTTCAATGATAATTCAAAGATTTTTAATAAAATACTCTATTTAAGGCCTCTGGGAAATACACACATGATGTACACAATGCAGGTACATGTGTGAAAAATAATATTGGATTTTTTAAAATTTGTTTTAAAATTTATTTATTTATATATATTTATTTATTATTTATTATTTTTATTTATTACATTTATATTTGATTTCGATATATTCGTACATGTATTAAAGGGGCCAATACCAAGGAAATAAGCACATTTATATGAAAGAGCATAATGAGAGGAGCGATTTAAAAAAGATTCATCAAAATCGGTTTAAATAAGAGAGTTATGGAAGTTTTAAAAGTCTTGTTGTACATGTACCTTCTATGGGATCCCCACATTGGCAACATCGGCTTCAAAATGGCATTTTTATGGACAATTTGTTTTGAACACAAATTGTCAGATTTCCCCATTTCTTTCAAAATATGTCTTATTACTTCTGAGCTCAAATATGTTGATGGGAAAATATATTTCACACAACATATGTTGAGCTCAGAAGGGGTAAGATTTATTTTGACAGAAATGGGGAAAATCTGAAAATTTATGTACAAAACAAATGGAGAGTTGTCCATAAAATCAGCCATTTTGAAGCCAATGTTGCCAATTTGAGGATCCCCATACTAAGGTAGAACGAGACTTTTCAAAATCCATAACTCTCTTTTTACAACCGATTTTGAGAAACTTTTTTTAAATTGCTCCTCCCATTATGTTCTTTCTTATAAAATGATTATTTTCTTGGTTATTGGTTTCCTTTAAAGGGGAAATAAAAATAGCCTGCTTTTTATCTCAGGAAAGACAAAGGCCTCTGGGAATATTGCACAAACATCTGTGGTGTTACACAATATGAAAAAGAAATAGGGTTTTTTTTAATGGGAGGGGGATTGTTGAAATTTGATTTCAATATAGCTTCTTTTTTTATTTGGGAACGTGGAATCCCATCACAAATAAGCTACATTTGTAAGTACTTTATGTCAGCTTTATGTTTTATCATAATGTACAAAGTTTGTTATCCCATGTTAGTGTGGACTCATGCATCCCCAGATACGCTAACTTTGGTGATATTCAGTCATCAATATCTTAGCAATTAAAGGGAATCCAACCAGGGAGAGAATCACCTTACGGAAAGAGGAAAATGAGAGGAGCAATCTAAAAAAAGTTTCATAAAAATCGGTTATGAAATAAAGAGTTATGGAAGTTTGAAAAGTCTAGTTGTTCCTTCTATGGGGATCCTCAAATTGGCATCATCGGCTTCCAAATGGCCGATCTCATGGACAACTCTCCATTCATTTTGTACACAAATTTCAGATTTCCCCATTTCTTTCGAAAATATTCATACCTCCTTCTGAGCTCAACATATGTTGTGTGAAATATATTTTCCCATAACATATTTGAGCTCAGAAGGAGTAAGATATATTTCGAAAGAAAATGGGGAAATCTGAAAATTTGTGTACAAAATGAATAGAGAGTTGTTCCATGAGATCGGCCATTTTGAAGCCGATGATGGCAATTTGAGGATCCCCATAGAAGGAACAGCTAGACTTTTTAAACTTCCATAACTCTCATTTTATATCCGATTTTGATGAAACTTTTTTTAGATTGCTCCTCTCATTTTCGTCTTTCCTGTAAGGTTGATTCTCTCCTTGGTTGGATTCCCCTTTAAAACAACCGAATACATGTAGCTCAAAATCTCAGGCAATCCCTGCTGACCTGAAGGTTTGCAATTACAATTACAGCATAAGCTGGAAGAGTCATTTTTGTTTTCAATCCTGAATGAAGTTAAACGTTACCTTATACCAAGGTCAAAGGTGGTGCTGGAGGCATTACGTTTCAGGTTGTCCGTCCGTATCCCTATCCCTTTGCTCGTTATTGCGATATCTCAGAACCACTTGAGATATCGATCTTCTAACCTGTGGCTGGTATGTATCACCATAGGAAGATGATTTGATTAGATTTGGAATATTTAGGTCAAAGTCAAGGGTCGCATAGTCAAATGTGAAATTCGATATCTTGAGAACCAGTTGAAATATGAGCTTCAAACTTATTGTAGTATGTGCGCCATAGGAAGATGATTTGATTAGATTTGGATACTAAAGGTCAAAGGTCAAGGGTCACAGAGGTCAAATTGTGAAATTCCATTTATTGAGATCGTTATCACGTTTTCTCAAGAACCATTTTGAGATATGAGCTTCACACTTAAGGAGTATTATTGCCATATAAAAATGATCTGATTAGATTATGAGTATGTAGGTCAAAGGTCAAGGGTCACAGCTGCTCAAATTGGTGAAATTCTATGTATTGAGTAATATTGCCATAAAGACAATCTTTTAGATTTGGATATGTAGGTCAAAAATTTATGAGGACTATATGATCTAAGAAAGTTTGGGGTCAAAAGGTCTATGGTCAAAGTAAAAGATGTCTTCATTGAAGGAAAATGAATAGATGAATGTGCCATTATATTTCTGATCTGGCAATGGCGGAGGCATATTTTCGACCTCACGCGGTCAAGAAATCATCTTGTTTAGCAATGCATTCAGTTTTCAAATCTTTAATCGTCACCAGAAAAATTCAATTCCTGGCATGTGTCTATTAAAGCCAGTACGAAATACATGTAGCATCCTTGTATTGCACCACCTCAAGTCCTCAACTACTCAATTCTGCCCTGATTCCTCACCCATTATGCAACATCCTGGCAGTGTGGGCTTATAATTCAGGCCCATTAGAAGGATAAAACACTTTTTCACTACTCAAAGTCAAACTGTAATAATTACAAATGTTTACCAAATAGCAATACAAATACTTTTCCCCTCAAAACATTTTAATATCTCAATACAATTTTGGTTATTTTATACACTGTATTGTTAATAGTTATCTCAAAGGGTATATTTTAAGATTAGCTATCTATAACACACAGTCAATGAGAGTGTTGCTCAGTTCGCTCTCTGCTATAAAGCAAATGAATAGGCGGTGCCTATTACCCATTTCACATATTTGAACAAAGAGAGAACTGACAAAAGATGTGAAAATTTAGCAAAGAAAATGAGATTTCACCGATATTCAAACCTGAGACCTGTTTGCTAGCAAGTGCTCTACCAACTGAGCTAGGGCAAACCCTATATATCAGTGTTCTTCCAGAAACCCAATCCTTGAGTTGTCGCTATTGAAACATACACCAAATAAACTTAGGGTAAACTTATGCAAGGGAACATGATAGATGATAACAGATTTTTTAATATGAATTTAAAAGAAGAGAAAGCTGACCACAAATGATATGAAAAATGAGCAAAGAATATAAATTCCATCGGGATTCAAACCAGAGACCTCCTGATTGTTAATGTAATATCTATAAGCCAGAATTTTTTGAACTTATCTACATGTAGCAGACATACACTGTACATGTACATGTACATGTAGGTAAATTTTGAAATTTGTGTGGGTATAAAATGTAATCTCACAATTTTTTTATTACTATTTTTTATGTTTTAATGTTTCAATACTGTAAATGGCCTCATTGAAGTGAGGGCCGACTCACAAAGTTCACACGGAAGATAAAACCCTCGTTACAATTTTGTACATTATTGATTGAAAATGGATAAAGTATTTAATGGAGTTGTCTTGAAGACATAACAGACATGAGACGAGGGGTAAAGTACTTGAATATTTTAAACCACTTGGAAAGCCAAAAGAGCTACAGGATTGATAACCTGCCTGGATGCTTTTAACATGTAGAATGTCAGTGGTTACAGTGATGTTCAGCAGAGACATGCAAGAAATAGACAACAGTTCCACATGCACATTAGCCGACAGGTACAAAAAAAACCCTCAACATTCTAACTGACAATTCTGTAAAAGGCCATTCCACGGCAAGTGGTCCTGAGCACCAAAAAATAAAATTGGCATACCGGCGAATGCCCAAATGTGGCTTTTTTGTTAGATAAATACCACAAAATCTTATTCCAAAACTGATTTCACATAAATTATTACACTACGAAAATATGTGTTTCAAGTATACAGTCTGTTAAGGAGGGAAATAATTTGAATTTAAAGAAATTTGAATTTAAAGAAAAATTTTGATAACACCACAATATGATTAATTTGACTACCATATTGATTCTTTAACTTTTATTCATCAACATTTAGTTATTTAATCAAATCCATATCATATTTTAACATGAGAAATGGAATTTTTCGAAAAAATTGTTACAAAAATCTCATCTCAAGATGTAACTATGCTAACGCAAAAACATCAAAAAGTTTTATCACTCAAAAAATTACTTTAATTATGGTACATTCTTTAAAGCTAGTGTAGTACATGTATGCTACAAAATGCAATATCATTGTGAAAATTATAACTTTAAGTAACGTCTTCATAGGATGTGCCACTGCAAAAGTGTGTAACTTACGTAACGTTATGTAAGTTACACATCAATTTAAGTACATTACATCAGTGTACTCGAGAAATTGTGTTAAGCTTTCTGAAACTTGACAGAAAGTTAAAAGTATATCAATTCAAGTGCATTATCATTCAATATTATAGCAATTTAGTCAATACATGTAACTAGATCGAAATTGTAGTCCAATGATAATTACTTTAAGCAAAAAAACCTGACAAAAGTGACTACTATTAAGAATAAGAGGCATTTGAGCACCATAGTCCCATATTTGCAAATCCTGTTGATCAATTATGCAGCACAAGAAAACTGGATCACATAATGTTTGAACTTAAATAATTGGCTGTATTGGTAAAAGAAGCCTTTGTTCTGATTTCAGATCCTAATTGCATTTCAAGCACAGATCGCGCACATTAAAATTATACTAGATTAGTTTCCCTACTTAGTTTGAATTATGCACCTATATATTCAATGAACATCTGCAGTCATAATCCCGTCATTTGGTAAATTTACTCCAATAACTATTTGGAGGTTGATTTGGCAACTTTCCTGAAAGGGCTGAAAGAGGTTTAGAGAATAATCGAGGTGTTAGTGTATTTTGAGGGCGAGCAACGGAGTGCTTGCGATTAACAGGCGAAACGGTGGAAATAGCGATAATAAATCAGTGTCTCAGGAGAAAGAAAGGCTAGTCAGTAACCTCTAAGAAGGTTTTGAGTATTTCCCTATGATAGGATTGAAAGATAGAGTTAGTGAGATTGTAATTGATAGATAAGTCGAGAATGTCAGTGCATTAGGCTGAAGACCAGGAAGCTTGCGAGCCGGAGAGAGAGAGGTATAAGTTTACGTGCAGAATTACATAGAAGAAACGTAACATAACCCTAGGGAATTAGAGAAAACAGTTCATTCAGCACATGCGGGTGTTGAGGTTGGTGTGGCCAACGTTTTGGTTGTCTTGGATAATAAGGGCAGTGGAGGTCCGGTGGGCGAGGGAGAAGAGTATACTTAGTTTACAGATATAAATTCAAGATGTAATATTTAAAACAAGAGGGGGTACTTCAAATGAGACCATACAAAGAAATATAGTTCTAATAGTTTATTACTGGATATATTTTGGTTACGAGATGGGAATCACAAATTGGCACCTACTCCCACCAACAAGGGGTCCAGAAAATTTGTGTGTACATTAGGAAAAAATTTTGATTAGTTGACATACTAATAAAAATAATGTGTAATTTCCAGTTTTAGGATTTGAAATCGGTTAAATGATATTAAAATATGATTGATCACTCTATAATGTCTTCATCAGAGGATCTACATACTACTATTCCAAATCAATTTTTATGGAGAACAATATAAAGCATCATAAATTCAAATCTATGCTCACCAACTGTGAGATAATCCCTAAACTATGTATAGTCGACCAATATGTCGGTCGTATTGCACCTAAAAGCGCGGCTGATCGGGCCCCGTGGGTGCATCTTGGCTATTAAAGTTAAACACAAGGGAACGAGCCTCTCTAGACTTTAATATCTGTTTGATTACGTGCTTGTAATCCACAAAAATGGACCATCCGCGCTGAATATGACATTATCAATTTATCATTGATTTCAGTTGCACGACCAAAAGAAATCTTATGCTAGCAATTTCCGGAGACAATAATTCTTGTTAATAATGGTTCCAAAAGTGAAATGGATAGGGAGATCTTTAAATCCAGTAGAAATAGCTAAGAACATAGATAACCCGGACGGTAATAGAGGTAGCTCTTAAATCGGTGAATTTTGTGAACGTAAGAAATACCCACGTGTTTAAACAGACCTATAATACACTCCCTCGATGTCATGTCTGTTAAAGGGAAAGGTCACCCTCGGTTAATTTGGTTTTAAAAAAATGCAGAAAGAAATAAAAGAAGAGAATATGAGTGCAAAGTTCGTGCGCATAGAACCGAAGATGCGAGACCTCAACCACTTCGCGGAGTCTCAATGTAATCTAGTTATCTAAAGTTACCTCGTAGGCTAATGATAATAGCCCGGTCGTGACTGCGTGCACTTTGGGGAGATGATCTCTCTGTGTGTTATGTAATGTAAATTCAATAAAGTGTCATTTTTCAGAAGATTATTAGTTATTCACCTGAATCGTACCTGCCAGAAATATAATCTTAGATGATCTTACCCTCAAACGCGTTGTATTGTGTCACTACTACTGATTTGCCTGCTATCCAAATAATTCATCTTGTACACATATTCCTCTTATCACATCACCAACACAGAAGCATGAAAGAGACAACAACGATTATGTATGGAATTTTCATTACCAACAACTCACCATGATGTATGAGGTGCTATACCGCACTGAACTGGTGCAACTATGTAAGTCCACAAATCTTTATCCAAGTATCTATTACACTCACAGCTATTTTGGTACAGCGTTTGATTTTGTACATACTAGACTTTTGATTGTTGAATACCATTTACATTGTACATGCAGTTTATTTTACGTCAAAAAATTAATGTATTTCCTTAAAGTAATTTGTTCTTTTAATGAACAACTTTGAAACTTTTACCACACAAAGTTCATTCGAAAAATTTTCATATTAAAATGGTCATTAAAGGAACAAATGATATCTATGTACACGTACCAAAAATTTATTTTAAATTTTTATCCAATTTATATAATTGCTCCATCATAAAATATCTACCTATTTAGTATTCCTCCATCGCTCTACTCTCTCTCTCTCTCTCAACATCAAGCTTATTTTAATAACAAGGCAATATATCCCTATTAACAAATGATATTCAGTACACGTACTAAAACATTTATTTTAATTTTTATCCAATTTATATAATTGCCTCCATCGTAAAAATATCTACCTATTTAGTTATTCCTCCATCGCTCGTACTCCTCTCTCTCTCTCTCTCTCCCACACACACTCTCTCTCTCCCTATACTCCTCTTTTCTATTTTAATTGTCCTGCAAATTGTAATGGGTAATGATGGTGATGAATGTACTCTCCATGTCTTGTAGACACAAATCCTGTTAAAGAATGATCCTGCATACAAACTAGATTATAAGGTGCCAGTAATGGTAAAGCGTGTCAGATCTGTGTCTCTATAATTTGTCTCAATTCTATTAAAGATGATCTTGAGTTAAATTGTAATGAGGGTTTTATGATGTGGGCCATTCCAAGTAACTCGCGTACAATAAAAACCGGTTCCTTTGAAGATTGAAGTCCTCTATCTTTTAAACTAGTATGATCTACAAGTTACTTTTTGCACCATTTGTAAAGCAGACATAGATTAACCAAATGGATTTGAAAAAGAAAAATATGGTCGCGCTCGTTCCGATTCTCGGTCGTTGAACTTTGGTAACTGCGTTTCGCAAAAAGACATGGTCAAAATCATGATGAGTCCTCAAACTGCCCATGTTGACAAAGCTTTTCCTTCTTTAATAGATATTAGTATATTATAACCTATCAACTGCATCAAAGTGAAGAAAAATGAACCAATAAGATACAGGAGCGTTTTTTGTCGTAACTCGCGTTACAGTTTGTATGTAAGATATGTTTCAAATTTCTATTCTTTTTCTGTGACGTCAATATATTTTATTGTTACTTTCAATATGATTTACTATTCTAAAGATTATCCAGTTGAAAAATTGCAGAAGAAATCATAGTTCTCTGTCAAAGTCTAAATTTTTTTTAAATTGCATGTAGTCCCATGTGCTTCAATTCTATGTATAGTTTGATTCTCCTACAAGGACGTACAATTTGAAGGTAAAATCAAAATTAGTCCGTGTCCCCCAATGTAATGTCAGAAAAGTTTAAAGTCCCAAATTCAACCTGAATTGAGAAAAAGCGAATGAAGAAAACAAAAATGTCCTGTCACCACGTGGACTTGGCATCATATATAACAACCAAACATTTCAAAATTATTACAATTTACAAAATCGCTCAAATTATTAAAATTTACTCTCTATTTACAATGACTTTGTAGTTGTATTCATATATAGCTTATTCTTCCTCCGGTTAACGCAATTCAGTGCTCCAAATTTTAAGGATTAATTCCCACCAGGTACCTAATACCTTTCATCATGTTTGAGTGTTATCGAATATAGATTAATGACTTTTGCTAAAAGAATTTTGGGTACCTCTGGTTTGGAATCAAGTCTTTTGAAAAAGGAAACACCGTCTATGATTGCCACTTGTGTCTTCCACATTGAAGTTTGAAACATATACCTCGTTTACACTGTGACTCGGGTCGTGGGTTCGACGCGGCAATCGTGTCAACACGGCAATTTTATGGCATGTAAACGGGATCAGTGTGATCCCCGACCTGGTTCGACATGCCTTTTTTGCTCCTCCAAAATCGTAGGTTTCGATCTAGGAGGTGGGTTCGACACGGCAATTTTTATGTGTGTAAACAGAAAGCCGTTTAAGCGATGACCTTGAGATCAATTTGGAATTTGGCTATACATCACAACACACATTAATGACGTCCCTTTACTCCGGTCATGATCTGGGAGCGTTAACTCGCCTTTTTAGTTGTGTATAAACACGATCACAGTTCACTCGTTGCAGTGTCGAACCCTTCCTGAGGATTCGACATGAGAGCCGATTAATGTAATTGCAAAAAAATATTTATTGAGTACAAATTTGATTAACATCTGAAAAATGTAAATTATGACGTTTATACATGCTGATACTGAAAAAAATTGTTCTCCTCTCTCCTGTCTATAGAAATATAATCGACAATAAGAATAGATTCAACCGAGGACCATTGTGCTCTCTTTGATTATGAAGTCAACAGCAACAAAGCTAACAAACCTGTAGATGCAAGCCACACTCTGCTCTTCAGTCATCTAGCATTCACTTGTAATGAACAGCAAAGAGCCAGGAAGCATATCAAAGTTTCTACAAGCTGCAGTGCATGCTTTGAATACCCACAATATTTCAGCCAACGCAAGTCTCCAATTATACAGGCAAGAAGCCAGAAAGCCAATAGATAAAGCCTGAACTAGCTAAACAAGTGTAATAGAAATAGCTTTAATTTTCCATGTAGACCCTACATGTATTCAGTTACATGTGTTCTTTCACATATTTAATGTACATACATGTGCTAATGTGCTTGAGAGGTCTCCTAGACAACTATTCCTCAGAGTCAAAAATGGATTATTGCTATTTCATTATTTGGCTTAAAAAAGGGTCAATCTGTTTGTTCCCACAGATTTAATCATGATTATTACATTGTAGGTTTTACAGGCTGAACGGTAAAGATTTAGACATTTTTATCTTTTGGTTTATTAAATCTAATGCTTTACATGTAGATTGTTTTGATATCCCTAGTGATGATAGGATTGTTGTATTGCGTACTAGTAGTAAAATTGACAAAAGCAATGAATTATATTTTCTGGCACTATTTTTGAGTGTCTCTAGGACAAATTAATCATGACAAACAAAAATGTACAGAGCTGTCTTAAATTGAAAAAAAAAAGGGGAAAAAAAAGAAGACAAAAAGAGAGAACAGAAACAAGGAGCTTGATTCATGCTTTCTGTATTTAATTCTGACATTTAGCTTCCGAAACTATAACTGTTCTGCTGATCTGTGAAATACCTCATTTTTTCTCTCTTGATTCCGAAGGTATTTAATTTAATTCATATTCAGTTAAAGCCATTGTTGGCATTCTTTCATGTACTAAGAAAATGCATTTTTCCTTTCTTCTTTTTTTTGGTCATTTTTATCTCCGCCACCAAGTGTTGCCGGCAGGCATTATGTTCGGGTGTCCGTCCGTCCTACGTCCGTCCCCCCCCCCCTGTTTCGTTTCTTCCGATACTTAAGAACCGTTGACGGGTCACTTTCAAACCTTGGTCATGTTGCATATTTTAGGGACCAATGATTCTGAGAGAACTTTGGGTTCATTTGTCAAAGGGTTCCAAAAGGTCACGGAGGCATTGTATGGCATGACAATGGGCTCTTCTTCGGCAAACTTTAAAAACCTTTTAGATATGTTAGGATGGGAGTGAATTTCCAGTGAACTCCAATTTAATGACAACAGTACACATGTTTCGACTAGTCAACTCTGGGTTAATATCGAGTGGTTCCTATT
>CALNVZ010003426.1:852198-868455 GCA_940671915.1 Paracentrotus lividus | reverse complement strand
AACGGAGACGTGAATCCCATACAAATAGCACATTGTAAGTCTATGTCAGCTTGATGTTTATCATAATGTACAAAGTTTGTGTATCCCATGTTAGTTGGACTCATGCATCCCCAGATACGCTAACTTTGGTGATATTCAGTCATCAATATCTTAGCAATTAAAGGGAATCCAACCCAGGAGAGAATCAACCTTACAGGAAAGAGGAAAATGAGAGGAGCAATCTAAAAAAAGTTTCATAAAAATCGGTTATGAAATAAAGAGTTATGGAAGTTTGAAAAGTCTAGTTGTTCCTTCTATGGGATCCTCAAATTGGCATCATCGGCTTCCAAATGGCCGATCTCATGGACAACTCTCCATTCATTTTGTACACAAATTTTCAGATTTCCCATTTTCTTTCGAAATATATCAACCTCCTTCTGAGCTCAACATATGTGTGTGAAATATATTTTCCATGACATATTTTGAGCTCAGAAGGAGTAAGATATATTTCGAAAGAAAAATGGGGAAAATCTGAAAATTTGTGTACAAAATGAATAGAGAGTTGTCCATGAGATCGGCCATTTGAAGCGATGATGGCAATTTGAGGATCCCCATAGAAGGAACACTAGACTTTTTAAACTTCCATAACTCTCTTATTTTATATCCGATTTTGATGAAACTTTTTTTAGATTGCTCCTCTCATTTTCGTCTTTCCTGTAAGGTTGATTCTCTCCTTGGGTTGGATTCCCCTTTAAACAACCGAATACATGTAGCTTCAAAATCTCAGGCAATCCCTGTCTGACCTGAAGGTTTGCAATTACAATTACAGCATAAGCTGGAAGAGTCTATTTTTGTTTTCAATCCTGAATGAAGTTAAACGTTACCTTTTACCAAGGTCAAAGGTGGTGCTGGAGGCATTACGTTTTCAGGTTGTCCGTCCGTCATCCCTTTGCTCGTTATTGCGATATCTCAAGAACCACTTGAGATATCGATCTTCTAACCTGTGGCTGGTATGTATCACCATAGGAAGATGATTTGATTAGATTTTGGAATATTTAGTCAAAGGTCAAGGGTCGCTAGGTCAAATGTGAAATTCGATATCTTGAGAACCAGTTGAATATGAGCTTCAAATTATTAGTAGTATGTGTCGCCATAGGAAGATGATTTGATTAGATTTTGGATACTAAAGGTCAAAGGTCAAGGGTCACAGAGGTCAAATTGTGAAATCCATTTATTGAGTCGTTATCACGTTTTCTCAAGAACCATTTGAGATATGAGCTTCACACTTAGGGAGTATTTATTGCCATATAAAAATGATCTGATTAGATTATGAGTATGTAGGTCAAAGGTCAAGGGTCACAGCTGCTCAAATTGTGAAATTCTATGTATTGAGTTAGATATTGCCATAAGACAATCTTATTAGATTTGGAGTATGTAGGTCAAAAATTTTATGAGGGACTATATGATCTAGAAAGTTTGGGGTCAAAAGTCTATGGTCAAAGTAAAAGATGTCTTCATTTGAAAGAAAATGAATAGATGAATGTGCCATAATTTCTGATCTGGCAATGGCGGAGGCATATTTCGACCTCACGCGGTCAAGAAATCATCTTGTTTAGCAATGCATTCAGTTTTCAAATCTTTAAATCGTCACCAGAAAAATTCAATTCCTGGCATGTGTCTATTAAAGCCAGTACGAACTACAATGTAGCATCCTTGTATTGCACCACCTCAAGTCCTCAACTACTCAATTCTGCCCTGATTCCTCACCCATTATGCAACATCCTGGCAGTGTGGTCTTATAATTCAGGCCCATTAGAAGGATAAAACACTTTTTCACTACTCAAAGTCAAACTGTAATAATTACAAATGTATGTTACCAAATAGCAATACAAATACTTTTCCCCTCAAAACATTTTAATATCTCAATACAAATTTTGGTTATTTTATACACTGTATTGTTTAATAGTTATCTCAAAGGGTATATTTTAAGATTAGCTATCTATAACACACAGTCAATGAAGTGTTGCTCAGTTCGCTCTTGCTAATAAGCAAATGAATAGGACGGTGCCTATTTACCCATTTCACATATTTGAACAAAGAGAGAAACTGACAAAAGATGTGAAAATTTAGCAAAGAAAATGAGATTTCACCGATATTCAAACCTGAGACCTGTTTGCTAGACAAGTGCTCTACCAACTGAGCTAGGGCAAACCTATATATCAGTGTTCTTCCCAAACCCAATCCTTGAGTTGTCGCTATTGAAACATACACCAAATAAACTTAGGGTAAACTTATGCAAGGGAACATGATGAAAGTGATAACAGATTTTTAATATGAATTTAAAAAAGAGAGAAGCTGACCACAAATGATATTGAAAAATGAGCAAAGAATATAAGATTCCATCGGGATTCAAACCAGAGACCTCCTGATTGTTAATGTATATTCTATAAGCCAGAATTTTTTGAACTTATCTACATGTAGCAGACATACACTGTACATGTACAATGTACATGTAGGTAAATTTTGAAATTTGTGTGGGTATAAAATGTAATCTCACAATTTTTTTATTACTATTTTTAATGTGTATTAATGTTTTCAATACTGTAAATGGCCTCATTGAAGTGAGGGCCGACTCACAAAGTTCACACGGAAGATAAAACCCTCGTTACAATTTTGTACATTATTGATTGAAAATGGATAAAGTATTTAATGGAGTTGTCTTGAAGACATAACAGACATGAGACGAGGGGTAAAGGTACTTGAATATTTTAAACTGCACTTGGAAAGCCAAAAGAGCTCTACAGATTGATAACCTGCCTGGATGCTTTTAACATGTAGAATGTCAGTGGTTACAGTAAGTGTCAGCAGAAGACATGCAAGAGTAGACAACAGTTCCACATGCACATTAGCCGACAGGGGTACAAAAAAAACCCCTCAACATTCTACTGACAATTCATGTAAAAGGCCATTCCACGGCAAGTGGTCCTGAGCGCCACCAAAAATAAAATTGGCATACCGTATGAATGCCCAATGTGGTCTTTTTGTTAGATAAATACCCACAAAATCTTATTTCCAAAGACTGATTCACATAATTATTACCGCTACCGAAAATTGTGTGTTCAGAGTATACAGTCTGTTAAGGAGGGAAATAATTTGAATTTAAAGAAAATTTGAATTTAAAGAAAATTTTGATAACACCACAATATGATTAATTTGACTACCATATTGATTCTTTAACTTTTATTCATCAACATTTAGTTATTTTAATCAAATCCATATCATATTTTAACATGAGAAATGGAACTTTTCGGAAAATTGTTAACAAAAATCTCATCTCAAGATGTAACTTAGTAACGCAAAAACATCAAAAAGTTTTATCACTCAAAAATTACTTTAATTATGGTACATTTCTAAAGCTAGTGTAGTACATGTATGCTACAAAATGCAAATATCATTGTGAAAAATTATAACATTTAAGTAACGTCTTCATAGGATAGTGCCACTGCAAAAGTGTTAACTTACGTAACGTTATGTAAGTTACACATCAATTTAAGTACATTACATCATGTACTCGGAGAAATTGTGTTAAGCTTTCTGAAACTTGACAGAAAGTTAAAGTATATCAATTCAAGTGCATTATCATCAATATTATAGCAATTTAAGTCAATACATGTAACTAGATCGAAATTGTAGTCCAATGATAATTACTTTAAGCAAAAAAACCTGACAAAAGTGACTAGATATAAGAATAAGAGGCATTTGAAGCACCATAGTCCCATATTTGCAAATTCCTGTTTGATCAATTATGCAGCACAAGAAAACTGATCACATAATGTTTGAACTTAAATAATTGGCTGTATTGTAAAAGAAGCCTTTGTTCTGATTTCAGATCCTAATTGCATTTTCAAAGCACACAGCCACATTAAAATTTCAACTAAATGTCCCACTTAGTTTGAATATCACCATATATTCATGAACATCTCATCAATCAGTCATTTGGTAAATTCCCAAGATACATTGAGTGATTTCACGTTCGGTTTTATAATCGGTGTTAGTGTTTATTTTGGAGCAGAAGTCTGACTTAACACCGAACGTGAAATGGAAATAAAATCAGTCGGTGTTAGGTGTTGACCTCTAAATTTGACGTATTTTCGGTTGCTGGTGTTTTATTTTGTGTCAAATGTCGTCTGCTGAAACCGAGCTTTGCAGCCGGTGTTAAGTTTCACGTGCAAATTTCCATTGACTAACACTAAACCCTAGGGATTAAGAAAAAGTTCATTTCACACATGGTGTTAGTGTTGTGTTGGCCAACGTTTGGTTTGTCTTGTGAATAATAAGGCAGTGGAGGGTCCAGTTGCAGAGAAACTATACTTTATTTACAGAATAATTAATCAATTAATATATTAAACCAAAGAGGGTACTTCAAGACCTACAAAATTGGTTACTTTTGGGTTAACGAGATGGATTCACAAATTGGCTACTTACTCTTCAAGCCTAACAAGGGTCCAAGAAATTTCATCTAAATTCATTGGAAAAATGATTAGAGAATATAAATAAGGTATTCCGTAGTAAATCGTATAAGGAATAAATATCATCAACATGGATGTCTTCTCAATCTATATTGGAAACAAAAGGCATGATCAATCACTGCTACATGTAATCTGAACTGATGTACGAATTTAGGGTCTGGGGGCTACGCGCTGCGCGGCCCGCCTGGCTTTGAAGTTAACTAGATAACGCTCCATTTCCTGCTGCTTGCAAAAAACTGCCCGAGATATGAACTGTAAACTTACTGTTTCGTCAAAAAATATCCATCATGAGGTAATTGTATCAAAGAGAGGTTTGAAGAAGGATAATTTTCGATTTAACTGGTCTTATGAGTCCTAAATCACTTATAGCCTGCTTCTTAGCATAATTCACAGTGTATCGTTGCCAAGACAAGAAATAACTCGAAAACCGAGATTTAATCAACAATTATATTCTCCATCTAACTAACTAAATTCCAAAGAATTACTTCAGACTTGACGGCCCAAGGACTTTCGTCTAGTCCGCCATTCCTTTCTAGACGAACCGGATGTTAGGCTAATCGATTGCCGCGCATGTGTTGTGTATCGAGTATCGACTCTCTATCGATCTGAGCTCCGGAGCTCGGTGTTTGAGCTCGATTTTAGCAGAATTTCACTCTGCTAACACTAACACCAACACCAACACCGAACGTGAAATCACTCATTGTATGTGTGCTTGATACATGAACTGACTTTAAAACTTTTTTTTCCAGCATACAGTGTACATGTACATACTAGACTTTTGATTGTTGAATACCATTTACATTGTACATGCAGTTTATTTTACGTCAAAAAATTAATGTATTTCCTATTAAAGTAATTTGTTCTTTAATGAACAACTTTGAAACTTTTACCACACAAAGTTCATTCGAAAAATGTTTTTCATATTAAAATGGTCATTAAAGGAACAAATGATATCTATGTACACGTACCAAAACATTTATTTTAAATTTTTATCCAATTTATATAATTGCCTCCATCATAAAATATCTACCTATTTAGTTATTCCTCCATCGCTCGTACTCTCTCTCTCTCTCTCAACATCAAGCTTATTTTAATAACAAGGCAATATATCCCTATTAACAAATGATATTCATGTACACGTACTAAAACATTTATTTTTAATTTTTATCCAATTTATATAATTGCCTCCATCGTAAAATATCTACCTATTTAGTTATTCCTCCATCGCTCGTACTCTCTCTCTCTCTCTCTCTCCCACACACACTCTCTCTCTCCCTATACTCCTCTTTTCTATTTTAATTGTCCTGCAAATTGTAATTGGAAGTGATGGTGATGAATGTACTCTCCATGTCTTGTAGACACAAATCCTGGTTAAAGAATGATCCTGCATACAAACTAGATTATAAGGTGCCAGTAATGGTAAAGCGTGTCAGATCTGTGTCTCTATAATTTGTCTCAATTTCTATTAAAGATGATCTTGAGTTAAATTGTAATGAGGGTTTTATGATGTGGGCCATTCCAAGGTAACTCGCGTTACAAATAACCGGTTCCTTTGAAGATTGAAGTCCTCTATCTTTTAAACTAGTATGATCTACAAGTTACTTTTTGCACCATTTGTAAAGCAGACATAGATTAACCAAATGGATTGAAAAAGAAAAATATTGGTCGCGCTCGTTCCGATTCTCGGGTCGTTGAACTTTGGTAACTTGCGTTTCGCAAAAAGGACATGGTCAAAATCATGATGAGTCCTCAAACTGCACCATGTTGACAAAGCTTTTCCTTTCTTTAATAGATATTAGTATATTTATAACCTATCAACTGCATCAAAGTGAAGAAAAAATGAACCAATAAGATACAGGGAGCGTTTTTGTCGGTAACTCGCGTTACAGTTTGTATGTTAAGATATGTTTCAAATTTCTATTCTTTTTCTGTGACGTCAGATTGAATTTTATTGTTACTTTCAATATGATTTACTATTCTAAAGATTATCCAGTTGGAAAAATTGCAGAAGAAATCATAGTTCTCTGTCAAAGTCTAAAATTTTTTTTAAATTGCATGTAGTCCCATGTGCTTCAATTCTATGTATAGTTTGAGTTCTCCTACAAGGACGTACAATTTGAAGGTAAAATCAAAATTAGTCCGTGTCCCCCAATGTAATGTCAGAAAAGTTTAAAGTCCCAAATTCAACCTGAATTTGAGAAAAAGCAGAATGAAGAAAACAATAAATGTCCTGTCGACCACGTGGAATGGCTCATATAATGCTTGTTCAATCAATCAATCAACAATATGTTGGCAAACAACAACAACAACGACAAAAAAAATCAGTATTAGCTTCTTTGTTTCAAAAATATTTTTATTAAAGAAATTATCAAAGAAAGCTCAAGCTTACATGTAGGTTTAAAGAGGATCATTTGCTCAAAGTTCTTTAATTAATTTTACGCACATTGCCTTTCGTACATGACTTTGTAGGTATTCCAATATTATTAGCGTTATTTCTTTAGCCTCCCGGTATAACTGCAATACAGTGCTCAAAGATTTTAAGGAATTAATTCCCACCAGGTACCTAATACCTTTCATCATGTTTGAGTGTATCGAATATAGATTAATGACTTTTGCTAAAAGAATTTTGGGTTACCTTCTGGTTTGTGAATCAAGTTTCTTTTGAAAAGGAAACCACCTGTCTATGTATTGCCACTTGTGCTTCCACATTGAAGTTTGAAACATATACCTCGTTTACACTGTGACTCGGGTCGTGGGTTCGACGCGGCAATCGTGCTCAACACGGCAATTTTATGGCATGTAAACGGGATCAGTGTGATCCCCGACCTGGGTTCGACATGCCTTTTTTGCTCCTCCAAAATCGTAGGTTTCGATCTAGGAGGTGGGTTCGACACGGCAATTTTTATGTGTGTAAACAGAAAGCCGTTTGGAAGTCGATGACCTTGAGATCAGATTTGGAATTTGGCTATACATCACAACACACATTAATGACGTCCCTTTACTTCCGGTCATGATCTGGGAGCCGTGTTGAACTCGCCTTTTTAGTTGTGTATAAACACGATCACAGGTTCACTCGTTGCAGTGTCGAACCCTTCCTGAGGATTCGACATGAGAGCCGAGTCATAATGTAAGTTGACAAAAAATATTTTATTGAGTACAAATTTGATTAACATCTGGATAAAATGTAAATTATGACGTTTATACATGCTGATACTGAAAAAAATTGTCCTCCCTCTCTCCTGTCTATAGAAATATAATCGACAATGAAGAATAGATTCAACCGAGGACCATTGTGCTCTCTTTGATTATGAAGTCAACAAGCAAACAAGCTAACAAACCTGTAGATGCAAGCCACACATACTGCTCTTCAGTCATCTAGCATTCACTTGTAATGAACAGCAAAGAGGCCAGGAAGCATATCAAAGTTTCTACAAGCTGCATGTGCATGCTTTTGGAGATACCCACAATATTTCAGCCAACGCAAGTCTCCAATTATACAGGCAAGAAGCCAGAAAGCCAATAGATAAGCCTGAACTAGCTAAACAAGTGTAATAGAAATAGCTTTATATTTTCCATGTAGACCCTACATGTATTCAGTTACATGTTGTTCTTACACATATTTAATGTACATGTGCTAATGTGCTTGAGAGGTCTCCTAGACAACTATTCCTCAGAGTCAAAAATGGTATTATTGCTATTTCATATTATTTGGGCTTAAAATAGGGTCAATCTGTTTGTTCCCACAGATTTAAATCATGATTATTACATTGTAGGTTTTACAGCTGAACGGTAAAGATTTAGACATTTTTTATCTTTTGGTTTATAAATCTAATGCTTACACATGTAGATTGTTTTGATATCCCTAGTGATGATAGATTGTTGTATTGCGTACTAGTAGTTAAAAATTGACAAAAGCAATGAATTATATTTTCTGGCACCTATTTTTGAGTTGTCTCTAGGACAAATTAATCATGACAAAACAAAAATGTCAGAGCTGTCTTAAATTGAAAAAAAAAAGGGGGAAAAAAAGAAGACAAAAAGAGAGAACAGAAAACAAGGAGCTTGATTCATGCTTTCTGTATTTAATTCTGACATTTAGCTTCCGAAACTAATAACTTGTTCTGCTGATCTGTGAAATACCTCATTGTTTTCTTCTTTGTATTCCCGAAGGTATTTAATGTAATTCATATTCACGTTAAAGCAGCATTGTTGGCATTCTTTCATGTACTAACATGTAAGAAATGCATTTTCCTTTTTTCCTTTCTTTTTTTTTTGGTCATTTTTTTTATTAAAAAATGTGAGATGTATGCTGCCCAAATTGCTTTTGCCAACCAGAAGCTACAATGTACATGTATATTACATTTGACATTCAAATTCAAATTTCATCATTCATCGACCTTCACACCTGTATAAAAAAATACACTTGATGAATGAAAAAAAAAAATTAGCCTTTATGTGCAGGTGGTTTAAGTTTAGAATTCAAGTGAACAACCTCTTTGATAAAAACACTTGTTTCTGTTTTTTAAAACTAGAACTACTTATTCTTTCTCCAATCTGCACATAATGTCAGATACATTCGTGGGACACATTTGCTGCCATTGGCTCGGAAGAAGTTAATAGGCAATTATTGGGATGTGTGTCGCAATCAATAACACTTCCACCTGATAGAGTTGTCTCTTGATGTGAATTCTATTTCAGGTGTCACCTTTATATGGCAAAACTGTCCCTCTCTCTGTCACATTGGTCCATGTGTATAATCAATATCATGCAAGGAGCCAAATATGTGGAGGCAATTTATAGATTAGGTGCTGAAATGACATAACTCCAGCCTGTCTGGATTTTGAGGGGTTTGCAAGAACCTAAACAACTTTGAGAGAGTTTAAAGAAAGGTGATGTACATGTTGAGATTGAATGGAAGTGTAGGATTTTAAAATGGGGTTAAAAGAGGGGAGCAGGATTATGAGGAATCTACATGTACATGTACTTCGTAAGATACACTGCCCTCCAAAAGTTTGGGTACAATACTACACCTGATGCCAAATATGTTTTGGGTCATTTTTTAAATCATTTTATATCCAGTATTTCAGTCTAAATGTTGTTTATGTACTACAATACAGTGTGCAACCAATATACTTTACAAATATCGCACCAAGTCCCATTGGGATTCAGAAATTATCCAAAATATGCAAAAATGGCAAAAACATGATTTTGCCCTAATTTATTTGATTATTGATAAAAATAAATATCTCGGTCAATAATGATTCTATCAGTGTGAAATTTTGCATGGACATTTAGGCACATGTAATATAGCGCAGAATTGTTTGTTATTGAAGGATCTATCAATTATTAACTATTTATGCAAATTAAAGCCAAGCATGCGTTGTCACAGCCAAAATAATTTGAGATAAATCTGTAAGATATGTCCTCACATCGTTCCATGAACATATACATATGCCTACCAGGCGCGCGATCCAGAGACGGTTTTTAACGGGGTGCAAAAGGTAGCTTGAAAATTGTCCACGTCACGTGGCAGGCTGATAAGCGGGGGGGGGGGGGGGGGTGTTAAAAATTTGGCCTTTGGCCGTTAAAATTATTCCAAACATACTACATATAGGGGTAGGGTCAGGTCAGCGTTCCGCTCGAACAACTGACAAGCAAAAAAAAAAAAAAAAAAAAAAAAAAAAAAAAAAAAAAGGTTATTAGCATTTTAGGGGTGCCGTTAAAATGTCTATGTACAATATGTATCCTGATTTCCCAATTCTACGGGGTGCTCTAGCACCTTTAGCCCCCCCCCCCCCTGGATCCGCGCTGCCTACACAAGATTATATTCCACTTTAAGTGGATTTTTTTACATGCATGTATTTATTAATACCTGGATTAAAAAAAAAATGGTTATGAAGTCCAATCTCCTTTCAAAAGTTTTCTGAGTGTATAGTCAACAACATTTTGGTTAAAAAGTTTGAAAAGCTTCTATTACCTTACATTCTATTTAGTTCTGACATGCAATAATGTAATGTTGTATTACCTAACAACACAGTGTGCAATTTTTTTTAAAAACGATAGTTGCACTATATTTTAAAGGAAAAGTCACCAAAAGGGGGTTTGGCAGCGGTTTGCAGGAGTCATGGATGTTTTATAGTTGGTCAAATTGGCTGAGGCTCCTCCCCAAGTCAGAATAGGCATAATCCAGTCTTTGTGTAAAGAGTTATTAAGTAGGAACCATTATAATGTGTAATTAGGAAATTTTAGAAATACTGAAAAATTCAATTATTGTTCATTTGTGCACTGAATGCACCTTTCCCCTGAATTGTTCTACAACACTCTTAATTGCATATAAAAGGCCTTTAGCATCATCTTTGATATCTTGAAATCAATCAAGGTACATTTCTGAAACATATAAGATGCAATACTATTAAGATATACATTAAAACAAAATCAATCAAATATAAAACAAAACAATATAAAGAAATTAACAAGAAACTCTTTTTTTTTTTTATCGCAATGTTGGCGACTATTATACTCAGCAACTTTTAACAAGAAATTGGGATTTATAACAATTTTTAAAACAAAATATCAATAAATGTGTAAAAATGGACAATTAAACTGCATAAATAAAAATTATTAATGAATTGTGGCTTCAAAATACAAACAAATAGTACAGGGTGATATTTTACATGTGCCTCAACATCCATGCAAAATTGTGCATTCATCAGACCATTATTGGCCGAGATATCTTATTCAATAATCGAAGAAATTAGTGCAAAATCATGTTTTTGCACTTTTTGCATATTTTTTACTAATTTCTTAATTCCAAGAAGATTTGGTGTGATAATCGTGAACTATATTGGTTGCATGATGTATTGCTTGTACTTAAACATCATTTGGACTGAACTAATGGACATAAAATGCTTTAAAATGATCCAAAACATACATATGTAGCTGGCATCAAGTGTACCCAAACTTTTGGAGGGCAGTGTACATGTAAGGTGCAGAAGGTGGCAAGTCCAATATATTGGAATAGGATCACCGCCATTAATTGGAAGGGGTAGAATGGAATCGGTGGAAATCGTTATAAATGAAAAATTAACTCAGCGTATTCTAGTAAAATGTTGAATATATCATAACTTGCTTTCAGAATAAAGGAGAACATTTACAGAAAGAAAAGATGATTGAGACCTTTGAAAAGCAATTAGAATTTTTTCCAGAGGAATTGAATTTATAAGTCATTGCTCTTTTCTAGCAATAGCTAGAAGGCATTGTCAGTCATGTGCTATTCACAGTAGATGCTTGAATACCCATGGAAGCTTTGAGGTAATGTCAGACCTTGTTTGAGGTAAGCAAATTAAACATTTGAATTGTATTTTTAAAATGCTCAAAATAAATAGTAGAAAAATTAGGAAAATTTGAAAACATTAAATTGAATTGTAATCATGCTTTTGAAAATGTTAGTACATGTAGGACCTATTTTAAGTTATGGTCTCGGCAAGGCTATGACACAGCATTGGTCAATGCAATATTTCCTCCAGGAAAAAGAAAATCTCCTTTAGTTAAAGTATAACAGAGGTAGTAGTCTTTGCATTTACATGTGAAAAGGATAAACTAACGATTTTATGTCTCGGGTAAAGACTCGTTTTCCCCCACTATTTTGCTTGAGGAAATTATGCATTGCATTATTTGTTTTTAATGCAAAGACAGAAATGATTATTCTTATTTCTGTCACTCATCAATAATCCAAATTTATGTACTCTGTTTCATTTTGGTAAAGCACATCAAAGGGTATCGCTACAGGGTACAATATCAAAAATTCTACAATTACTTAATTGAGACAATTTACACCCGTCTCCCCTCTTCCTCAGTATTAAATGTAGCCCTTGGATACCAATTTGTATCACGTATGATTGAAGTTATGCATCAATAATGATGAGTTTTTCTTTTACATACAGAGATAATGTGATGAAATATCTTGCTTGGGGTTATATGACACGAGTATGTGTAGTTATTCTTTCGACTCATTTCATGCAACATCAATTTATGGCACTTTTTTCGGCTGTAACAAAAGAATACATCATTTCCTTTTAACAAATATAATTGTGTTGTGTGTATGCTTAATGCAGAGATTATACATGTAAGGCCTACAAGCAATGTAACTGATGGCTAAAATCTTCTATCTCCAGTTTGAAGTACTGTACATGTAAGTACATTTGTGTAAACATGTGAAAAGAAAAAAATAATAATCAAAAGCTAACAATCATAAGTAAACTCATGTTACAAACTCACTAGGATCAAGATAATTACAAAGTTACAACAAGAGTATTTTACATATATTTTACCAAGTTCCTCTGTATTAAAACAAAACTTGCCACCTATCAGCATATTATGAAACTGGAACTTATTGGGATATGATGTATTTATTTAGATATCTCAAAATTTGCTGTCAAAGTATTGCACTTCATGATTTATGTAAATCTTTGTACTGGATTTCAAACAATACTGAGATCAGACTGGTTTGACGGAACTTAGCCTAGATCTTAATCATGCCTCTTTTTCTTTTATCCCACTGCAAATTATTCTCTCTGATCCATTTTCAGCCTCCCTTTCATGCCCAACTTCTCCCTCTGACCCGTTCCTATTTTTCTCACTTCCTCCACACCTCCTCTCTTCACCCCTCTTTTCATCGTCTCAACTTCCATTTGCATCAATTTGACCATTTCATCTTATCCCCTGGCATTAAGCCCCCTTTTTGACCAGTGATTAAGATTCATTTAATCCCTGTAAATCTTCCATCTTGTAGACATCAAATCAGAATTACCATTTTAAATCGTTCGGCAAAAACAAGAGCATAAATCATGGATCCATGGGGAAAGTTAAATGCCAGGATTGAGGCTCGAATTGGGTTTAACCAATGTCAAAAATGAGCAGGAGAAATTTTTAAAAAGACTATATTTTCTCTCTTTGAATATATATATATATATATATATATATTTAGAAGATCAATGGAAAGGATTTTAAGGAAAGACAGTGTTTGTTTGTAGATTTCAAGATCTGAGCCATGTGGTGACAATATACTTTTCTCTTTCTTCTTTACTTTTTTTTTTCTTTGCAAATTTTGCATATTTCAATATTATGCCATATTTGGTTATTATTTTAATTTTTGTTATTGTTTTTTATTCACTTTTTTTTCTCTCTTCTGAAGGGAAACGTTTTCATAAACCAAAAACATGATAGTTTGAAATTATTTCAGGATTTATTATACCTGACAAGTAGTATGTAACAAAAAGGAACAACATGTAATTGAATTTTCTCTTTTAGGTTTAGGAAAGAGCTGTAAATCAAGTAACCATTTTTAAATTTATGTTATAGCGCTGTCACAAAATAAGATGAATGTGTTAGAACATTTTGACAGAGAGGAAATGAGTGTGTTTAATAACCCATGACCAAATTTATCATATTTTGACATTTTTATGTTCGTAGAATTAAAAATGGAATGATTTAATAGACAGAAACAGAAACCATGTAAAAAAAAAAATGTTTGGGCCAAAAGACTAATGTAGTCTGGTGCTACATTTCTTTTTCTTTTTTTTTTTCTTCTTCTTCTTTTTTTTTTTTTTTGTGGTAGTTGTTGAAGAAATCCATCGGGACTTATGGAGTAATAACTGGTCTTAATGGCATTTTCTCATCTGTTCTCAATTATGCAGGAGAAAATTAATCTTGACTGTTCCCAAATATAAAGAATCAATCTGTTTAAACCAACTTGGAGATAGGGGAATGTTTGTGTTTAAAGAATATTTTCTTACAAAATTATTGCCATGATTATAGGCTAAAAATATATGTATAATTATATATTTCTCAATATGATATGCACCAAATCTACAGTGTCATGAATCTGACAAATGTAGTTCCATCATTATATACCATGAATAATAGAAAAAAAAGAAGATTTATTCATTTAGGCTTCAGTATTATCTGTTTGCATATATATAATTTGCTGAGAACCGGAAGGGCAATACATTTATACACGTATACATATGCACATGTAAAAAATACCCAAGTTAACAACCTTCTGGCTCTAAAAAGACAATATTATTGTTCCTGTATGTGGCTTTTCTACAGGGAGTGATAAAGCTATTCGAAAGTTTCAGCTATAGAGTAAATCTTAAGTAGACCTTAGTGATTATTATTGAATATTCATTTAAAACCTAATGCAGTATGATCTGTCTTTTGTGACGACAGGAGAGCGGTCATTTCAGTTTTAGAAAGAAAATCTGGCCAATTTGTCATCCCATATTAGTAGTTTGGACCTCATTTAAGTAGATGTCCATGTATAAGAAAATCTATAAGGATTATTGTTTATTTATTATTTGGATAAATGAATTAGATTGTGATAGAATATGCACACATAGGCTGCAATTACCATTCTGTGCTGCTTGTTTTAAACATTTATTTCTTGGTCATAATATGTACAAAGAAGAAGAAGATGAAGGATGCTACCAAATTGCTGGTAAGAGAAGGTCATTAGAAATGATTGTATGTTGGGTATGACACAATTATTTTAGATTAACAAAGTGGTATTTATGAGAAAATGGTGCCGTGGTCATACATTTCTTGATTTCCATTGGTACAGTCATGTAGAATTTGTTTATTGTCGTCTTTAATACTTTCACGAAGAATAATGCCCCATATTTTCTTCTTCTTTGTGTCTCTTTTTTTTTCCTCTGTCTCTTAATCTCTTCTTCTTTTTTTTCTTCTTAATCTCGCCTTTTTTTTTTTTTTTTTTTTTTTTTTTTTTTTTTTTTTTTTTTTTTTTTTTTTTTTTTGTTCCTTACTTTAGTAGGCACAAATATTTCCAGATATTAATTATACATTCTAGATGTATAATTTGCTACCAACTAGAGTCTTATTAATGTCATTTTGAGCTATTTAATTAAGGAACAGAAATTGTGTACAATGCTGGTCAATGTGAAACTTTGCTTATCAAGAACTTGTCTTATTATCATATATACCAAGTAATGTCAGGCATATAAGCCTGTCCAATTAGCAAGTATAAATTGAAATGCATTGTAATTGGAACAGTATCAAATATTAATGTCATTTGTCAGTCATAGATATGGCATGGAATATACATGTAGCTATAAAGTTTGTATTATTTTACAAACTGGGTGTTGATCAAACATGTATTATTGTGCTCAGTCCAGCATGTTCTTTTGATAAATTATAACATTTTTTTTTTCTATAAAAATTGCAAATGCAAAAAATAATGCATGAGTATGCACGATTTATTAAGCAAATAAATAAAAGAAAAATGTTCCGTACATTTGCTTCTAAAGGAACTATTGTATTAACTTTGATTTGTATAAGATGAAAATATAAATAAAGTTTGATATGATTTTGGTAAAACAGCAGAAAATGTGTTTCTAGTTTTGTTTTCTTGTATACATGTTTCTTTGGATTTTTAATTATTATTATTATTTATATATTTATTTTCCTTGTTGCAAATTCTCTCTTCTCTTTCCATATGCCACTTCTGCCCCACCCCCCTTATGTTTCTTTCTCGTTCGATCGTTATAATTTTATATCTTCTATATCCACTACACAGAGTGAGTCAGAAAAAAGTCTCATCAGTTTGAAGTTGTCTTGTAGGCGTATTCACAGGTTTCATGTCTTAAGGCCACCGCACACCATACGACTTACGACTTGCGACTGACCGACTTTGGATGTGAAATAACTAAGCGCGTAGACTTTGCAATGCGCG
>CALNVZ010003426.1:834600-847907 GCA_940671915.1 Paracentrotus lividus | reverse complement strand
TATGATCTACATCATCATCATCAATCATGCATCATCTCATCGAATTCATCATGCATCATCAGCATCATCATCATCAGATTCATCAGATTCATCAGATCCATCATCATCATCTCATCATCAGATTCATCAGATTCATCATTATCACCATTATTATTTATCATAATCGGATACTAATACTATTATATTCAGTGGCGGATCTGTAGCCTGATCTCTCTCTTGATCATAATGCTAATTATTATTATGATGATAAAGATGATAGTGTTGATAATGATGATTGTATTGATGATGATGATGAATCTGATGATGATGATGATTATGATGATGATGAATCTGATGAATCTGATGAATCTGATGATGATGATGAATCTGATGAATCTGATGATGATGATGATGATGATGATGATGATGAAGAAGATGATGATGAATCTGATGATGATGATGATGATGATGATGATGATGAATCTGATGAATCTGATGAATCTGATGATGATGATGATGATGATGATGAATCTGATGATGATGATGATGATGTAGATCATAATGCTAATTATTATTATGATGATAAAGATGATAGTGTTGATAATGATGATTGTATTGATGATGATGATGAATCTGATGATGATTATGATGCCGGATTCTGGATCCATCGGGGCAATACCCTTTCCATGTCTGGAATCATCTTCAATCTGTCATGCCCACACTTTTGTACAGTATTATGTAATACAGTATACGCGAATAATGTTTTCACTCTGTGGAAAGGGTAATCGTAAACGTCACGTTACCTCAATATATCTAGCATAGAGAAAACGAGCTGATATTTAAAATATATGTCGTAACTGAGGAACGTGGCATTTTATTGTGCTCGCCTTTATTAAAACAACGATGATAAACTGAACTGATTCATTTGAAAGTGCAAACCTGATATGCACCTTGAAGATATTATATGATCACATTTTAAGGTTTTTCCCAAAGGGCTGTAAGTGCGTGTAATACTCCAGTTCCAATACGATTATACCAAATGATAAGAAAGAAAAAAAGTTGGATTGTAATAGGGTTTTGTGTTAGCTAATGCGGCGGTCACAACTCGCCGTACCTTCGACGTGCAACTCCCTACGATGGATTTCGTAGAAAATTCGTGCAGCGTTTGGACCATGCAGGCACGTTGCCTACACGACGTGCAGCAAGTTTTTCCAATACCCTTACTACAGAAATGCAGGAATCGCAGAAATTGACCCAGGACCTGTGCGTGCATTGTGCATGCAACGCAGGCTACGTTGATTGCTCGTACCCCGTAGGCTACGACGAGTTGTGACCGCCGCATAAGGTTCACACTAGGGTACGGATAATTTTAAACCCAGATTTTAAGTTAGTCATTCAATTCAAAAGTATGACATTTACAATACTCAAAACCCCAGCTCAACGAAAATAGGAGGTCAATATTGCAAAATTGTACAAGGGGGTTCCATATTCAAATATATTTTCATTTTACTTGTGTTACTTGTCAATTTCTAAATTTGGTATGCGTGGTCAATAAAAGCGGCGTTATGAATGTTTTATTGCATGACCAGGCAATTTGTAGTGCAAATATTGTGCTTTGAACCCCAAAGTCAGAAATAGCATACACAGGGCATGCAGGATAACATGTTCATCCCGACTTCTGATGGTCTTCAATAAAAAGTTTTTTAATATTGATAGACCTATATCTCGCCACTGAAACACATTTTTCAGGATGACATTAACATTAATTAACTATGGCAGTCATTTTAATCCGGTGAATCCCTTTTCCTATCAGTACACCCGGGTCTAGAGTGGTAAATGTGAATTGATGTGATAACTAGGTTTCTTCAAGTGTGATAGAAAATTGCGACCGAATTCAGACGGGCTCGGAAGAAAAAAGAAAAAGAAAAAGAAAAAAAAAAAAAAGAATCAACGATTTAAAAAAAGAAGTATTTTTCATTCTTTTCCACTTCATTGAGTCAGCATCTCTGGATGGACAAATTAGAACTAATTTGTTTTTATTCCCGTAAAAGTACAATGATCCTGTACATAACACATGCAAATACACCGGATGGCTCAACACAGGGTATTACTTAGCATAATACCATTGTTTTTCCACGGTTCTCTACTATCAGGAACCCAGCAAAAATGTAAGTATTTTCGAGTAAACGGTTATAGGTATAATGTGTGTGTGGGCGCTTGTAAAAGTGCGTGCGGGTGAGGGGGAAGGGATGGGGTGGGACCCTTCGATCCTTGTCACGCCGTGTCAACAAGATACAATCCCGTTAATAGAAAGCTATCACGTACTGGTTTGAACCTTAGGGGATCGTATAGCCGCCACGTGGAATGTAATTCCTCTTTTAACGTTACCCAATTATCAGGGTATATGGTCAAAACGTGACTGTGATGTAAATTTCATCACCCAGAGCGACTAGCTGCATTCGAAGAGGATTCATAGATAAAGGAGCTTATAAAGGTAGTGTATAATAGGAGAATGAAATAGGATGAAACATATGAGGGGTGAGACAGAATGAGATAAAATAGAGAAGGGAGGGATTAAAATATCGATAAGAGGGGAATTAATTTTGAGTCTCTGTATTTCATTTTGTCAGACGAGGCCTGTTACGACCGGTAATGTCGCAGCGACGTGTAATGTCACACGCGTTATTTACGTCTGGAACCAACATTTGACTTCACCATCGTCGTGACTGGGATTCGAACCTTGGTCCCATTCTTATCAGTTTGCGGGCTTATTTAGAGAAAATAACTAGAATCATTGTTTAAATTATTAATAGAAAAAGATAATCAGCCTACAAACTAATGCTGATAGGACCGAGGTTTGAATCCCAGTCACGTCCTTCAGATGGTGATGCAAGTTGGTCCCAGACGTAAATAATGCGTTGGTGTGATTATTATGCGTCGCTGCGACAATACCAATCGTAACAAGGCCTATACACAACAAACAAAGGCGTAAACATGTTTAGGAGATTAAAGAGAGAGAAAACGAGAACAAGGTGAACTTTTGGACACAATACACATGAGAATGAGAATGAGATAGAAATAGATAGAGTCATTAAGAAGAAACAAAAATAAATACAAAAAACAAACAAAACAAAAATTGGAATAAAGTGTTAAAGGAGGTCACGGAGGTCGTTATGAGAGTGGAACGGAAAAAAAAAAACCCCGATGTGGGTGTAAAAAATTGTACAATGCGAACAATTTCTGACGTCACACCTTGGACGAAAGAAGAAATGAAACTTCATGGATACGATAAGACAAACATCCAACAATGTCGAACGTTAATTAGACAGAATGAAAGAAAGACAATCTATTTGAACAAACCCAATATTTTTTTAAGCCAAAACAGCGATAATTGTTTCATGCACAAGCGAAAAAACACCATGAAAAACGGCGTCAAGTTTCGGATAGATGGGGTTTTTTGAGGACATGTGGTTCGTGCAATCGAAAGCGCTCTTTATATTAAATGACAATCAACTCGTCATTCTCTTTGGGAGTGTCTAGCGGGAAATTGGATTGGACGACCTGGCCAGCACGACACTTCCTCTCAGGTTCAGCGGTTATCTCTGCACTTTATCCAGGGACTTGGTATAGAGTCGCATTTGTGGAGCGCACACTGATATAATGTATTGTGTTGCAGTAAATGTGATATTGTTGAATTTGGAATATTGAAAAAATTACATATCAACCTCTAATAACTGACAGGTCAGTAAAAAAAAAAAAAAAAAAAAAAAAAAAAAAAAAAAAAAAAAAAAAAAAGGGCAAGTAGCCACTACAGTGCATCCCGTGAAAACCAAAACAGTTAATTATTTTCCTCGGTGAAAGCAAACAATTAATGGAATACAAATTGAAGTATTTTAAAGCTATATCCTTCTTTTTTCATTTTGCAGCTAATGCATTTCGAAAGAGGCACGTATAAATGAGCAATAAGTATTTTAACCCTCTTTGTGCTATTCTTAGAAAAGGTGAGCGAAAATTATGTAGCCATATGGCTACAAAGCACAAAGAGGGTTAAAAGAATTATAGAAAGAGAGGGCTCTTTAGCATTTATTATACATGTAGATGTTCATTGTTAGGTTATTTTTCAAAAAAATATCTCAGTCATAAAGTTAATACAAAAAGTCGTTCCCTCAATCAGCGACTTGCAGTACGGTTCCCATTGCTTTGATATGAGCGAAATTATTTTGAAATTTTAATTTTTTAGAGTCTTCTTGCTCAGTTATCCTTCGCTTTTTAGCATTTTATTATGTGTCAAACGAAAGAAGAAAAAAAAATGAACTCCAATTTTTTTAATGAAATAAGTAGATCAAGATTACAAAATATTTTACGTTTGAGATAGACAGACCGTCATTACAAATTTGGCAGGCTGAAGCAGACCTACACTGAAAACCTAACCTCGTCCGTCAATAGACCGACTAGCTTTAAAGCTAGTCGGTCAAGTCGGACTAGTTTTAAAGCTAGTCTGTCATGTTAGTCCGTCGAGACGGACTAGCATACAACTGAATCTACATCTCTCAACTCGACGGACGAGCTGTAAATCTTGTCCGTCAAGCTTGATGCTAGTCCGTCGACGTGACCGACTAGGTAAAAAAAAAGTAGGTAGGTAGAACAGTTTACCCATTAAAATGACTGACTAGCTTTTGATACAAATAGTTGCAATGTCGTTTCAATGTACCTTCTCTATTATTCTGTTTCCGAGCATAATCAAGTCGATACATTCTGAAACAAAGGTTGTTTTGGCTTGACAATCTGAAAGCTTACGAGACATAACATCTATTATGACAAGTATGCAATTCACGAGTACCGGTAGATTCCAAATATTGTTCTCCATTCTACAGTTACAGGCTAATTGAATACCTTGTTACTATATAGAACTCAAGAACCCGGTATTTTCTTACAGATTGCTGGTGAATGCCCGGCTTAGCAACAATAGTGAATAGAAGTTGGATACAATCAACATTCTCAAACAAAGGTTGTTTTGGCTTGACAATCTGAGAGCTTACGATTGCCGACATAACATCAATCATGAAAAGTATGTCATTCACGAGTAGTTTAGAAATATTGTTCCATTCTTTAATTACAGGCTAATTGACTACTTCGTTACTATAGAACCCATGAACCGTCTATTCTTATAGATTGCTGGTGAATGCCCGGCTTAGCAACAGTAGTGAATAGAAGGTGGTACATTATTGATTGAATAAAATGCGCATTGCGAAAAGGACATCACTATAAGTTGCACTATTTGTATGTGAATTCCATTTAATGAGCAAACTGTACAGACGCGTAGACACGATATACCCGTAATATAAAAGCTTAAGATTTTGATTATCATGATTATAATGGCGATCTCCTTCGAGTGATATGACTGTGTGAGTACTCTTTTTTAATTCCTTATGTTTCAGTTCACAGATAGTGTTATTTTTTTTTCACATAGATTAATGCTTTAATCAATCACCAACGCGAAAAATTATGTCTTGCCAAATCAATTTATAAATTGTGTATTTACAACGATAATAAAAATCACATTAAATTATGAAAATCGAAATTTAATACTAATAATTAATATAGGCGCTACTTTTCTTTTAATTTACTTGTATCTGAAAGAAAAGATTAGAGTCACGACTTTGGGATTCTGAAGTGGCTCTCAAGGATAAGTGTATAGACCGAAAATGCAAAAGCAGGTAGGCCTACAACAAAAAGTACTGATGATGCAAGCCATGGCGGCGACCCCTGAGCCCCTTGCCCCCATTATTTGATAATTTCCATAATGTTAACTAATTGTGCCTCCTGTATTAATTCATGTCTTCTGATTTATATCATCATAATAAAATGTATTTTGCTCGAATTCTTGTGACAAAATGCAGGTTTTTTAATCGTATCTTTAAAATGTCTTCTAATATTTCAGATTTGACGTCTCTGACAAGCCGGTGAAGCCATATTAACCTCGTCCGTCATGCTAGTCTGTCAAGACAGCAGCACGAACATCGCAGTAGAAAAGCGCGGCGGACTAGCTTTTACACCATGACCGACTAGCTGTAAAGCTATAGTCCTGCTCAAAAGCTCGTCAGTCTGGGCATCACTACGACTAGCTTTTATGCTAGTCCGTCAAACTAGTCGGTCACGACGGACGAGCCTTAAAATTAGTCTTGTCGTGACCGACTAGCTTTAAAGCTAGTCTGTCATGACCGACTAGCTTTCTGGAAAGCTAGTCCGTCGTGACCGACGAGCATTAAAACTAGTCCGTCTTGACGGACTAACTTGACGGACTAGCTTTCAAGGTAGTCCGTAGAGACGGACGAGTTTTAAAGCTGGTCCGTAATACCCGGGTTGTGTTAAAGGAAAGCTCGTCCGTCGTGACCGACTAGCTTTAAAGCTAGTCAGTCTGGGCATCACTACGACTAGCTTTAAAGCTAGTCGGTCTACCCGTGTAGGTTTTCAGTGTATATCATGTATCTAGACACACATAAATACATTATATCATTTAAAACTGATCATTATAATGGATGAAGTTTGTCATTGCACATTTAGCTAGCGTCATAAAACCACTTAACATTCGATAACCCGTTGTAATTAGTGGAATTATGAGGCCATAAACCTTTCAAATGTATCATCATATAAAATACAATCGAAAACTCGGTAAACTCCTTATTTGAAAGGGAGGAGGCAGGAGGGTCGGTAGGCATGAAAGAACACAAAATATGTCATCTGTCGGCACCCGGAGTGCAAAATATCCGAGACACTCATAGTATATAGGCAGATGTAATTAGAATGCTAGCGTTATAAAAAAAAAATCGACGGTCTGCAAATTGTCATAATCATGGGTTTGTAAGGCCATATACCCATCAGTTTTTTAAGTCTTGGCACTCACGATTTTTTAACCCTAATTGGAACTGCACTCTTTTACAATATGGTAATTACTTTTGACCAGTGAAGTTTCTGTCAATGAGTTATATGGCGTGCTTCCCCGCAAATGTTTTCAGATCTGAAGAAGGGTCGATCATCATAATCATAATCACCTTTTTCTCCATAAGGGGAAAAAAAAAGAAAGATCCCCCGCCTGTTTACATGTATATTTTATCTAGATACACCTGCACGAGATGACAGAACTTTCGCCTTTATACTCTCCAGTCTGTTCCTTCTAGCATTCTATATCTCTCTTACCAATCTATTCATACCTTTACTATTTTGCCGTCATACTTTTAAGGGTGATTTCTTTATTTTTGACCTAGAAGGTTTCAGATTATTCAAACCAATATTCACCATTCACTCTTTTTCATGCCATAGTCCAACAAGACTTCAAAGTGATGAATGTGTGACTTCCGTGCGTTGGCGGCGATTTTCTTGATCTCATTAATCCGTCAATCTGGAATTAAACTTCTACGACTTTAAGAGAGCGTGAAGACTGACTCTTGTCTTTTTAGTTCGAGCCATTATGAGATTACAAGGATTTGCGCCTTGGCCGACAGCCGCAGGTGTTGCGTTTAATATCATGGCTGCTTATTCAGGGCTTCTCAGTCTGTGATTGGTCAATAAACTCTTGTCACGTGATGCGTCGTATCCCTCTGATGGCGTCAACCTTCTGTTTGCCACGATAAAAATGGTTTTTGCTTAACTCTTTGCATGCCAAACAAATGTATTCCATGGCAATTCGTGGCAAAGTTGGAGTAATGATAGAGACAGAGTTAACGTGGACATCACATTGTCATACGCACGATGAACATTGCTCCGAGCAGAATGTAAAATAGTGAATACTGATAAGGCTCGCATCAATCTGCCAAGCTTTTTCATGAATGCCACTTCAAAAAGTGAGAAAACAACGTTGATTAATGGTGTTATTGAAATGGGGAAATCATATGGGGATTACATCACGAGGAACATGATGAAGGATATTTTTAAAAAGGACCATTACCCTTGTCAGCATGTTTACACATCTTAAAACTTCAAAACAAGAATCGATAAAAGAAACAAAAAGAAAAAGGAAAAGAACAAGTAGAGCAAAGATTTTGAACTGCGTTATGAACTCTCAGAAAAAAGCACTATCGAATTCCAAGCTTAATTATATTCACTACGAAACGAAAATAAAAAGTATAAAGCAATGTGCAAAAAGGAGGGGAAAGCGACGTTTATGGATGAGAGAGATGCGAGCTTGAAAGATTGAACGGATGGGGAAAATAGATGATACCTTTTAGCATCTTTAGGTTTCGAATCAGACTGGTCTGAGGGCATAGGAATTCCAATTAATAGAATCAAAGTCCATAGCAAGCCTGCAAATACACACAGGAGAGTAATTGGGGGTACGGATGTTTGATCTTTGTCAACTTTTAATGAACGTAACTATGGTAACGCTTTAGTGGAATCATTCTGAAGGAATTTGATCTGGAGACGAAGAAGGAGGAATACAAGTGACTCGGAGAACAAAGTAACAATATTATAATGATAATTCATATCTAATATCGGAAAGTAATCCAAATATTCTTGTTGTGGTTGCTATACCCGCACACGTGGTTGGTGAAGAAGTGCGGATGTATTCCAACAAGAACAACAAATTGAGTATTGGTAAAGATATTTTAACACCTCTTTTGTTCTTGATAATAACAATAATAATAATAATAATAATAATGATAATGATAATAATAATAGTAATAATAATAATAATAATAATAATAATAATAATAATAATAATAATAATAATAATAATAATAATAATAATAATAATAATAATAATAATAATAATAATAATAATAATAATAATAATAATAATAATAATAATAATAATAATAATAATAATAATAATAATAATAATAATAATAATAATAATAATAATAATAATAATAATAATAATAATAATAATAATAATAATAATAATAATAATAATGATAATAATAATAATAATAATAATAATAATAATAATAATAATAATAATAATAATGATAATAATAATTAACATCATTTTATATGCTTTATATACTTATACCTGGTGTACACAAAACACGGCAATACAAGTGTGATCGTCTATTAATGTACGCTGTAACATAATATTGAAAACAAATATTAATAATAAAATAAAATTAATCAGGCACAAAATATCATTATATAAGAGGAATTGCCAAACTTAATAATATACAATAGACCTTTTCTGCAAAAAAGAAAAAAATAATAACAATAGTAATTTCTGATACGCTTCTGCAACCGTTTTTTCATGCAGTAAATCTTCTAAAATTGCCGTCACGTATGATATCAATTCTGGAAACACCGAACATTGTTTTTCTGGGATGATTGAGTACGTGATCATTTCTACTCTACTACATCCCCTGCTCTGTCTACATTTTCTTCTGTTTCGTGCTCACTCGCCTATCGCTTTATCAATTCTATTTCATTCTCTGGTTGTATTCCAATCTCTCTCTCTCTCTCTTTCCCTCTTCCTGATTCTTCTCACTATAACTCCAATAATCCCTCTCTTCTCTCCTTTATCTACTTTAACTTTCTTTTGAGTAAAGACATTTTTGATTAATTTAATCAGAACCCCCCCCCCCACGACCTATACCGATGTCAGTCTGAGATTCATTTTTCATTGGTCATGCACACTTTCCACAATCCAAAAATACAACACGGGCTATTAAGCTGGTCTAATCATTCTCTGCCAAGTCCTAAATTTGCTTCAATATTTGGATAGATAAATGCAGAAATAATGCAATCAATACCAACTTTTACTGATGAGCATAAATTGTTTCTCTGTTTCTTTACTGTATACTGTACCTTCGATGCATTTGTGTCACCTAATATTCAACCTAATTTGTTCGATATTGTGGTTCCTAATATGATTGTTAGTTTCTCTAAAATCACGTCGTAGATACCTTGACTGACTTATAGCGATAAACGACACAATGTGCAATCACAGATTTTGGGTTTAATAATTATTCGGAAAGTCTTTTCTAAATCACAATATCTGGTGATTTTTTTTCCCTGTTCTTCCCTCTCTCGCCATACCTTGCCCTATTTCCCCATTTACCAAGTTTACTGTGTCCGTATTCAATAGTCCAAATCCAGTTCGTGGTATTTCTTCCCATGCAAACCGAACTCAATCCACCTTAAATTCATGATCATCTATCTTTTATTAATCTAACTGGACGTTTCCCCGTCCTATGTCGCCTCTAAAGCTCTTCACCTATTTACTGTTCAATCAATCTCAATCCATGCGCTGCAATAGTAGATGAGGTATTTCACTGTTTGATATAAAATAGAGAAGATCTTACAAAATAATTGCTTCCGATTTTGTCGTCTTTTAAGGGTACCCTTATTGATGCCCCATATGGGGCTAATGAAAGAAACAGGAAACACATAAAATAAGAAGGGAAAAGGACGTGAGGAGGAAGAGAAGACAAAAAAGAAGAAAGCATAAAGGAAGGGGGTAATGTAAAAGGAATCCCTTAATTTTAAGGCTCTTCGCAGACAAAAACAAACAAACAAAACAGAAATAATAATAAAAAAAACAAAAACAGAGAAATTAAAGAAAAAACATTCATTGCTTTAACCAATGGGTTCACAGTTGTTTTTTATCATGTCCTGCTGCTGTATATATGGGGGGGGGGGTCGGCAAGTGATGGGGTATGATGAGATCGTCCATTGGAAATTTAAACCTAAAAAAGTTATCGGAAAGATTATTCTTTGCTTGCGAACCAAACTTGTCTAATCACGTCGCTACGTTAACAGGAATACGTGTTAACCCCACCTCAAAAAATGGCCCTAAATTAAAACTAACCAAAAGACCCTGTCTGCAGGCTTCCGCGCAAAAATGGATGTCGCAAAACAGCCAAACTTTTCACAATGCTGCTTATACGAGTCATTTTTTGTTTTATATCTATCAAATGATATCCTCATAAATGCCATTTCAAATTGAATGATTTAAGATACATAACGTTCTCATGAATACAAAATTTATCATCTATGCTTTCTTGAATGTTACTATTGATTTTCACCAAAAAAAATGTGAACGATCAAATCCTCTTGGCGCCCGGATCTGGCCCATTTGTCCCCCTAGCACCATCGATCTATAAGCGCCTTCTACACTCCACCACCGCCTTATTATATTAACCTTTCTAATACTACTCAATAGCCATATTTTTCAGCATGACATGCATGATTTCACTGAATTTCTTGAAAATCTCCGTTTTCCTTCACTGGTCTTTGAACTGCATGGAAACCCCGGGCAATCTTTTATACATGAATAATCTAGATTTCAAGTTCAGCCGTTTGATAGTGTGACGTAAAACCGCTAGCAGGCGACAGATGTACGAGTATACATAACCCTTCTGTTTGTCAGGACCCTTTGGCTAAGGAATACATTTTAGCTATAGAAACTAAAGCTTATTTTCCCCTTTTCACGTTTTCTATCTATAATCTGACATCCAATAAACCTTCCAAATTTAAACCTGAACCCAACCCTAAAATCTCCATTCATGAACCTAAACCTAACCTTCAGTAATCCTCAGCCTAAACCCTACCAAATCCTAATTGAGAGTGTTAGGATTTTCCGGGTGTCAGCATACTGAAGACCCGTTTTTAAGTAGTTGAATTAAAGAAAATTCCCCCTTCCCCATTTGCTAATGCTGGTAATAATGAATTGAGGTGTATAGAAGGCCGAAGTCCTAGGTCTTGAAGGCATTTTCGTCGTCGCATTACCGTCAGCTATCAACCTTCAGACGTTCTCTCAATGTTATACTAAATACATCTTTTCCGACAATTTTGATGTTCATCATCATTTTTCTTGCCTTTATTCTTCCTTTACAGAATTTCCTGACAGTCTGTGTCGTGCCCATGATACTCTCTCCTCATTTCCACTAGTAGTAGTCTGATATTTCCCAAGTTCAGACAAGAATGGCCCAGTTTTCAAGTTCAATCTTTGGGCATGAATCGCTTCCAGACGACAAATGTCGTAACGTCAATCTCTCGGGACCCTTTATCTGAAGACTACCTAACTATTGTCGTTTGCGACAATACAGAGTGAGTCAATAAAAATGTCCCATCATTTTGAAGTTGTCTAGTGAAGAGTATGAATATCTAATCATGGGTTTCATAATATGTCTTAGTAGAGTCATTATCCTAGCATATGTTGGTACCATTTTCATTTGGATCTTTGCATGCATGACTGAATAACAGACAATCTTTAAAAAACGGTAAGATCTCACTCTGTCACTTGCGCCAAGTGGCCGGGTGAAGAATAAACAAATTGAGAATAATGACTTATGTGCACGCACAGAGACACACACTAACGCGTACCCTTCTTAACACATGCACAAAGCACATACACACCCACATCATCACCACACCCACCCACATACACCCTCCATACAAACATACACCACACATACCCTATCTCATCCATACCAGCACACATACCCTATCTCTTCCATACCAGCACACATACACACCCACACCCTCAGGAAAAACCCACAAACACACACACACACACACACACACGCCCGCGCACATATACACCCTCACTCACACTCACAAACAGTTACTATGGAATTACTACGTCCCAAACATTCAGTAATGGTCTTGGTAAACAGAACATCAAATATTTTTTTTATTTGTGAATTTTGTGAATTGTTTACTGTGTGTGTGTGGGTGCGTGTGTAACAATGTGCGTTTGTTTGATCAAGAATTGATATTTGTGTGGGTTTGTGTGTGTGTGTGTGTGTGTGTGTGTTTGAGAGAGAGAGTGTGTGTGTGGGTAAGTGTGAACACATATTCTGTCAACATTTGCTTTTAATCTTCACCAAACAACTTGGCGCAGGTGAGATTTTACCGTCTTCAGAAGATTTTCTGGTATTCAGTCATGCGTGCAAAGATCCAATTGAAAATTTAGCAACATATGCTAGAAGGAGGACTTTACCAAGACATTTCATGGACAACATGATTAAATGTTCATACTTTTCCCAAAACAACTTCAAAATGATGGGACATTATTTTTGATTCGCTCTGTAGAATCACTGGATTTTGAGGGGGAGATTAGAATGGGCTGTCTAGTCGACCGGAGCTGTCACAAAATCTCCAAAGATTTAACTCACTTTTTTTTTACTACTATCTCCTGATCTATAGATCAGCCTCTAAGACTCTTCTTATTCAAGCTACCTCCCGAGTTACTCTAAAATTACATCATTTTCACTTCTCTTCTTTCTGAAAAGATTTTTTTAATGAGCTTAGGACACTACGGGCAATGCACAGAAGCCCAGTTGTCAATAAATATTTATAAACGAATAACCTACACTGTAAAAAAAAAAAAAAAAAAA
>CALNVZ010003426.1:815830-834582 GCA_940671915.1 Paracentrotus lividus | reverse complement strand
AAAAAAAAAAAAAAAAATACAGAAAAAATACAGAAAAAATACATCAAAGTGATGTCAGCAGAGTCGCCATACAAAAATGTAATTTAAAATACAGTTTGGTTGTAAATTTCTCCCTTAATAATTGATGAAAGAGAAGGAAAAATATCATTAGAGTTTTATAGCATACGTATTTGGTTAAAACGGAACAAATGTGTTACTCCTGATGTATATTTTGTATTTCTCACGTAATTATTTGCAGGATAAATTTACAACAAAACTGTTTTTTCTTTTTTTATTACAATTTTTATGGCGACTCCGCTGACAGCAGATTTGCTGTAAAAATACATATATTTTTTACAGTGTAGCTTTGGCGTTCAAATGAAAAGTTTTATGTAAAACAGCCAACAAGTCAATGCCGTTGGACCTTTAGGCTAAGGGATACTGTGTATACCCTCATCAGTGGCAAAGAAAACTGCAATTTAAGATTTTTTTTTTTCTGGTTTAACTCCCATATGTCATGTGTGTTACATCGGATGCTCGATTTGCATATGAATGAAATTAAGTCAAAGAACTGGGACATTCGTTTCTAAAACGTTGGCTCGAATTCAAGAACTTAATACATATATTGCCTTTCGTATACTTTAGTTTCTAAAATATATATCATAAACTGTATTTTGATTTCTACCTCATTAAAAAAAATTAGAACGTTTTGGTGTGCATAGCAATACATTGCTAAAAGATAGAAATCCCCTGGAATACCCGTTTAATCATTCTTCTCCTCAGCGCTTGTCATTTCTTCTTTGTCTTCTAATGGAATTGAATCACATTGAAGAGTCTTTTGGCCATGCACTTGCCAAACCCTCGATGCTGTCATCTAAAACATCCTCTCCCCTTGGACTGCGAGGCCTTGCAATTCGAGAATCCCTCGGTGTTCTACCGGTGATAACATGGGAGGAACATTAGCTGTTTGGGGGTTGGTGACATCAATTCCCAATCCAAATAAGCCACGTTTGGCAGACTCATGAGTAGCGTCGTCAATCAGTTGCTTTCTAATAAAAGAAAGCTGACAAGAATTTTAAGGTGACTCTTTGTAAACATGGTAAAGCTGAAGTAAGTAGTATGTTTTTTTTTTTTTTTTTTTTTTTTTAACATTCTTTATTTATTGGTTCAAAATAAGCATGTAACACAATACAAAATAAGATAACAATGGAAATTTATATTCACAGTAATGTAGACATTTAAAAAAAAGACTTGGAAACCTTTGTCAATGTTATTGGCATTACGTAGACAATGCACACGATTCAAACGTTGGACCTAAGTCATTATTTGAAATATCAATTAAAGTATGAGAAACTTTTAATCCAAAATATAAAAGTGAGACTGAGACACAGTGAGAATGAATTTACAACAGATTTCTCCGGTTTTATCTTACAGAGAATAACTCTCATGACTGTGTTGGACTTCATAACTTGAAATATCAATTAAAGTAACTATGATAAACTTTTAATCCAAAATATAAACGTGAGACTGAGGCACAGAGAGAATGAATTTACAACAGATTTCTCCGGTTTTATCTTGCAGAGAATAACTCTCATGACTGTGTTGGACTTCATTACTTGAAATATCAATTCAAGTAACTATGAGAAACTTTTAATCCAAAAGATGAAAGTGAGACGGAGACAGAGAGAGTATGAATTTACAACAGATTTCTCCGATTTTATCTTACAGAGAATAACTGTACGACTTTCGTATAAACAACTTCGTCTTCTAAACTTTACTTTCATTAGGGTGTGTTCAATGTCCAGTTTCAAATTTATACTCCAACATGAATCATGATACAAAACGCAATTACAAAACGCTGATATAAAGAGAAACAAAGTGTGTGTTCATTGTCCCCCATCACCGGTCGTAAAAGTAAACGTGTTTCAAATCTCGATTCGGGGGAAACTTTAAACGCCGAAAAAGATGCGTTTTGAAACACAATCAGCTTCAATTATACGACCTTGAGCATCGCGATTGCAACGAAATGCGACACTGAACAGGATTGAGTTTTCAAACGTGTTTAAATGTGCTCTCGCAATGGAAGCTTCCGGTGCAAGCGAAAAAAAGGAGAAGATGTTTGTTTTTTGAGAGCAGGGAATTTAAAGACGATGGAAATATAATCAGGTTTAAATTTTTGACACTGAACGGTGCACCGCTGATCGCGTTTGCGTTTGTGTTTTGTAATTGCGTTTTGTATCATGATTCATGTTGGCGTATAAATTTGAAAATGGACATTGCACACACTCTTAGTCAGGTTTGTTAAAGAGTTCTCAAACAATATAACTAAAGCTTTCAAAACAAGCACACCTGTCCAGTCGTCAGTATTGCACTAGACTCTCGCTATTTCAATCTTCATTGAATGAAGATACCGTGCGTGCGTTATAAAATTTATATGCTCTTGTATGTAATAGAAAATGATGCAATACAATTGAATTGTTTCTGCACTAGTGTTTATCATTATCTGTTTATTGTGATATATATATAGTTGTGTTTAAGATTACACGGTACCTTCTGGTAAACACTATTGACTTTATCATTAGTTTCCTTAAGTGGTAATAGTGTTAATAACTTATTCTTCAGACTCCAAGTTAAAGTGATATGAACTTTTTTTTAAATCCTTGAATCAATCAACAAATCATGCATCATCTATCAGAAAAGTAATGCGAAGTGGGAAGCAGATTTAAAGATGCCTCGTTGAAATAATCATTATTTTACATTATTTATTTACAAGCATATATATATATATACTATATATATATATAGTTGAGATCCGTATGAAGTCAAGAGGGGCCTTTGCAAGATTTTCTACAGGTACAATCAAGGTTTGGACGTCTGCCCTCATCAGATCTAACCAAAAGAACATGCCCCTCTTGACTTTCATACGGATCTCAACTGTATATTAATTAATGAATGATATATATATATATATATACATGCATATATATTTTTTTTCTTACCAATGGTATTTGGATAACATGCAACACGATATCTGAGCGTACGTATTAAAGGAATTGTTAGAAATCAAGCATACTGTAGTTGTAAACATGAAAAGTAAATGACCTCAGCTGTTCCTTTTGAAAATCTTTCTGCAGAGCACTCCACTAAATAAAAAATAGTGTCTCTTTTCCTATAAGGTAGACTCCATGTACTCCACTTCCTTCAAAAGTCAATTGTGCATCTCCTACTTCCTCCCCCCTTCATGCTCTTATCCTTTCTAACCTTCTTCATTTCTATTTTATCAAACAATGCCTTCAAGGGTGTTCTCAGTTTGCCTTTCACTCACTCCCTTTATTTAAAAAACCCTCTCTTTGTGTGTGTGTCTCTCTCTGATCACTTCGTCATATATTAGGCGTTCGTCCCACTTTCCGTTCTCCTTCTTTCTGTCCCTTTTCTCTCTCTCTCCCTCTCAATTATTTCCCTCCTCTCTCCGTCTTCCTTTATATCAAATATTCCCTACAAGGACCCATTGGCGACACTGAGATTGTAGCTTGATATGACCAATCCGTTTTTCGATTAATTAGTTCTGCAGTCTGCACGTAACAAAATTTTAAGATGCCATTTTTCAACATTACACTACACTATATCTATGCTCGAAGGGCAGGGACAAACGTTACATGTGCGTCATTGGGCTAATAGTTTACGCATATCTTCTTTACATAAGGTTTTACATAATTGTATTATTCATTTTGTTTACTTAAAATCTATTATTCAAAACAAGCCTAAACGGCTTGCGTACGCATATCCATCGTCACCAGACTATGTATCATTGTGCTCAATTTGGGCACAAATCAATCTTGTTCAAAATTTCATTATTTCTTCCGATCAATGTGTTTACTATACTATAATGAAACTTACAACGCTCAAAGGGAAATTTTTCTTCTCTGCAACAAACATGCATTGACAGATATTTATTCATTTATTTATTTATTGGATTAAATCAAAGAAATTGAAAGTCTTGAATCAATGTCCTGTCAACCAGAATTCTTTTTAAATTATATGTAGTTAGAGTTATCAACCTTGTCATTATTTAATGATGATTTATTTTGGTATTTGTTCAAAACAAGTTTTACTTATTTGTAATAATTCTTCAATTACAAGATTTCTATTTTAACATAAAAAAGTGCAATGTTAACTCGTGGTAGGCTACGTTCGAGTGGCAAAAGAAAAGAAAAATCCCATGTTAAAATGCAAAAAAGTGGATAAAAATGATTGCATCGTAATCTGTATTCCAATGGGACACAGATTATACACTTGCTTAATCAGAATAAGAAGAAAATAACATTCCCATGGTATTTGCGCTTCGGAGGAGCACAATTCTAAACATAGATTATATCTGGTTAGAATCTGGAAGATGAAGAGGTTGAAAACAAATAACTTAATATAGCGCAGACGATAGACTTTGTATAAGTAAGGCGGCAGTCACAACTCGCCGTACCTTCGACATGCAACGGTACTCCATACGACGGATTTCGTAGAAATCCGTGCAGCGCACGTACCATGCAGGCACGTTGCATGTACGACATGCAGGAAGTTTTTACAATACTAAAAATGATCAGTATCGTGAGAGTCACGATTCTTGTTTCCTTTTTATTTAAATACAAAATAAGAGAACTGCTGAAACTGCTTATCCTATAAGGGAGAGCTAATGGTGTAAAATGAAGTCAAAAGGAGCCTGAGCTTTCGATCCTAGCAGAATCTTCGTCAGAGACAAAATGACACAGAAAAGTAGGGAACAAACATGAATATAGGGAAAGACAGAGAAAAGCTACACCTAAGTGGCAAGCAAAATGAGTAAATCTAGAACACAAAAATAACCTGCAAATGAAAAGGGAACAAAAAGACAAAACTAGACTGAAAGGATAAGGAGGATCACGCTAAGTGATGCAACAGCAGGAAAGAAAGTAAATACAAAATAAGAGAACTGCTGAAACTGCTTATCCTATAAGGGAGAGCTAATGGTGTAAAATGAAGTCAAAAGGAGCCTGAGCTTCGATCCTAGCAGAATCTTCGTCAGAGACAAATGACACAGAAAGTAGGAACAAACATGGATATATAGGAAAGACAGAGAAGGCTACACCTAAGGGCAAGCAATGAGTAAATTCATCTAGTTTGTCTTTTTGCCCCTTTCATTCCAGGTTATTGTGTTTCTAGAATTTACTCATTTTGCTTGCCACTTAGGTGTAGCTTTCTCTGTCTTTCCCTATTATCATGTTTGTTCCCTACTTTTCTGTGTCATTTTGTCTCTGACGAAGATTCTGCTAGGATCGAAAGCTCAGGCTCCTTTTGACTTCTTTTTATTTAAAGTTAATATCCATATACTGTTCCTTCAGTTGTCCTTCATTTCGTATTTGTTTAGTTTTATTTGTTCGAAACCTGATAAAGGAAAAACACGACCGAAAAGCTTTACAGAAAAAAAAAAAAAAAAAATATGGTGAGCTATTTTTTTTTACATTAGTCCCCCCCCCCCCCCAGGCGGAAAAGAGGGAAAAGAAAATTAACTTTGGTGTGGAAAGCTAGATCCTAGTAACTCCTTAATATTAATATCATACACATTATTCTTGTCTTCGGTATATTTCTATTCCCATGAAAGCATTGTTATAAATTGAATATAAGGTTTATTAATTGCCGTGCTTGTTTTGTGTGATTTTTCGACTTTAGGCCTATTTGCATTTAATGTTTATTGTTTTTGTTTGTTACTATATATGTATTTATCTCCTTTTTTTCTTTTGCATGGCCGAAGCCAAAGAAGGCACACCATTGAGATTTAGTTCTTGAACTATTAGAACCACTGCCCTAATTGTACACACTAAAACATAAAGGGTAAATTCACCCCATTCGGGTCATTCGGTCACATCTATTCCCGGGTTAATTATCGTCGCAAATCTGTTGATGTGCCCAATTGCCAATGGATTCTCCTTTTGGCCCTGGTGGATCAAGAAATTAGGGTTTCTATTTGACCCCTCATTCTCTCTCTCTCTCTCTCTTTAATACACTGAAAAACCTACCTCCGTCCGTCAATGGACCGACTAGCTTAAAGCTATCGTCAAGACGTGACTAGTTTAAGCTAGTCTGCCATGTTAGTCCGTACAAGACGGATTAGCATACAACTGAATCTACATCTCTCAACTTGACGGACGAGCTTTAAAGCTTGTCCGTCAATGCTTGGAATGCTTAGGGTCCATCGACGTGACTGACTAGTCAAAAAAAGTAGGGGTAGGACAGTTCACCATTAGAATGACTGACTAGCTTTGATACAAATAGTTGCAATGTCGTTTCAATGTACCTTCCTCTATTTAATTCTGTTTCGAGCATAATCAGTTGATACATTCTGAACAAAGGTTGTTTTGATTGACAATCTGAAAGCTTACGAGACATAACATCTATTTCATGAAAAGTATTGCAATTCAGCGAGTACCGCTGTAGATTCCAAATTGTTCTCCATTCTTAAATTACAAGACTAATTGAATAACTTGTTACTATAAACTCAGAACCGCGGTATTTCCTACAGTGATTGCTGGTGAATTCCCGGCTTAGCAACAACAGTGAGAATAGAAGTTTTGATACATCAACTTCTCAAACAAAGACTTGACATCTGAGAGCATTAGCGATAGCCCGAGAATATACATAAATCGTGACAAGTATTGCCATCACGAGTAGGTTAGAAAAAATATTGCTTCCATTCATTAAGGCCCGTCCCACTGACTGGAGGATTAAATTGCGCATGAATGCGTGTACAAATTTCGTTCATCCGCACAAAAACAAAACAAAACAACAATCCGCATATACATACGCAAATCATCCTAAGAGCCAGTTGGGACGCGCCTTTAATTACAGGCTAATTGAATACTTTCGTTACTATAGAACCCATGACACGTCTATTCTTATAGATTTGCTGGTGAATGTCTGCTAGCAAACAAGGCATGTGAATAGAAAGTGGTACAATTGATTAATAACATGCGCATATGCGAAAAGGACATACACTATTACATGTATTAGTTTGCTTATCTGTATGTGATTCATTTTAATGAGCAAAACTGTACAGACGCACACGTGGATATACCCCGTAAAGCTTAAGATTGATTATAATGGCGATCTCCTTCCTGTGACATGAATGTGTGAGTACTCTTTTTTGTTCACAGATAGCGTTATTGTTTCACATAGATTATTGGCTATAATCACCAACGCGAAAAATTATGTCTTGCCAAATCAATTTATAAATTGTGTGTATTACAACGATAGTAGCAATCACATTAAATTATGAAAATTGAAATTTAATTCTAAAAAAATATAGGCGCCACTTTTTCTTTAGTTACTTGTATCTGAAAGAAAAGAATATTGGATTAGAGGCGCGACTTTGGGATTCTGAAGTGGCTCTCAAGGACAATGTATACGCCGAAAATGCAAAAGCAGGTAGGCCTACAACAAAAAGTCATGATGATGCAAGCCATGCGGGACTCCTGGCCCCTGCCCCTTATTTGTTAATTGCCATATATGTTAACTAATTGTGCCTCCTGTATTAATCCTGTTCTTCTGATTTATATCATCATAATAAAATGTTTATAATTTTTTTTTTTTTTTTTTTTTTTTGCTCAAGTTCTTTGACAAAATGCATGTTTTAACCGTATCTTTATAATGTCTTCTATATTTCAGATTTGACGTCTCTGTCCAGTGGTGAGCCATATTAACCTCGTCGTCATGCTAAGTCTGTCAAGACAGCAGCAGAACACGCGGCAGAAAAGCGGCGACAGACTAGCTTTACACCATGACCGACTAGCTGTAAGCTAGTTCCTGCTCAAAAGCTTCGTCAGTTTGGCACAACTTACGACTAGCTTTTAGAGGCTAGTCCGTCAAACTTATGTCGGTCACGACGGACAGACCTTTAAATTAGTCCGTCGTGACCGATGAGGCATTAAAACTAAGTCCGTCTTGACCGGACTAAACTTGACGGACTTGCTTTTCAAGCTAGTCCGTAGAGACGGACGAGTTTAAGCTAGTCCGTAATAACCGGGTTTGGTTGAAGGAAAACTAGTCCGTTCGTGATCCGACTAGCTTTAAAGTTAGTCAGTCTGGGCATCACTACGACTAGCTTTAAAGCTAGTCGGTCTACCCGTTTAGGTTTTCAGTGTAGAGTCGTTCAGCGACCACCACTTTGCGTCCGTATAAAATATGAAGCCCTTTAATAATCACGATCGATTTGACTCACTGAATGCAGAGTGTATAAAACAAACACTGGTAATTCAAACGCCAATAAATAATTGTATCTGCGCCTCGAAACGATTGCGCACTTCTTTGGACTGCCCCTCTCATTTCAATCATGATAATTACAGGGTGACTCTGATCGTTAAGGTTATAGAAAATTTAATTTGTATATGACCAGAATCATCACTGTTTCAGGTGACTTACCCTATCTCTCGTTCCTCGAATAATTTATTCTCCCCATTTGTCCTTTGAAAATAAATGTTATGCCCTTTTCCGGAAATTTTCATCAAGAGTCTTATTTCATATACTTACATTCAAAATATTTTTAATTTACGTTTTTCTTGTATTCGCCTCTCTCTTTGGTGTTTCAAGCTGATTTTGTTTTTGTTTTTTTTTTGTACAAAATATGAAGCACTAACTACGGCCCTCGGTGTATTTCAGCTGCTTTGTAGAATTTACTTTTCTGAATAATGGCCCCTGTCTGCCCTGGTGACTACATTTCTCTTTATCCCCGAACGTGTCAGTGAATGTAGGGAGCCTTCATCTAATTCCAAATCGGATACATTTACACGAAATCGTCATGTCCTCTCGGAGCAGGTCCATGCCGATATGTTTATATGGAAGAGCGACCGAATCGACACCAATGAATTAAGACTGTCCTGTTCGTCTGGTGGGTGTCCATGAAAGCAGCGTGAGTGTGCGATGTGCGTGAACGGGTGGGTCTTCTTCTTCTCGAGTCCTTTCTCTCAATTTTGTTTATTTGTGTTATGATTGTTAGATGAATTAGAAATTTGATTCAGACTCTACCCATTATACTGAACGCAGGCGATCCCATTAGGCGAAAGAGTAGTAAGGTCAGCTTGGGAACAGGGGTTAGGCAGGAGAGGGCATTGCAGGAGGTGACTCATGGTCTCCTCCTCTCCGCATTCGCATACTGGACGTCCTTCGGTGTTGATGCCCCATTTGGCCATTAGTGCCTTGCAACGGCTGACTCCAGCTCGCAACGGGTGGGTGAAGTTGTGGGTCAAATTTATGCATTGTATACATGATAATAGGCAAACGAATAAACTAATAATCAACCAAGAGTTTTCAAACGGGATGGATATGAGAAAGATAACATTGGCGATAAGAATTAAAATGTCAAAACCATGCAGTAAAATGGAATGATACAAATCTTTTTCATAAGTTTGTATATACACTGCAAAAAAGGTTGGTGTTAAATTAGTGGTAAATCAACACCAATGGTGTTTATAGAGGACAAAACCACCATACAAGTTTCCTTTTCAACACCAGTGGTAACACCAATATAACACCACCATTTTCGCACTGTATAAATATAGCCTAAAGCGATACTAGAGAGTAGGCCTTCAACCTGAATGACATTTTACGGTTAACTGATCGGATAAAGTGATATTTTGAAATATACATTTTTTATCAACATACACCCATAATGAATATTATGTCTTTGGCCTTTGTAAAGGTATGATTGCTTTTTAAGTGCACTTTCCAATTAATGTTTTTGTTGTTTTTTATTGTTTTGTTATAAACGCTGGAGTGTTTCCTTGTAAACACGAAAATCAATCAATTAATTTACTATTAAATGTCTATTTCAAAGAGACGTGCGATACATCATTGGCCCTGAACTTAACTAAAATAGTACATTTTGTTTGGTTCATTCCTTAAACAGGAGTTGTGTTAAGTTGTTAAAACTTGTGTAGATTTTTACACAAGTTAACACAACCCATCCGTGAGGAATGAACCACCTGTTATGTAATTTCGTTGAATAATTTAAACTCCTTTTTTTTTAAAGAATGTACCAATATTTTTTCCGTCGAACATTTTGTTATGAACATCCCACTTGCAATATTCCACATCCGACAGGGCCGTCAGGCACTTTTTCACCCCTAGTTCCTCCCCCCCCTCCTCTTTATCCCATTGGCAAGCATTAATGTAACTCGATCTTTCTTTCTATGTCTACATGGTGTATGTCTGGCTGCCTCTATTATTTGAGGGCATGCTCTGTAGTCTCTTTCTCCTTCACTAATTCACTTTCTCCCTCTCTGTGTAAATAATGTAAGGTATCACATTGTCTAAGTATAACTCTATTTAAAGTAACTTATAAACAGTCATGATGTTACATAAAAATCATTCCAACCTCTGCCACTCGTCAATAAGAGTGATGTGTAACAATGTTGTTTTATGAATAAACTTGATTGGAAATGAATTCAGCCTTGATTACTGCATCAAATTGATATTGCGACTGCATCATTGAATCCAATTGGACTAGAATCCATTTTCTTCCATTAAAAAAAACCATTGAACATATACATGAATGTATATGAAGGCCACATACTGATCCATTAGACCACAAGTCCTACTGTCTTGAAAAATGCCGTATAAACTTCCCTTTCACTTTCGTTGTATCCGAAGAAACATTCTGATGTCATAAACTTGTCATTAGGGATGCATTTCCTAATTTTGTTATCGTAAGTGAATCCAGGGTACGGTGGAGGAAATGTAAGATGCACGGTCCATTAAAAGCAGTAACTTCCACGTGGTTTCGGAGAGGCATTAACTTGAAAAGTAGATTGGGCTTATTTAGTTTTTAGATGGATCTAAATTATTTGTGACATCTTCGCATCACTCTCTCCGAATTGTCATGATTATATGGTTGGAACGGATATACGGTTCCATAACTATCCTTTCATCCTGTTTAATAAACAAAACGGAGATTATGTCGACTGGAAGATAAGTAGCACGCCCTGAACAACAGAGAATCATAAAATAGATTGAACGAAAATAAGAAAGTGGCGAGATGAAGGCTGAAGGGCATCATAACCGTATACGGATAGCAGATTAGGGAGAAAGATAGAGAGGGAGAGAGAGAAGGAGAGAGAGAGGTTAGATTGGGGGGGGGGGGTCGCAATAATTGTCATAAGAAATAACAATTTATGTACGCTAAATTATTATGCATATTCTAAAGAGTAATTTTTCCCGCATCTTTTGGTAAAATTTTTGTGTGGTATGTGTTTACGCTTGGATGAACACGGCGCATTTCTATTTGGCTCATTTCTGAAGAAATGAAAAGAAATAACCCTCCAAAACCATGTATCAGTAGAGAGGTTATATAATTATCAAATTTATGCAAATTAGCCCTTTTTGCCCAAAACAAGATCTACTGGATACCTTACACACAAATAACTCCATTTTTTTGCACAGATGTTCTCTAAACATATGTCTGGAGAATGAATGGATTGGAATTTAAAAAAAAAAAAAAAAAAAAATGTATTTTTTCTTTTGTATTTTACTGTTTGTTTTAGCTAAATATATATTCATGACATTATTTCCAGAAAACTAAAACTTTATTTAAAATTCTAATAACTTCATTCCCCAGAGACACATTTCACCAATAAGCATGCAAATTTTGAACAGCAACAGACATTGCATTCTTGAGTTATTTTGTTTTGCAAAATTCGGCTAATTTGTATAAATTATGCTAATTAGGCATTTTTGGTGATTTGTTATCGTCCATAAGATTCCTTGATATATAACTTCTCTACTGATATATGGTTTTGGAGGGTTATTTCTTTTCATTTCTTTAGAAATTAGCCAAACAGAAGTGTAACAATTTGCCTATAAACCCCCCTCCCTAATTAAAATAGCAGAACTTTTTAGCGAAAATGTTCCAGCCAAATGAATTGACAGGAGTGTTGTCACACCCATCGACTACATTCTTCATGAAAATGAGATAGATCGCTGGAGTCAAGCATAATTGAGCAGACGTCAAAGACAAAATTAATCACTTTTCAAAAGTACCCTTGCCAATTTATTTGGCTCAAAACATTTATAAAGTTATGCTATCTTAATCAGGGTGGAGTTGCTTTTTGGTTAGCTTTTGTTGTAATGATTTTACCCCCACATTGGCAGAACTCGAAACTTGCATGTTCGTATTCATCCAAGCATAAACACATACCACACAAAAATTGCACCGAAAGATGCGGGGAAGTTACGCTAGAATATGCATAATAATTTGGCTTCACAAATTGCTTTTCTTTCTAATGACAAGATTGTAGGTGTTTATTTTATTTATTTATTTATTTTATTTTATTTTTTTTCATTTTTTTTTTAAAATCGCTCGGTATATTCTACTTTGGCTACACTGCAATTGTCTTGCAGACCTTTGATAAGTGACAGGCAAGCGTCATAATAATAGTCCAATGATTACTTTATTTCATTGTTTATTTGTTAATATTTTCTGTTCGAAAACAAATTCGAAGCTACATGAAATTAAATTTTACATTTAAATTCGGGCACGTCTAACATGTCTAAAGATTGATTGCAAGGCATTCGCGGTAAATGTATATTTTGTTTGTTTGTTTGTTTTTTGTTTTTTGCCTGCAGAGAATGCAGCCATAAAAAATAAGGTATTTCATGATTTATGTTAATATTTTCCCAAAGCAAAAAAAAAAAAAAAAAAAAAGAAAAAAAAAAAAAAAAAAAAAAGAGAAAAAAAAAAAGGTATGCATAGTTGAATTTTGTCAATAAAAGACATTTCCACTTGAAAAATGATCTCTGACAGTCAGGACGGCGATCTGCAGAATCGCGAGAAAAAGATCGGAATATTCCGTCGTCTTGAAACAAAAGACAGGATACCGGAACAGAGATTTATTTCTGGAGCTATATCCTGCAGGTAGTATTCATAGAAGGCTGATCTTCCAAGAAATCAGACACTCAATGGATTCAATGTGGCTAGATAAGGGGGCGTTGATAGGGGTGTGATTATGCACCCAAAAGGGATTGAATGGCCTGAATATTTAAAATGTTGTCCCAGTAGAGATGTCTCGAATGTACATGTCCAAATTGGAACGTTGTTGTACGTCTAGTTCTGATGGAATTTCATCTTTTCACTATGTTGAGTTGATTCAAGTTGGTTTAAAAGTTATTACTTGGTTAAAATTGAACCAATCATATGTCTTCCCCCCCCCCCAGTGTACATGTGGCAGTCTACCGTATCCAAAAACGCCTAATATTAACAACTTTTTAAAAGTCATTTTTTCCTTAACATCGCATGTATTTTTATTTTTTTTATCTAATTTGTTTTTACTCATACGTTTCCTAGCTAATATTGCTGTAAGTTTTTCTTTTCCTTTTCTTTTTCTTTGTCTTTTATTTGTCTTTTCTTCTTCTTGTTTGTTTGTTTGTTTGTTTTTGTTTGTTTTGTTGTTGTTGTTGTTGTTGTTGTTTTTTTGGGGGGGGGGCTGGGCGGGAAATAACTTTATCACTCAATAGATGCTATATCACAGAATAAAATCTCGAATGTTTTGTGTTGGGGGTACACAATTCGAGTTTTGTCCATCCTCCCAACCTGAAATTCTACATGGATCTGCCACTGTAGTGGATTTTTTTAAAAAAAATACATCCATGCATTTTCCTGGCATAAGGTCTAGAGAGTTAAAAACAAAAGTGTTGGCTGAAAGCAGGATTAAACAAACTTGCGACGATATTTTTATGGGTCTTATTTTTGTTTTTATTTATTTATTTATTTATTTTTTTTTTTGTTTAATATTTAGACATTTATAACACGTGCTCTTCTTTATTCCTTCTATTTTTAAGGCTTTCAGAAATGTATTACTCTTCTATAAATGATTTGTTGTGAAATAAAAGCAGCATTGCAGCAATTAAGAAATTATATTTGATTTGTATAATAATAGATAATAATGAATAAAATCTATTCGTGATGAAACCACAAATGTATCCAAATACGATTTTGTGTGTGTGTGTGTTCTATCATGTCAATTCCAAATGCTTAAAATGCTTTTAGTGTTGCACTATTAAAGTGCTCAATCCATTTAGTTTAAAAGTGTAAGTCCACTACCTAGAAGTAATGTTTTGAGGATTTTATCAACGCTTAAATATGTTTTATGAGAATGAAATGTAAAATATCAACTGTAAGTCATACAGGGAAAGTTTTATGAATTGGATAATATTAATTCATTTATTTCTATTTGGGATTATTGTCCTGTATTATATGACGAGGAAATATTTAGGATTACCTATTTTTTTTAAAATTATTCTTTTGAGGAATTATTATCCTTGAAAAGGATTATGCCTTGAAATTACGCCTTTTTCAGAGTAACTTCTCCCGAATAATTTTATACCCCTTTTTGTGTGGCATTGTTTTACGTTTGTATGAACAGGAAGCATTGTGTAATGTGATGTGAAATACCTTTTGTGTTATATTTTTTCACGTTAAAAGCAATCAGCTAGCTTGCAAATTTTATATTCAGGTGTTCTTTCATTTGCTTTTCATCCTGTTCTTTTCTTAAAAGTCAGTTTCAAGATTGCAATAAATGCTTTAATGTCAATTTTCGTGTAATGTTAACTGAAAAGTCGTTTGCAGCGTATTTGCTGCAAATCCTATCATGTCTATGTAATTGTGATTTCATGGAATCAAGGTCATTCGGATTCATTTTTTTTTTCATTTATTTATTCATCATTTATCAATACATGTATAATAAAGTGAATGTAAAGCAATAATTTCTCAGTACATGTACATGTATAACAAAATACAAAATAAATAATGCTTTCATTTAACACAAACACGTGAGATGAAAAGCAGTTGCCAATGAAAGCAATATTTTATTAATCCATAAAAGACTAAGTAAAAATATTAGAGAAATGAGAGGAAATCAGCCTGAAAGCAAAGGTGGTCAAATGTAGCTGATTTTCTGCATCCAGAAACATTTGTCAAAAGTTCTGATAACGAGAGGCAGACTAAGATTACAAACAAATGAGAATCCAATATGAGTTATACAGAAGATTGACAAATTAATGACAAATTTTAGAAAATAACAAAATTGCTCAGCCTGTATAAAAAAAAAAGGAAAAAAAAAAAGAAGAAAGAAACAACAACAAATGGGTATTCGTTAATGATCATGCCACAACAGAGACATAATTAAAAAAGCGCATGTGTCCCTACTCCATAACAGCTGAATAAAAATCCCACAGTTTTAAAGTTTACGCCTAAAAGAATATCAATATGGACTTTCGACTATTAGTCGTGATTATCCCCAAATTCTGGACCGCTAAAAAGAAAGGATTTTTGAAAACAAAAGTGTACGTAATTGTGATAGGTGACAGTGACGAGTTTATGATATTCGTCATTTCTTTGAAAAGCAGAGGCAAATATGTCTGGCAAATCATTTTTAGACATAAAAGCACCAAGAATAAGAAAATATATATCATGATATATATATATATATATAATTAGCGTAAATGCATTACTCGACTATATTTTGTTTTTGGATTGATGACTGCCAATACGTGAAACTCTATAATATATATATATATATATATATATATATATATATATAGTCATCATCGAAATAGTGATTTGTATGTCACTAGAACGGTGCATGATTAATTCTCCAAATAGACCGACTTTTTAAAATAATTACAGTCATCCTTTACATATCAATTCTAGTTGTAAACTTAAGAGATAGAGGGCGCTACCATTCTACTCAAAGCGAACGCTCCCATTTACTTTTTCTGTTTTGGACAGTTTTTCACTTTTTTTTTTTCTTTATTGTGGCGAGCAACTACCCTTTCAAAGAAATGATCAATTTGATTGAGTACGCTCACAGTCTGAATTTTTCAGAAATAGTGGGGATAACTTATTGCAAAGGGGAAAAAAAGTCCTGTCACTTGAAATCAATTCGAAAGCTGGTCAGAACATATTCCTGTACAATATGGCCAATTTTGAGCCCGAACAGCTCAGCGCTCAAAGTCTTTGCTCCTCATGGAAGCCATAATTATATTACACTTAAATGATCACACGGTTTTTAAAAAGGTTGAATTCTCAGCTTTCCATTAATGGTTATATTTATTTCAATTGGTTTAAAAAAATAGTCCTGTCACTTTGAACTATTATAATGAAAGATTTTTTCTCGATTGGTCAATGTTACGCAAATCAAATGCATATCGCCATAGAGAATATGCGAACGGCGTCTTGGCGAATCTCTGGTTTGGAGCATCAATCAATGTAAATATTTCAGTTCTGATACAACTTCAGCACAATCATTGATATAGGCTTTCAAATGTCTTTTTCCTCCATCTGGTCTGAAGCATTCTACTAATTAAAACCATGAAAAAGTTCATAAATTTCTTTCACGTCAACGCAGTATTTGCTCCATCGTACCATTCGAATGCAGGGAAGTCCTTCTTACGCGAGTTTTGTTATTGCAGCCAGCTGTTAGATTTTCTGCGCTCCTCAGCCGTATTTCCAACGTCACTTTGTTGCGTCTGGCCTCTTAGATAATGGACCGCGCCTTGTTTAATTACGATTTAATGCCACACATTGGTATACGTTAACTTTACATTTTACATAGAGTAGAATTGATATGTTTTAACACAAATTAAAATGTACACAGCAAAGATCATCTAAATTCTTAATCAAAGCTGACACAAACGCACCTAGAGTCACCCTCATGCACATTTGCACCCACACACCAAATAAGCACAGAGGTCATTGTTATATTCTCATAAAGCTCATGCATACGCCCAAAAAGGCATCAACCCACACGCATACTGTCACACTACCGCACGGTATCGAGTCCGTAAAATGTAGACTTTTGTATACACCGGATCCTTTTGAGTAGAAGTGCTCTCGCTTACACACCTGAGGGTGTGTAAGAGAACCACTCGATCGACATACACTGTAAGATGTCAAGAAGGAATCCAGAAGTGTGTCTTATATTTTGATATCATGACTTCCATGATATCGGATACATGGCATGAATATTAAAAATTAAAAAAAAATAGAGAGAGACAAAAAAAAAAAAAAAGGAAAAAAAAAAGAAGCAGAAAACCCTACAGTGTTAATTATCCCCACAAATACACATATCATGTAAGGATATAATTGAAGTGTACTAGTAATTTTCATCTTTTAATTTTTGAATGACTATACTGTGAAGGCTGACTTCTTATACCTGGTTACATGTCATCTATAAATATTCTCATCCAATTTGGAGAGACTATATTCTCCGACATGTGTCGCTTTCACACGAAAAAGCCCGTAAGCAATTATTGCAAATTGTGGCCACCAAAATGTAATTACGCCTCTGAAATCTACGGAAGGCCTTAGCAAAAATGAGAATTTTACCGCGAAAAGGTGAAAGATATTAACGAGAAAAGTAGCAATGAATGGTAATTTCCAATTTAAAAGATATTGCTAATGATGAGATCTTTTAGCGTAAATAAATCGAGCATAAGAAGATATGAGGTTAACACTGCTTAGATTAGAAAAATTTAACAGAAAAAAAAGATCGATCATCCCGGAAATATATATTTTTATCGTAGGGAGACAAAATAACCGTAACTCACCCTTGAACAGTTGAATATACACTGTTGCTTATTAAGGTTGGAAACTTTTTGTGTGCTCTACCATTATAGGCATTATTGTTCTACTATTTTTTCCCCTCATGATTGAATTGTATAATTTTAACATATCATGAGTATTTATATGTCTGGTTTTTATTGTGAATATGCCATTCTTAGTCATGGGAGTTTCTGTTCGGGCTAATCAATAAAGAAAATGCCACGTGCTTTAATCATTGAGGGTTGGTCGAGGAAAAGGCCGCATGAAGCAGCCCTTATCTAATTGGACTGTAATATCGTCAATTATTGATTTCCTTTTTTAGTCCAAGAATAAATTTTCTAATAAAAATCAAAATTGATATAAATGAGAACTGACTTTAGGAATATGTAATTATGACATCTGGAAAAAAAATTTCCTTTATCTTGGAAAGTTAAGATTTTTCAATCAATATTTTAATTGGATATTGAGGAAGACAAAAAAAAAAAAAAAAATTCAAAGCAGCTAGTAATACTATAATCTACTTGTTACCTTGTATTTACGGTTGACTTGTAATGAGAAAAAAAAATGCTCTTGAAAAGTTCTGAACGATATTTAGAATTATATTTGTGAGCTGCTTGTCTTTAAAATAACGTTATTGTGACAAATGTAATGAGAGTTATTTAAAATTCGTACACGGACAATTAAAAGAAACTTGTATGCAAATAGTTGATTATTCACAAACAATTAATATCTTTTTTATGGGAATATGGCAGGTGATAGCTTACGTAAGTTTTCAGAGTTTATTTGAGGTAGTATCTCATACAATTTGTTAACGTATGCAATGATGTTGTCTCCACGAAAGAGCCAGAAAAAATATTATTAAGGAAACTTTACAAAAGTTTGCCCAATGGTGTCATCTGCATCGGAATGGGTGTATTATTTCTTTTTAACATGACAGGACCTCCAAGCTCTACTCTACACTGACACACAATATTCATAAACACTGCTATAAAGTTTCATTTCTATGTGACTGTGGAAAGACTGTATGCATTATTTCAACACGGGACACGTTTAATCTACATTTCTATACTGGGCGATTCTTTGAAAAGTGAACCTTTTTTGGAAAAAATAAAGTTTGTCCTTTTTGTTTTTAAGCTGCACATTCATATAGAGCATT